>JAOQMN010000002.1:28154809-28167315 GCA_027563555.1 Erythroxylum raimondii | reverse complement strand
TGCATCCATCAACAAATGCTGACAACTAGAAGGAAGAAGCAAGCCACTTACTTTCTTCATACTTGCCACAATTTCAGAGTGAAAAAAACGTTTTCAACGAGCATGTTTCTCGACTTATAACATTACTGTGCATAGTCATTTTCATTTAAGGTTAAGCAATGCTTCCTCTCATCTATTTTGATGACTTTAAGTTTCTCCTCCCTCTCAGTCCCTCTCATACATTCTAAGCATTTAGCCCAGTTCAAATTACTTCATATTTGCGTCCTAGTGAGGCAACAAATCCTACAATGGGACAATCAGTTATGGAACCAACATCATCAAGAAAAGAACCATCACCATATCTGCTTAGATATGTATAAATTCAACATTCAACTACAACCAGAGTAACTTTTTATCAGTAATGCATGCAATTCTTTTCATCTTAAAGAAACATCCTTTCACTACAAGTTATGGAAGTGTCAGGGGCGTGCAGTTAAGCAACAGAGAAACTCCAACCTTAGTATTTTTTAATATATACGTGGGACAAAAATGGAGAGTAACTTATCAGGTGCAGGAAACAAGTCAATAAGATGATTACTTTTTCGAGAAGCACACTTCTGTGGCAAATAGCCTTTCCACCAAAGAATGCCCAGCATCAAGAATATAAGACATGCAGCTCCTAGAACCCCAGCAATTATAGGGACAGTTTCCTTCTTTCTCTCAACTGAACAACTCTTCACATCTGCCAAATCAAAGAATGCAATTGTTGATTAATTTGCATAAATTAACTCTGTGACAGTCATATCTACATCAGAAAGAAGTTGAAAGTAACAAAATAAATTCGCTGTATTGCATCACCAAGTTAAAAGAAAATGAAGATATTTCTTCTAGCAGAAGAAGTATGTGATCTCCTGTTAAGAGGGATCCATCATGTAGATAATATCAGTCTCCAAAAACCATGATCCGTCCTTGAACATTAACAAGTAACATCTGCTCACATAATTTGCAAGAGACCGAAAGATCATATAATTTACTCACCAGACACAACAGAGATGGCTGAAACCATAGGACCATAAACACTTCTATGAGGAATCCTTGTCGTCCCTTTCCCAGCATAATAGAACCGGATCTCCAACATATTATTAGTCACATTGACATTTGGAATTGATTTTATTAAAGGCTTTTGCACACCACCAATTTGAGCTTCAATATCAAAATTCTCCAGCAACAACCTTTCCTGCAGCAATGTGGTCTGGTAAATCCTTGCAATAGCAAAAATGTACAATTTTAAGTCCTAGAACTTGCCTGAATATAAATATCAAATTTGCGCCTTCCAAGGCTACTATATGTTTTGTCATCAGTGAACTGTAATTCTGCAAAGTGGATATGAACCGTGTATATCCCATTCTCTAAGCAATAGTGGAAATATGTCAGCGAAATTGGAGTTATGCGTGCTGTTGAGTACATTTTGGGGATATTTGATGATTGCACAGATACAATGTAACGAGTATTTTGATAATCATTGTCATCCATGAAATCTCCACTGCTACTAAGTCCCCAGTAGTTATTGCCATTTATATAATACTTTGCAGCACCTCCTTCGACTCCTCCATCTCCAAAATATAAAAAATTTGTGCTGTTTTCCTTGATTGTAATGTCATTTCCTCCACTGTTCACCAGCAAACATTTTGAATCTGTCATAAAAGAAAAAAAAAAGAGATATATAATTAAATTTAATATTTGCTTGAATGTAGCATTAGAATATGCATTGCAATACTCTTATTTTATCATACGATTATGCCAAACTTTACTAGGAAATCTGATGAGCTTATCTCCAAGGACGGATCCAAAAAAATTTTTGAGTGAGGGCAAAATATTTAAAATACTCTTATATTACTGAATTTTTTTGAGTGGGGGCAAAATATTTAAAGTACTCTTATATTACTGAATTAAATTAATGGGGGCAAAAAAAATTTTTTAATGGAATCAAAACTTAAAATAATAATATTTTTATAGGAAATTTACTTGCCCCCACTTGCCCCCATTGTGCATCTGTCCCTGCTTATCTCACTTCAACTAGTATATATGCTGGAGTTTGAAGTTATTAACAAGCTTCATTCAAGTCTTGGAAGATTAGTAAATACTACTTACATAGAGGACAACTAAAAGTATCGCTGCACGGAAGAATTCGTCGCCTGTACAAGGATAGAAAAATTGCAATTTAGAATCCATTGATTCATAGATCAATATTCTGTTTCCTTACTTTTCACTTTCCCTAACAAAAAGAAAAATCCCAAGTAAAGAAACTCTTACGAGCTGTTCAATCCTGAAAAGCTTTGAAACAAGTTCAGGTTCATATTCCTAGTGAAAATGGCAAGGAAACAAATTAATTGCGTCACTAAAACTTATATCAAATTGCAAATATGAAGTAAGCAGGGTGGTATCTTACATGTTCTCTCGACAAGCAGGCTGCGCTGGCCCTTGGAATGTAAAGTTATTGTATGACAAATCACTGCACATAAGCATTTATAACGATATCTTGAATTGGTATTGATATCTTGAATTGGTATTGTAAATAATAAGATGATGTTCAGGGAATATGAATCCTAATGGTTGATTTGCTGTTACAGAAATACAAATCCCCTGCAATCCTCCACCAGGTTTACAATCTTTGTGTCAGTGCTTTTAACTGAGAGGAATGCCAGCAATCTCAAGAAAACATACCCGTCAGAACATCCAGGGTAATAAGTAGCTACCATGCCAGCAGATTACGATTTTAGATATGGAAAAGAAAAGCTTCAGATTTCTTTTGAGGGAAGTAGATGCCTAACGCAATGCTAATATTGCAATACAAACTGTTAAGAGTCAAGACATCAAAACTGTCAACACATTAGCTATCATAATTAACGGCTGATTTTGGGCAGCCCGATCAAAGGCTGATTTCATATCTCATCAAAGGTAGATTATGTGCCTTTTGTACAATTATGCATTTGAAAATCTTTTCTTAAGTAGGATCCGTTAGCTATAGAAAAATATGTTCATAGTAGTTTAACTATTTTTAAGGGATAAAATTCAGCTTGTACTTTGTATACATTGAGAATTGTCCACTGATAAAACATAAAATTTTCCAACTAAAAAGTTCCCTAATTTTTCATGCTACTAGAGCCTTTAGTCCTAGTGCAGCCTTTTGTCTATTCTATCCTTGTCCCTCCTTTTGTTTATCTCAACTCTAGTTCCACCTTTACCTGAAAACTACCCCATCTCTTATCTTATTCTTTGCATATCAGCTTCTTGCCTTCGATTATTTCATTTTTTTATCTTAACTCTAGTATCTCAGAATCATGTCTTCGAATAAGCATGGGGCTGGATCTTTCTTTCTTGCATGCACGATCTCTCCTTTGTAAAAACCTTGATCCATCTTTCTTGACCGTATATACCTTATTACTACCTATTGGTTGGTAATGGTATCCATATCTTTATGCCTGAACAAAAGGGTTTCACAATGCAATGGTTATAGATCTTGAATTGAAGCATCCATCAAAGAAACTCATTGAATAGGTAATCGCATTTGATCACTCCACTGACCTCACCTTGCTTTCTCACCCAGTCATTAGCAAAGGGAAAAAGAAAGAAAAAAATGGCACTGTCTAATATCTTAGTAAGAAGAGAAAAGGAATGCTAAACCCAATCAAAGCATGAGAATGCCAATTCATTTTAATGAAATAAAAATTACTCACCCTGGGAATTCTATTTCAAAATATTTGTCAAAGGAAGGATTTATGGGACCATATTGATGATAGTAATCCTTCTCTCAATGAAAACAAGAATTAAGTATGAAAATGTCAAATGAGAAATCAAGGATACTCAAATCAGCGCATAAATTTTGGGATCTATCACACCCAACATTATCTTGAATTTTTTACCCTTCAAGACTATAATTGAAATGTTGTCTTATTTAAAGTGGTTCTACAATCAACATAACACTAGTCATCAGTTTTAGCTTGAAAATGAATTAAACACTCTTCAAAAGGGAAGTCTATATTTCTGAATTATACTCTAGCTTCATGAATCTTTAGATTGAATATACAAACATTATATATACTACATTGCCTCCTAAAGGACTTGGTTCTATTCAATATGTTTATGAAACTACTAAAAAGGATCAATTTATTATGAAACTAAGATTTGAAGGTAAATAGTTCTTGAGTTTAGAGGTACATCATCGATCTCAAAGTATTTTCTTAAATCAATATAAGTAAATTCAGGATTTCATTCAATTGACTGAACTCAACAATACTATTTGTGTTGACACTCCTATAGATATTACGTGAAGTAGCAATGAAAGAGAGCTTCTTGAGAACCCTTCAATTGGAAGGTAGTGGGTGGTGTTATCTATCTAACCATTACTCATTAGATATTTCTTATGTTGTCCACATTGTAAACAAGTTCATGCAAGCTCTTCAGCATCTCCATTTATTCACAATTGAATGCATCATACGATCATGACTTAGTTTTTACTACCAGCTCCTCAATCTAGCTCCAAGCCTACAACAATGTTGAAGGCCTGCCAACTATCTAGACACCAAGAGATCTACTATTAGATGGCAAATGTTTCTTGGTGATACTCTTATCTCTTAAAATGCAAGAAGCAGGACTATGTCTCCAAATCTTCAACTAAAGTAGAGTATTGTTCCATATCTTCTACATGTTTCGAGATCATTTGGCTATGTGACCTCTTTATAGAGCTTAATTTTTCTCAAATTCAACCAACTGCATTACATGTTGACAACAACGGTGCCATTCATAATTGTTGCTAACTCTATCATGACACACAAAGCATATAGAAGTCACCTTTCACTCCATCCAGAGGCCTATGATTAGGGACGGTAAAAGGGCCAGAGCCTAATTAAATCCAGCGTAGTCCTACCCGAAGTCAATAGGCTTGGCTCAAGTTTACCATACCTTAGGTCAAACTCGAAGTTTTTCTTTTCGGAATTAGGCAAGGTTTGTGCTTGTGCTTTACAACATGGCCCAACACAAAGGCTGAATTTCTTTCGTATACAAAATGACACCGTTTTATTTATGTACAAAATGACATAGTTTCAGGATATCAATTTCTAAATCCCTGGTATTCTTCTTTGGCACCAAATTTCTTTTGTTGAAAACTTGAAGACTGAAATTCTCTATATGGCTACAGCTAATGTCATTTGTTGTTGTTGTTGATACCATCATCATCAATTGTCATCTCCACAATCTACATCACCATTGCCAATAGTTGTCTTATTGTCGTCACTGTTAGTGAATATCTAAAACTAATTAAGTTGGCCTCATACAACAGCTTAAGCTATTGTAATGAAACGGTCACTTCATAGTCGCTTGGTTTCGCTGCTTGGAAAGGTAACTACTTGGTCTCACTATTGCACTACTTGGTGTTGTTTTGACAAAAGTTTAGAAACAGTCTAAGGTCTTCTAATTTCAGTTCTAAACTAACGGATCACGCAGATGCCAAAAGAAATTGAAAGATTTATCCTTGCTTTAATGTGGACTAGAGCCAGATTTTAGCTTTTGTTTATGTGTAGTGGTTTGTTACCAAGTTTGTGTTTGATTTTGGACTATTGAGAGTTTCTAAAAAAACTCCAGCCTTAATTCAAGCCATTTTCGGGCACGTCAGCTTTGGACTCAAGCTCGAGTCAAATAATACAGGCCTGAATGGGCTTCGGACTGAAGTCTAATCAAGCTCAAGTTTGGGTCGATCAAGCTTCGAGTCAGGCCCAGGCCGCCTCAATGCCAACCCTACTTAGCATCACTCTCCCACATATATCCACCGGTCTACAAATTGCATTATTTTCACTACATTCATGACATATCAGCAAATTAATTTCTTGTTGGGAAATTGATGCTTGTAGACATACTAACATCAATTTGAGTGGGGATGTCAATAGTATTAGCTATCAATTTATGATAGCTAATACATTAAATACTTATATACACCTATTAAGGCTGATTTTGTGCAGTCTTATCAAATGCTATGCCTTTTATAGAGCTTGCACTTTGTATATATAGAGAATTCTCCATTAAGAAAACACAGAATGTTCTATCCAAAAGTTCTCTAAGTTGTCAAAAACATCCCATGATTTCATGAAAGAGATTGAATGAGTATTTGTAAGAAGGCAGACCTTTTTTCCAAATCTTTTGCTTCTCTAGAAACCATGGAATTCTGAGCTACGGGAAACTTTTGGACAACAAGTTTTGTATTGTTAACAGTCCAGAATGTTGAAAATTCCAATAAAAAACATCAAATTGGGGAATCAAACTTAAAGAAAAATGATAATAAGCCTATACGTACTAAAAATATGACTGATCCTTTTTTGAGGATGTATGAAAGATGATATCTATTGCACAAACAAATGATATCAACGAAAAATTCCAGATAAGAAGCTTACACAGAAGTTCCTTCCCTCAAGATTGAACTTGGCACATCTCCCTCTAAGGAGTTTCCTAACAGAAAGCTGATGAACATTATTAAATAGTTAGTATGCCATGTCACTAACAAATCATAAAGCAATACAAACTGATTCAGTTTAATACTTTAGGGTTGCTAGATGAAAGTAAGTGTAATAATGAAAGTGCAACAATTAGATAAACATAAACTTAACCAAATTCCAACTAACAGTTTAACCACATACGTACAGAAATCGTAGTCTCTTTGCAGTTATGGTGGTTGGTAGTGTCCCAACCAACTTGTTGAAACTGACATCCCTAGAATAGTGGCAATAAATGGCATAAGCATTTGGTCTTAAGAAAGTTCTAACAGCAAAGGTAATCAATGAGGTGAAAAGTAAGAGATAACTCAACTCTAGCAGCCAAAGGAATCATAAAAATATGAAATGAGAACCCTTACATATTTTTTTAGGACACTTTAGAAGTATTTTGATAATTCCTGAAAGATACCCTAAATGTCGGTAGAATTCTTCAACCAGCAATGTGGTAAACAGAAGATGCATGTGAAAGGTTTTGCTGTTACACAGTGCAGTGTATCGGCACTCAGCTACAATCTATGTAACCTAACACAACGTAGTTCATGATAAAACAGAAGAGATGAAAAATGTAACAGAAAGAAGCTATGCAGGGCAATAATTATGGAAAATGGACACAAACACCACTCTTCACAACTACGTGTCTTTCTATCCACAGAGGTAATGGAAGTATTCATCACCTATCAACACAAAATGAAGTGAATGATACAACAAAGGGGAGTGTGCAACCTGTCTACAGACCATTCACAGTGCCAATTTGAGGAGTTAGAAATGGTATTGGGTGATGGTAGCAAGAGATCGAGGAAAAGCTGCACCTATGCTAATCAATGACATGGATAAAAAGGAAAAAAAAAAGATCACTTCTATAGTTACAGAAGCTCATACACTAAACATTGTTTACTTACAACATTTCCATATTCTGCATTGTCCATACAACAGCAGGAATCTCGCCAGTAATGTTACAGTTCCTCAAGACCCTAGGTCACAGAATCAACCATCTAAAGTGTTAGCACAAGAAACGTGTAAAGAACTGAATTCACAGCTCCAAAATAATTTGTTACTTGACCATTGAACATACAATCTTATTAAGCCGGTCATGCTGCTGACATCAGGAAAAGCCCGACTAGGACCCTTAATATCACTAATTCTCCTGCATAATAACATCCAACAATTGGTTGCATTCCTAAGTTCAATAGAAAAAGTTATTAGCTACGAGGCTACTGAATGGAAATTATTAGGCTTCATACTTACAACTGAAGTAAATTATTCAAAAGAGACATGTTGGATGGAATGGGTCCCTCTAGTCCACTTGCATGCATTTCTCTTCAATAATTAAGAGTTTTAATAGTATAATCAGTACCACAAAAATAGAATGGGTTATTATCTCTTTCACAACTCAAGTTCTGCAAGTTATAGATAAATAGGGAACTCACAATCTGCTGAGGTTTTTCAGATTCGTTAGGAAGTTGGGAATGCTTCCATTGAAGTTGTTATCACTTATCCTACTGCAGTGGCCAAAAAAATCAGTTAGTTTCACAAAAAAGAATGCAAGTTTCTAAATTAGAAAAGAATGCTATGAAGCCTACAGGTCTCTCAGATTCACCAAGCCTTGAAATGAACTTGGCAAGTTTCCGGTCAACTGATTGGAAGACAGAATCCTGGGAACAGAATTAGAAGGATGGATCCTCAGAAGATATGTTTCTTCATACTTCAATTATACAAAATATCACTTAAATTAGAGCAAAACTCATCTCTTAAACCCAAAAAAAGGAGGAATGAGGCATACAACGTTTGCAAGTTGATTAATTTCCCAAGCTCATGAGGAACAACTCCAGAGAATTGGTTTGCTTCAAGGCACCTGAACCAAAGCAGTCTAAATTGATAAAAATTTGATTGAAGATAAGAGTAGAAAGAAGTTATTGAGACAATTAAGGGAAATAACATAAATAACTAATAGCTTGTAGAATTGAAAGCACTAGCAACTTTATATAGTTTCCAGATGATCTTTATCAAAAAATAATTGTATCTGAAAAAGTGAAACAATAAATATTTCTATATGGGATACATGTAAAAAGCACATATGTGGCAGCGAGTATAAGTTCATCCAAAAATATGAGCACAGTTAAACAAATGAAAATTGATGAGCACATACAGATAGGTAAGAGTTGAAATATTCCCCAATTCCGTTGGAATCTCTCCTGACAAGCGATTCACAAGAACAGAGCTGCATAGGAAATCCAAATCAATTTTTTGTAAATCATAAACTAAAAGTTTTAATTGCAGACATCAAAAAAGTCCTTACATCGAAGTCAATCGCAACAAAGCCCATTCACGTGGTATAGTTCCATTCAAATAGTTGTAGGCCAAATCACTAAGGTTGGCATGAAAATCAACAAAGAAATAGTAAATTATATTCTATAGTAATTAACTTGATGTATAGCGTCTAAATCATAGATAGAACAAATGCACTTATTCTTACATCTCCTGGAGATAAGGAAGCTTCACGAGTTGAGGTGGAAGGACTCCAGGTAGGCTATAACTCTTGAGCTCTCTACACATCGGAAACACTTGGTAGTAAAATCAAGCAACAGATGTCAAGAAAATATAATTTTGAAAAGAAAGTAATATAAACAAAAGATTTGCATTTTTGAAAGAGCTCGACTAAGGAGAAATATGACCACAAGTATTCAACAACACACGTTAAGTACACAATAAAGGAGACAAGGATCATTGGTTATCAATGCCACTAGCTCTTCCCTCATTATTCTTCCCAGTGTAAAAGATACTACTCAGGTTCTATGCTAGTGGATTTCTTAACTAGTGATCTTAAGCAAAAACATGTTGGGCCAGAAAGTAGAAATTTAGAAAAGTAACTATGGGATTCAAAATCATAAGGCCCAACTTAATCCGTAGAAAGATACCAAGAAAATTATTTGGTCAGAAGAGAATATACATCTTTACGACATGACAATCACTGATGTTCCCATTATTGCATCTGCATTCTATGTGGTTCTCTGCCCCTGCTGTAACAGGTGTTACACCGACAGCTTCAACTTCACAAGAGTCAGCATTAAATTTCCAATATGTTGAGCCCATGGTCTTAACAATGTCTTCAAGAGCATCAACTGGTAATAAGCGCCATATATCCAATTTAGAACACAAATTCATAAGAAATAAATGCAACATATAAGATCGTAAAATCAAATAATATTACAAAGTCAAGTTGACAAACAATAATAACAGCAAGTTGATGTTGTGAAAAGGAAATTACATTGAAATGTATCAGCATCCTACCTTAATGGCTTCAAGATACCAAGGTTAATTTATCATCTTATTTAAAGATCATTTTCATGAAAACAGAAAACTACTTGAATGTTTTATATTCACTTGTTTTTCCCTCCCTAGCAGTACATGACACGGAATGATTTCGTTAAATGACGCCATAGACTGTCTTTTGCACTTCATATCCAATTCCCTAATCATTCAACCAGTTGTTTCCAATTCCAGCGACATTAAGCAGCAACAAGGACTTAAATACAGTACAAGGCTGCAGTCATTTGTTAATAGATGACAGCTGACTGGAACGCAACGAGCTTATTAGATAGAAGGAAAAGGGCGTGGCCATGGTTAAATCGTCATTCTGGTTTCACTGCTGAGAACATTCGCAGAAAGCAAGCACATTTTGAGACGCAATACAGATGAACAAAGAAATAATAAAAATTTTCCTAACCGATCCAAGTGAGTGAGTAACTATCTTTTCGGGAGATAATTTCACCCCAGAGAACTCAAAAAGAAGCAAAAACAATGATTCAAACAGTAACTCTGCTTCATTTTCCCAACGTTTTACATCCAAACTAGCAGAATGGCCATAATCCAAGATCAAAAATCTCATTCCATCAACAGTTCCCTGCGTCCTATTCACAACTAAGCAAGTAGCTCCTTCAGTAAATCCAAACTACAGAAACCAAACCCAGAACCTAAAGTTCCATCTTCATTCCTCTACTAAACAAAAATACCATCCTCCTTTTAGTTCCCACGTCTTCTCAGCAACCAAACATAAAAGTAAAAATAAACTCTTACCTTCTTCCTGGACCAGCCTCGACTCAGCAAATCTATGCAACCTGAAACACCCCAGAGCAATAACGAAGAAAGTAGACAGCTTGTAAGCACACATAATGAAAAAAATGAGCTTTTGACCGAGATTTCAGCCTTGCTTTGTAATCAAGAATGAAGGAGACAAAGCCCGGATGAAAAAGCTTCAATCTTTTCTAGCAGGAACTTATGAAGCTCGTAACCGTAACAGTGACAATGACAATGAGAACAAAACTGATTGGGTTGACAAGTAATACAACATTGTGAAAGTGCAACCGACTTTATGAATTCTTTCAGCTCATAGCAACAGTGATGACGTCCTCGATACCAGCATGTGTGACTACAAAGTACAAACACGCAACTGCATTTTTAGAATATCCAACAATTACTTGTATTTACGGACTTGGACTGGATGCAACTGGTCAGCTTACGCTGACAGAACCTAACTAATTCAATGATGGGCTAAAAAAAAAAAAAAGGAGTAGAAATAATTTGTAATAACAGGGTGACTTGTATTTCTTTGTAGTCATAAATACAAAAAATGATCGAGTAAAAGTAAAAGCTTGTTCTGTATGCAAGGTAATTTAATGTTTTTCAAAGACATAATGGTGATGTTGAAGGACAAGCCACCTACCAAATCTGTTGTCCTAACACAAAAGTGTCAACCTTTACGTGGACTGGTCTGCTTCTTGTCTTATTTTAATGGAACAATATCAACTAAGATACAATTTTACCTCTAATTAATAGAAAGGTCGTTTTCGAACAATACGAGAACACAAATTACGTAAGTAATTTTATGCGGTCGATACAAAAGATATAATCGAATAAGATGGAAGTACTTGAAAATGTGACAGTACATGACTTCATAGAAATGTTTACTCTTCTCATTTTCAGGTTTTATTTAAATTACAATTACCTTTAGAAGTTTAGATCGGCAACCGTACATTGCATGCTGCAGCTTATCATTTAGCAAATCTCGAAGCCTTGTATAAATGACGTTTGAAATACTTGTAATAAGACTAGAGATTAATGTACTAGCAGCCGCCGTTTGAAGGATGCCTTTTGAAGCTGAAGATTAAAGAAAGTAAAGTAGGAACCGGATGACAAGTTTGAAAGGGATTAACCAATAGCTAATTAAGTGGGTTAATTTTCTTGTTACCTTTTTAGTTCCTTGCATAGCAGCCGCCGTTTGAAGGATGCCTTTTGAAGATGAAGATTAAAGAAGCAAAGTAGGAACCGGATGACAAGTTTGAAAAGGATTAACCTAACCAATAGCTAATTAAGTGGGTCAATTTCTTGTTATCTTCCTAGCTAGTTCCTTGCAGGCTCAATAATTAATAACGTGTTTCGAAAGGAAAGCAAAAATATCTATTAGGCCTCATCGTCATTTCACTAAGAATAAAGTCAACTATTTTCTCATTTAATCAAGAAAGAGATAATTATATAGATATATATGTTATTATATCTCATTATTTAATTTTGACATTTTTTATTATTGAATCTTTAAGATAATGCAAGTCCTAAAATTAATTCATATTAAGATGAGATATAACCATGTAATGGTTCTTATTTGAATTGGATTCTTGGATAAGACTTGAAGCAAAAATAGAAGTCTATCTTTAATGAAAGTTGGTGTGGATTGTGTTGGTGGATGTATAGATATGGTGAGTGTCTTGTTGTGGGTTGATTGGAGGTGTATGAGCAAATAATGTTGAAGTGCAAAATATTGTGAGATAGCAGTGTTCGATTAATTGTTAGATTAATTTAATGACCCATATCACTTATAAATTTAAGTCCAATGAACAGAGTCCAAGATGATAGTTATTGGGTCTAAAAGCCTTAATCTCAAATGGATCCAAGACCATTTCCCTCTTTCTTTTAAAATAAACCAACATGATG
>JAOQMN010000002.1:27902046-27913892 GCA_027563555.1 Erythroxylum raimondii | reverse complement strand
GACTAAGACGGTGAGAACTGAGGGTCAATAAGATACTAAAGGTCATGAAATTTTCAAGCTAACCCAATCATCCTCAACATGATGATATCGTAAATGAACAATTGTAATTGTGAAAAATAGATAATATTTTGAATTATCAGTGATTGACTGGCTGAGATTAAATTGAATGAAAAAACATGAATAAATAAAGCATTTTCTAAAGCAAGATTGGAAGAGAATTGAACTATCCATTTGTCAGTAACTTGAACTTTATTTTGGATAGGCAAAGTAACAAACAAGAAATAGGTCGATAAGAAGAAAATGAATTTAATAATCAATTTTTCCCATAACACATATATCAACAGTCCAAGCACATTTTTATTGATGCAAAATTGAATTAGTAAAGGGTGATTTTGGAATATCAATAAAGGTAGAATTAGTAAAGTTTGTTAGTTTTGTAGTTTATATATATGGTGTTGATCTAGGTGATTGGGAATTGTGGCTTGGTATCAGTTGATGACAATTATTAAAAAAGGGCTATTAACTTTGTATCTTGATCTGATGATAGCTGTAAGTTAGTCATTGTTAAAAAAAAAACTTATTAAAAGTTGATGAATTTGAAACCTCTTCTTTTTGATTATCTTCTTGGTAATAGCCATCAACTTGATTAATAAAAATTTTGATTTTAAATTTATACCCTAATGGATATCCATGTTTCTTATAACATTGTCTATAAAGTGACCAGAACTATAGAATATACATGTAGGCACTAAAATATTAGGAACAAATCTCTTAGAATTTTAAGTTTAAGTAAAACCATTCCTTACAACATAGTTAAATTTCTCTAAAAATTAGGAGTGTTATTATTTTTTTTTGTAGAAAATAGTAGGCTCCATTGATTTTGAAACATTACCTCCTAATTGTCTTTCATGCTAAATGACTAAGGCAAAAAATTGTTCAAAGTAAGTAGAAGATCCATCAAAAGAATTTGAGACTTAATTATACCAAAATGCTTACTAAGACCTTTTAAGAAATGAACAACATGATCTTGTTGTTAATACTCTTTAGTGGCCTCAAAAGCATTATAATTATATTGAAGATCATAAAAACAATTGAATATTGGTTTGAAATTTAACAACACATCCTAAAGAATTTTGAAATGGGTAATGTATTTAGTTACAAATAAGGTATTTTAATGAAAAGCATAGATCTCTTCTTGAAGATTAGAAATGCAAATTGTATTACCTTATGAAAATCTATCTCTTAAATCATTTCATACCTTATATGCACTATTTAATTATTTGACACTTTGATAAATTATAGGTGAAATAGAATTATAGAGCTAATAAATTACACATTCCTCTTAGATTGCATATGTAGGATCATCTTTTTTCTGGTATTGGAATGCCTCCATCAACAAACTTCAACTTGTTATTTGCTAGCGAATCTACTTTCATTCCACAAGCCTAAGAATGGTAATTCTCTCTATTTAAAATTAGTGTGATAAAAACCAAAGATGGATTTTCATTGGGATGTAGATCATATGGACTTGTTAGATTTTCTTCCTCACACTTTAAGTAATACCATGTGATGACCTTGTTAAGAAAGAAAAAAAATAAAGAAAAACTCAAGAATCTTTGTTTGGAAGCTAAACAAATGAATGAAAAACATTAGAAAATAATACCGATAAAATTTGATATCATATAACGAAAAAAGAAAATATTTATCCTAAACATTTAATATATAGTACCTCCCGCTTAGTTATTTAGTTTAAACATTTTTATTTAATCTAAACATTTTCTAATAATGAATTGCTGATTTATTTATTTGCTTGTCTTCTTCCTTGTTTGTGTATTTATTTACCTATTTTATCTTTTATCCTTATTCTTAACCTTGTTCTATATGTATTCTATTATTTATTTTAGTTCTTATTTCTATATTTTTATTTATAAGTATTTATTCGTATTTTTATTATTATCTTTTATATTTAATTAATATTAATTTATTATTTGAATACGTATATGTATATTATATATATATATCATGTAGGTCTATCTGAAATAACTTATCTACTAATCATGGGTAAGGTTGCGTACTTTTGGACCTTCTTAGACTCTGTGTATCAGCGGAACCTTCACTGGGTTGTTGTTATTGTTGTTTTACATATAACTACTATCGCTGATAATTATAACTAACTACAACAATTATAACTAACTTAA
Organism: Erythroxylum raimondii; assembly: GCA_027563555.1. Lineage (NCBI taxonomy): Eukaryota > Viridiplantae > Streptophyta > Magnoliopsida > Malpighiales > Erythroxylaceae > Erythroxylum > Erythroxylum raimondii. Next base: position 27,911,694 of record JAOQMN010000002.1, on the reverse strand, counting down.
ATTTTTTATTTTTATTAATCCAGTTATTACTAACTAATGCACTAACCATTAACAACACATCATGAAGTAGTAGGTCATAAACACAAACTAAAGCTAGAAGAGATTATATTATAACACATAGAAGTTCAAATTACTTTATAACAGAATCATTATAAATGAATATGGTGTGCTAATAAGATTAAGATCTAAAGCCTATAAATTATCCTCACAAAGATGTTACTGTATGCATTTTCCTTCTTAAACTGAAATAGTTAAATAAATAAATGAACATTTATATCAAATGACTTACAACATTGCTATATAACTTGATTAGGACCTTTTGGTTCTTAAATTGTTGTGTTACAATTTTAAACTTCATATGGAGTTTTTTTTTTTTTAGACAGTTTAATCGGACATATATATTAAATAAATATGAGTGCGTAAAAGAAAATAAATGATATACAAATTGGAAACAAAGACCACAGGCGGCCTGCAAAATTAATCATAAAAGCCACAGGCGGCTAGCAAAAGGAACAGAAAAGCCACAGGCGCTCGCAAAACAAAAGAAGAACCATAGGCAGCTCGCCAAAAAACAAAAGCAACGAGCGAACGAAACATCAAAACCCCTAAGAGTCTTGCTGCCGAGCAGGAAGTAGATCAGCAGGGGCCAACGAAACATCAAAAAGGAGGTCGCCGAAGGTGCCCACAGACCGAGGTCTGTTCATATGGAGTTTGTAACTGGATTTGATTTGGAGAAGGAGATTTTAATCGTATCACCTAACTGATTTCTCACACATAAATGGGTGATTAGTAATTTGTTACTAAGAATGCATTAGCAAGTTATACGCTAATCTCAATGTTAAAAAAAAAATATTATCTCAAGGTCATGGTAAAAGTCTATGATTAAGACCTTCTACCTTTCTTCTTCACTACCTATCGTTGCTGCACTTACTTACACTTAATTTATTGTAAGCTATAAAGTCACTCTAATGCATGTAGATATTTGCTTACATGTCAGGGAAGCACGATTCCTAAATAAAATATACAGTAACTAGAAGAGAAATGACACGCTTAAGGAAGCAAGTCGAAGCTATTGATGGATTATGAGCGGCTATGAAGTGATGAATTTCACATGATGACTTGAAAGATGAGAAAAAGAAGAAATAAACACTTCTGTTCTAATTCTTTTCTCTGAAATGTACTAATTATAATATAGAATAAGGAAAGAATTATTGAAAGATTTACTATAATCCTACAACCAGAAATTAAGAGCCTAAGAATATATTTATAGCTATAATTATGGAGAAAAATCTTAACAATCTCCCTCATGTTGGTGCATAAATGTCATGCATGCCTAACTTGCTAAGAAATTTTGAGAACATAAGATTTAAAATTGTTATAATAAGAATACCAACCAATTGATCCTCAAGACCGAATCTTAGGCAACTTTACAATTTTCCCTTCCAACTTCTCCTTAATAAAGAACCTGTCAACCTTAACATACTTTGTTTGATCATGTTAGACAAGATTGTGAGCAATATCATAAGAAACTTTTTTTTTTCACAATATAGAATAATTTATTACTTCGGTGGATAGCCTAAATCTTATAAAAGTAGCATTAGTCACAAAGCTATACAGGACCAAGTGTCATACCTCTGAATTTAGCTTTCGCACTTGAGTGATTGACCACTTTTTGATTTTTACTTCTCCAAGTGACTAGGTTACCACCTACAAACATGAAGTAGCCAGAAGTTGATCATCTATCTTCTATTGATCCAGCCCAATTAGCCCTGTATACAAATTTACAATTTGCCAATTTGTATATTCGGTAAACAAAATTCCGTTACCAAAAGTAGATTTCAAATACCTTAAAATTCTCATAACTGTCCTCATATGTTGTTCTCTAGGATTGCATAAACTGATTAACAACACTCAAAGCATAAGCAAGGTCGATTCCTATATGAGCCAAGTATATCACCCTTCTTATAAGCCTTTGGTATCTTCCTTTATCAATTGGTACTTGGTTCACTTCTATACATAACTTCAAGCCTTCCTTAGTTGGCGTATCAATTGCTTGACATGTTAACATACCAAGTTCCTGTAATAAGTCTAATTCATATTTTTTTAAAGTGAAAAATTCCTTTATTCGATCTAGAAACTTCAATCCAAAGAAAATATTTCAAGCAACAAAGATGTTTCATTTCAAATTCTCTAGACAAATATTCTTGTAGTTTCTACCTCTCTTTTGGATCATCTCTTTACACTATCATGTCATCCATATATAGAATAAAAACATTTATTTACCTTGCCTTCTTTTCAAGAGTAAAGTATTGTTAGAATTGCTTTGATATTATCCGAAAGTTATCGTACCTTCTAGGCCATGCTTTTGGAGATTGTTTTAGCCCGCACAATGGATTTTTTTTCCAATCTACAGACCTTTTTACTTTGCCTTTCTACTACCATACAAGCTAGTGGAAGCTTTATATAAATTTCTTAAAAAAAGTCACCATGTACAAAAGCATTCTTTATAGCAAAGACTAATCCAAGTTTGCAGCTAGGGACAATAATACTTTAACAGTATTGATTTTAGCTACAGGAGAAAATGTCTATGTGTAATCAATCCCATAGGTTTAGGTATATCTTTTTTTTACCAATCTTATTTTGAACCTTTCAACTGTGCCATTTGCATTATCCTCTATAGTGTAAACCCACAACATCCAATTGCCTTCTTTCATGTTAGGCATTCAACAATCTCCCAAGTTTATTCTTTTGTAAAGAGTTCATTTCCTCGTTCATTACATCTCTCCACCTTGGATCATCTAGAGCTTCCTGCACACTGTTAGGAATAGCTACTACAAATAATTGATCTACAAATGACTTATTTGATTTTGACATACCATTATTTGACACATAATGACTTATGATATGTTTAACTCAATTTGAAATTTCATGTTTATATGTAGGCTTAGGAATACCTCTAGTAAAATGCTCTAGTAGCAATTTTCTAGGTGGCTCAAGGTAAAGAGTAGTAACATTCTCAGTACACGATTGGTGTGGTATATTAGTGAGAGTCTTAATTTCTACACTTGATGGACTAACATCCTCCTCTTCAGTAGTTTTTTCTTATTCAGTATACTCTAGTTCAATAGCGCCTTCTTGCTCCTTTTCATGTTTCAACCAATCATTAGTACCATCACTAACATCATTACCATTTGAAAAATAACGGTCACCTTCGTACTCCCCTTAAAGTTTAAAATCAAGAGTCTGAATTTACTTCTTATACTTCATCTAAAGTTCAAACTTTGAGAAATACATCGTGTCTTTACGAAAGACTATATATTCATGAAGCGCTTTTTAAAAGTTTCATGTGATTTTTCCTAATTAACATGAAATGAAAGTAATTTTGCAGACGAGGAAGGTAGTGCACTACGGTGCTTTCTACTAAAACAATCAAAAAGAGAAGACAAGAAAATCATAGATTGCAAAACATGGAAAAAGAGTAAAGGTTGAAAGGACAGAAATGGAGCATCTATGTCAGATTGAGCGATATAAACGTAGAGGTCCATGAGTGCCATGTCCTTCAAATAGGTGCACTCTGTAACGTTGCATGTGCTAAAAAAGACCCTTGATGGGCTTATAAAATAGACTCTAAAAGAAAAGGTGCAATATTCCCATGCAAGAATTGGAGTCAACAAAACAAGTTCTTTCTCCTCTGTTTTCAATTGGGATCGATCAATCCAAGGCATGGACAGCATTGTCCATGCAGCATTGTGGTACCTTTGACTCTGAAACTCTCAGCAAGTTTTGCTATCTTATTAAGCCAAAGTCGATAAACATAAGCGCACTGTTGCGTGGGTGATAAAGCTCCAAAATTCACATAATCTGCTTTCCAGTTTCTCCTGATCTCCTCCCTCGAACCATGCGAGTTAGATCCAATTTTAGAATCCATGACTGGTTACCTAGACAACATGAAATAAAATATTAAAAAATATTAGATTACTTGAATTTATTGAAGTTATAACATGTCAAAAGTGTTTTATAAGGTCTTATCATACAGAACTTTCAGTCATATATGTTTTTATGTAATAATAACTAAAACTTCAATATTGATAATTATGCAGACAACTTTAGTGTAAGTAGTATATTACTATAAAAGAGGTTAGACAAAAAGTAGTTTCGTCTGAATTTGCTATTATAATCTAAAGTTATTATTAAAAAAATTACCCTTATCTAATAATTCGTGTGTCAGAATCATGATGGTAGAGGGATACAGAAAGTGGCCTTCGAATTCAATTATTGAAGTTGTTATGAAGATGATGAATGATGGGCATCACTAAAAGAAACCAGGGAAAGGATTCTAATACAGAAGGCAACTTGGTCAGTGTAATCCGTGGTCTGGTCCGCGGCACCCATCAAGCAAAACAACTCAAAATTCAACTTTATAGCTGCACAGTCACTACAAAGGGTATAGAAAGGCTGAATGCATTTGCTATTTTATATCTGTCCCATATGTAAATCAGATTTTCAACAAGAAAATCTAAACAGTAGCTTGAGTACGGTTGCTCCTGTATGTAAGAATGTGGTCTGGTCCTCTATGGCTCTACATCCCCTCGTTTACCAGTTCAGTAAATTTATTTAATCTCAACAAGAAGAACAAATTGAAGATATCTGGGATAATTTTTTCTTCGGCTAGCTTGCAAACCTCGTAATCTTCAAATGCTTTCAGATTTCAGAAACAGCAGACTGTCTGCGCAAAAGAAAGTAAAGTTACATAACAAAAATGGAGGCTTACTAGCAACCGTAATTTTTGTACATAGCATCAACTCTGTCCAAGTTCTTGTTTCTATATTTCAGAAAAGCAATCAAACGGGAAAATTAAGATATGTCATGATTGATGAGCTTATTTAGGACCATACATGCCACCAAGCTTTATGTCTTGCACGACGGCGACCATCCGTAATGTTCCTAAGCTTTTGAACCATATCTTCCTCGTTGAATATCCTCCCTGCAGGCGAGCTCATGAACACCCTTCGTTTTACGGGAGGAGACCATAATCCACTTTGCTCATAATCGAAATCAAATTCACTGGCATCAAAGAACTTCTCAAGTAGTCGGTCCGACACAGATTTGGATACCCTCTGAACTTTTCGAGGAGAAGATTCGGAGGTCAGCGAAGATGAAGCTTCAGGGGTAGACATTTAACTAAAAGAATAAATTTCAAACGAAGAAGCACAAGGAAAGGAGTTAAGAGGATAACAGGAATAGGACGCATATAATAGGCTGGAGACTGATTGGAGAGACTGATGTGAAAGAGACAATATCGTTTTAGCAGGATATATGTAGTGGTGGGAACAATGATAAAGACGTGTATGGCTCTACACTTGTATAGTGATAAAGACGTGTGTGGCTCTACACTTGTCTACACTATACAGTCATGAGCATGTCATGGCAAGCACAGCTATAGGGTCATTAATTTGTATACATTTTGTATGATTATCTTAGTATAGAGGAACCTGAGCCGTTTTCGGTTGGTGACAAATGAAAGTTGTAAAAGGTTGTACGTTAATATTCTCCTACAGAACTTATCAATCTGTAGGCTTAACTTAGGAAATCTTTAATCTTCTCTTGTATTATGTCAGTATGTAATAAGTATTTATGAGAGGTTTAAATTTAATCCAGGGTCGGTGAACTTAGGTGCTTAGGATTATTGTGGGGACGACAATCACCAATTAGATCTCTACATTTGTATTGGAATGAGGCTTCCATGGATCTTGAAGGACTTGTTTAAACAAGACAACTTATGAGCAATATTAGAGCACTCCTTTATCTCAAGGAAACAATACAAACTTCGGGCGTTTGACTTGATTAGGAAATGAACGTTAAACATGAGTTGGTGTATGTTCCATTATTAAGTTGTCGCACATGGGACATGCACATTGTAGTGCTGGCCGGTGTTGGCAGAAGCTCAGCTCGGCTCCTATAGTTGATATGCATATATGGCTAAAAGAACTAAGAGCCTGTGTGTCTACATTTGGCAACTTCAATTTGGCTTAGAAGAATACAAGAAATTGTCGAATGTAGTTCGAGGACTAAATTTGAACGAAAGACGACAGATTTCCATTTGTTTTAGGCTCAGCAGCGGCAGAAATTGTCATGGTAATGTCTTCTTCAAGCTGATGTAAAATTCTGAGAGTCAAAATGTGTCCTGTTTATTCTTTTCAGGAGCAAAGTATTGCTGGTTGAGTTAAAACCGAGGAGAGTGCGAGGGACAAGAGCAGAAGTTGTCTCCAGGTTGAAGAGCTTACAGGGCCAAATGGCAATGCACGGCTGCCAAGGAGAGGAATGCTGGTTTTTCAAAAATATTTTACCACATTTTGCTTTTGCTTCATAAATTGATTTCTATATAGTCATTTACAAAACAATAAGAGCAATCATATTCCCACATGGTAAGGTCATCTGAATTTTATGAGCTATGATGGGTTTGGGTAAATCATGATCAAACCGACAACCTGTGGGCACCAGCAATATATACCAATACCATAATGGATCCTCCCTAGTCCTCTACCTTCTTAAAATCATAAGCTAGACCTATGAAACGACTCTCCTAACCTGTAAATGAAATGATTTGGATCAAAATAGCAAAGCAAGTAGGGATTGATTGAAGGCTAGACGTCAGTTTAGGCTGAGTGTCTGTAAAGACCCAATTGGGTTGGGCTTCTCAATTTAGAAACACTGGACGTGGATCAACTCCTGCCAACTTCTCAATTTATCTTTCCGCCGATTTCTGACAGCTAGCAACAGGCAGCAAGCAGACAATAGTCGCATGTTTCAAACCCAGGTGGGAAAAGTAAAAGAGGAAAAGGAAAAAACCAACTAATAGGGACACATAAGAGAGATCGAGTCGCATGTACTTCGATGTTCGTTCCTTTTGTCCCTGTTTAGTCTTCAGCCTTTATCTCTTCTTTGAAAAAATACAAGAAAAAAACAGGAGGACAAAAAGTTATGGCTGGTTACAGAGCTGAGGACGATTATGATTATCTTTTCAAGGTAGTGCTGATCGGTGACTCTGGTGTGGGCAAGTCCAATCTTCTCTCCAGGTTTACCCGCAACGAATTCAGTTTGGAGTCCAAATCCACTATTGGAGTCGAGTTCGCTACTCGCAGCTTGAATGTGGATGGCAAGGTTATCAAGGCCCAGATTTGGGACACTGCTGGCCAGGAAAGGTTTGTTTTCCTCTGCTTCTCTGTTTTGTTTCCACATTTTTACTGGCTTCTTCGTTATGGGTTTTCGTTGATTTTTCTAAAGCTTGAGTCTTTTCTTGGAGTTCCTTTGCAACTTGTGATATGGACGTTTGTTGAGCTTTGCTGTTTTTGACGTTCTTCTATGGATCTTGATCTGGGTGTTACTACGTTTCCTATGGGAAAACTTGTCTTAAGTAATTTTATGTTTATGCGATCTGAGTCTCCTGCAAATAAGAGACTTGGCTTGTAATTGGATTTTGTCTACCTGCTGACGTTCTGGTTAAAAGAAGTAAATATGGGCTTTGATCTAGGTGCTTAATCTTTGAGTTTCTGGATTTAGTATATTGATTTCCTTGTGTAATTATGATATTGCTTTTATCATTTTCTGGGTTTCATGTAGATGATGGCCAACATTTTTTTAATACCTAAGACCCATGTAGGTTATTGAGAGGCACAATCTGCAGTCAAAGAACCTTGATAAATTGGTACAATCGTCTCTTGAACTGCAGGTATGAGTTTCTTTTTCCTTCCATGAGACTTGTTGAACTTTAAAGATAATGAAATTCTTTCTAGTTTTTTAAATATGATAGTCTTATAATTGTATATTTTTGTAGTTCTCGGCTTTTATAAATGGATAGGGGATGGATAAAACTCAATGACTACACTTCACAAGATTATGTTAATGGAGTCAAAACTTTCATGAGATTTGCTTTAGATAATCTTGGACAGAGAAAGGATATGCCTTGTCCATGTGGAGAGTGCTTGAATTGTAAATTACAACCACCTCATTTAGTGAAATTTCATTTACTCACTAATGGAATAGACATCGATTATACCGAATGGATACACCATGGCGAAACCCCAAATCCATATAGTGATGATGATAACATTCATGGTTATATGGATGAAACATTTGAGGAGGAGGAGTTGCTGCAAGATTTGGTATTTGGTGCTGATAATGAAAATGCATGGGATTATTCTGATAATGTAGATATTAATCAGCCAGATGTGCTAATAGACGATGAAGTGGAAAATTTTCAGAGATTGTTGGGTGATACGCAACGCAAGTTATATCCCGGTTGCTCCAAATCATTGCTATCTTTTCTTGTTAAGTTGCTTCACATTAAAGTTTTGAACAAAATGACCAACAAATGTTATGATATGATTGTTAATTTGTTTAAGGAATATTTACCAGATGGTGATATTATTCCTCATTCATTTTATGAAGCAAGGAAATTATTAAAAGACATCGGTTTAGGTTATGAGATTATTCATGCATGTAAAAATGATTGCATTCTCTTTTGGAAAGAGAATGAGCGTTCAAATAGTTGTCCAGTGTGCAAAGAGTGTAGATGGAAGGTCAATGATGGCAAAGGGAAGTTGATTCCTCACAAAGTATTGCGCTATTTTCCACTAAAGCCAAGGTTACAAAGACTGTATATGTCAAGAAAGACGGCTTCTGATATGAGGTGGCATAACGATGGAAAAGTTGAAGAGGTTGGCACAATGATCCATCCGGCAGACTCTGAAGTTTGGAAAGATCTTAACAAACAATATCCTTGGTTTGATGAGGATCCTCGCAACGTACGACTAGGATTGGCTACTGATGGATTTAACCCTTTTGGCAACATGAATAATTCATATAGCATATGGCCAGTGATTTTAATGGCATACAACTTACCACCTTGGCAGTGCATGAAAGAACCATATTTGATGATGTCACTTCTAATTCCCGGTCCTCGATCACCTGGAAAAGATATTGATGTATACCTAAGACCTTTGGTAGATGAGCTTAAAGAATTATGGGAATTTGGAGTGAGGACACGTGATGCTAAAACTGGAGAGTGTTTTCGTTTACATGCAGCAATCTTATGGACAATAAATGATCTCCCTGCGTTAGGTGATGTATCTGGACATCAGACAAAGGGGTATTGTGCTTGTCCAAGATGTAGTTTAAATACTCCTTCACGAAGATTGAGAAGCAAGATTTGTTATATGGATCATAGAAGGTACTTGCCACGTTATCATCCGTACCGAAAAAGTCTAAAATTCAATGGGAAGACTGAATTTAGATTAAAGCCCGTGGAGCTGTCCAATGACCAGGTTTTGATCCAATTAAAAGAAGTAGAAAATGTCGTACTTGGTAAGCATTCTAAAGATAAAAAGAGAAAACATTTCTCTCAGAAACCATGTTGGAACAAAAAGAGCATATTTTTTGAGTTACCATATTGGTCGAAGCTCAAGTTGCGGCATAATCTGGATGTAATGCATATTGAGAAGAATATATGTGATAATCTGTTGGGGACAATACTAGACATTGATGGTAAATCGAAGGACACTGAAAAAGCTCGTTTAGATTTGGAAGATATGGGTATAAGAAGTGAGTTGCACTTGAAACCAGTACAAAATGCCAAAGCAAACAAAGAAG
>JAOQMN010000002.1:27745321-27755518 GCA_027563555.1 Erythroxylum raimondii | reverse complement strand
AAACTAGGAATATTTTTTAATTCACAAAAGCAAACATAATCGGTTACTGAAGAACTCATTATCGTCTTTGGTTTGTGTTAGTAATGTTCCATTATTTCCAGCTGAAACGGCTTAAGTTGAGCATGAGGACTTCTCAGTTTCAGTTAGCCAAAAGTATGACACGTTGGCAATTATAATTGGCAAATAATATAAAAGAGCTCCTGTGATATACTTGATTATCATCTTAGTCCCTGTGTTTTTAATTCGTTAATCCTAGCCCCTGTATTTTGTAATCTCATTCAAGATATTCATTTGAATTTTTTCGGACAAAATTACCCTTGGAAATCTGTATAACACAAAATAAGACAAAAAATTTGTATTCAAATAATCGAAGGGTAATTTTGTCCGAAAAAACTCAAATGGGTATCTTGAATGAGATTACAAAACACAGGGACTAGGGTTAACGAATTAAAAACACATGGGCTAAGATGAATAATCAAGTATATCACAGGAGCTCTTTTATGTTATTTGCCGTTATAATTGCTTGAAATAAACTAGTTAATAAAATACACACTCACTTTGTTAAAATTTCTTATCGTATTACTCGTTAAAGTTGGGAACCTTACAAAATCTTTACACACTACAATAACATTTTTTTTCACTCACTTTTCTTTTGATTTTGTACAATACCCATGGAATGACCATATTTATAGGAAAGTATAATCGGTCTTGGTGAAAATATCTGTAATTTAATCTTCAGATGTGGAATACTTAACTACAATTTCTCTATCTTTAACCAAATCTCGAATGTAGTGATGTTTAATGTCAATATGCTTATTTCACCTACAAAATACTGGATTCTTTGTTAAGGCAATTGTTGATTTATTATCGCAGTAGATTGTCATTGGACCGTCTTATTGGTGTTGCAATTCGCTAAGCACCATTCATAGCCAAATCGCTTGCTACTATATTCTCTGCTTCTATAGTTGAAAGAGCAATTATTTTGTTGTTTCTTTGAAGACCAAGAAAATGCTCCAAAACCAAGATAAAAGACATAACCTGAAGTGCTTGCTTTCTTTTCAACATCCCTAACCCAATCACTATCTTGTATATCCAACCAGTCATATATTTTTATTGTTTGAATAAATATACTATCATCAATTGTACGTTTAATATATCTTAAAATTTGTTTTGCGGCTTGCCAATGAAATATCATGGTGAATCTATAAATCTGCTCATAATTTCCACTCTGTGAACAGTATCTGGCTTAGTTGCAGTTAGATATCTCAAACTTCCAATAAGCCTTCTGAAGTTTGATGCATCAACCAAATAACCACTGCCAACTTTCAAAAGCTTTAACCTTTCTTCAACTGATGATAAAATTGGCTTGCACATATCTATCTTAAATTTCTTTAAAATATCTTTTGCATATTTCCATTGTGAGGTAATATGTCTTCATTTGTTTGCTTTACCTCAATGTCAAGAAAGTAGGACATTAATCTCATATCTGTCATCTCATTCCTTGTTGATCTTGATATAAAAAGTATATTCATATGGACACTTATGAAAACTATGTTCAATGAAATAAGTATCAATACAAGTATACCATGCCATTGGTGCTTGTTTAAGATCATACAACGCCTTCTTTAGCCAATAAACCTTATTTTCTTCTCCTTGCTTTACATATCCTGATGATTGCTCAATGTACACCATTCAAAAAGACTGATTTGACATCTGTTTGATAAATCTTCCAATTACTTTGAACGACAAGTGAAGTGATCAAATATATAGTATCCATTTTGGCAACAAGAGAAAATACTTCAGAATAATCGATATCTGACTTTTGCTTGTATCCTTTTACAACTAATCTTGCTTTAAAGTGTTCCACTTCTTCATTGGTTTGTACTTTGTTTTGTATACACATTTGACACCAGTAGGCTTCTTTACTTTTGACAAAGTGGTTTACTTCCATGTTTTTATTCTTTTCTATGACACATATTTCTTCATCCATTGCTTTAATCTAATAACCATCATTCATTCCTTCCTCGAACATTACTAGATCACAATCTGCAAATTGTCATCATCATCACTTACTTGATAATCTTTCAAATAAGTGGGTGGATGACGTTCTCATTTTGAGCGCCTAAGTGAAGGTAAAGTAGAAGGAGATGATGCTTTAGGATCAACATGAGTTGGCTCTTAACTAGAGGTCAACATGACTCTCCAGTTTGATTAATCATTTCCAATTCATTGTTTATGAATACTGATACTGGCAATGATTTCTTTTCTTTTTCTGACCAATCCTATACTCCATCCTCTTCAAAAGTAACATTTTGACTGATTATCACTTTTTAGTCTTTGGATTATAAAGCTTACAACCTTTTGTTTTTATCCTGTAAACGAGAAATATACATTTTCCTACCTTGTTATCTAGCTTTTTTCTCAACTCATTAGGCATATGTGAATATTTTATGCAACCAAACACCCTCATATGACTAATATTAGGCTTTTTTCTCTCCATGCTTCTTGTGGAGTTTTATCACGAACATTTTTAACAAGACACCTATTCAAAATGTAGCCACAACCTCTACCCAGAAACTTTTAGGTAACTTTTTGCAAACTAACATGCTTCTCGCCATATCTATGATAGTTATGTTTTTTTCCTTTCTATCACTCCATTTTGTTAAGCTGTGTACTTAGCATTGAATTGATGCTTAATTCTATGCTTTCTTAAGAAATCATCACAAACAATATATTATGTGCCTCTATCCATTCTCAAAGTCTTGAAAGAATAACCACTTTGTTTTTCAATATACACTATAAAATTCTTAAGTACTTCACTTACTTCAGATTTTTGCTTCGAAAAATAAACTCATGTCTTTCTACTATAGTCATCAATAGATGTAATCAATTACTCCAAAATTCTCGTCTTTAGAATCATGCCTTTTTTTTAGCACTCATGGTACATCCATCTTTATTGAAGTATAAATCATAATCCTTTTTTGATAGTTGTCCAATGCTTAATAGATTCTAGCAAAGAGTAGGAGCATAGTACACATCAAAAATATAATTTAAAGACCAATTCTTCAATTTTATAGCAATCTTTCCTCTTCCCAAAATTGGAATTTGGTAGTTATCGGCAAGCTTTACTAAAGAATGAAATGATTCATTTAATTCAACACAAAGTTGCTTCCACTTATTGCTGCAACCCGAATCTAACAACCATTGACAGTTGTCATTGTTACTGATTTCATGAGCGGCCATCAATAAGGTCTTTGAGTTATTATTCTCAGCGACTCCGGCTCGATTATCTTTATGTTCTTGTCTTCGAGTATGACATTCTTTATTATAGTAACTATTTTTTTTGCAATTATGACACTGAATATGTGACTGTACTCAGATTGATAGTGACCAAACTTTTTGCACTTGTAGCATTGAATGTTGGTTTTATCCTTAGAAGTTTCACTTTCCCTTGCTTCTGGTCTAAAATTGGTTCTAAAATTTTTGCCTCCTCTGCCTATGAAATATGAACTTATTTGAGTATGCTCTATTTTGCCTATTACAGTTTTCTTCTCATTTCTCAAATTTGCTTGGGCTTTTAGAAACTGCTCCGTTGTGTTTAATGATCTTTCATTCATGCGCATTTCACGGGACTCTAATGAGGCTTGCAAATTATTGAAAGTCATGGACTCCAAATCTTTATACTCTTTACTAGATGTGGCAACATAATCAAATTTACTTGTTAACTAGCGCATGATCTTTCCTACGATATCATTCTTCGTAATTTTATGACCATTATTTTTCATCTCATTGATCAATTTTTCAATTTATGAAAAATATAATGAATACTTTCATCTTTACCTTTTTCCATCAACTCGTATTGCCTTTTCAAACCTTGTAGTTTTGTTCGTTTAACTATGTTTGCTCCTTCATATGTTTTGACCAGTACATTCCTGGCCTCCCTTGTTGCTTTAGTATGGAATATTTTTTCAAGAATCAACAACTCAACAAATTGACAAATTAAAAACAAGACCTTTTCATTTAATAAACGATCACAAACCAATTGATATGATTCTTCAACTGTCGGTTTTTCTTTTTCTACTAATCCTTTTTCCAAAACTTCATCATTCCTGTTGCTTCTCAAATATAACTCCATCAAGTGTTTCCACATTGCAAAATCGTTTCTGCCATCAAACTTGAAATTTGACAATTACATTTGTTGAACTCAAATCCATCTTGATTTACTTGAGCACTTTAACCGAACTTTAATACCAGATGTTGGCAATTATAGTTGCCTAAAATAAACTAGTTAGTAAAATATACATTCACTTTATTAAAAGTTCTCACTACACAACTCGATGGAGTTGAGAATCTTACATAGCCTTCGCACACTACACAACCTTGATTTTGTACAATACTCATGTAATGGCCAAATGGCCACATTTGTAGAAAAGTAAGTTGGTAATAACTGACTATAATGTCAGCTTCAATGAAGTTGTCTAAAAGAGTTCAAAGACAATTTGACACATCAGCTGAAAACCTTCTTGTCAGAAATGTGCAAGTTGTATAATCCCCAAGCCTGCCTCTCAACTGGACTTCCACTGGAAGTTGTTGTACAAGTTGTATAATTCTACACAACAAAGAACTAAGAGAATATTTTCAGGGCAAGGTAAGGTGTTAATATTCCAGCAGGCCTAAGAATGTGAACAAAATGGTACTATCTTGATTTTACAATTAAAACAAATCCACCCGAAAAAACAATGGAAGAATGAAAGCTACCACCAGACACGCCATCAGGAAGTTACAACACGGTTGCCCCCTCCAACATCCTCCACCCTGGTCTGAAAACCTGTTTCCATTAACCATAAGCCTCACATGGTTCCACTCTTCCACAAATCTGATATCACCAACATCAGTGACGTTTTTTGCCATCTCCCCACAAATTTCGCATATCCTGCACGGAAACGAGTAAACAAATAAAAAAATTCACGCCATTATCAGTAGCTGCCAGCATGAGGTTGAAGCAATTCCATTAAAGATTGATTGCTGATGATTGATGAATGACTTCAATTAGAAAATAAAGCAAAGGTTAACAAGCTCATGCACTAGTAAGTTCCTGATTCACATTGACAATTTGAGGAACTTCCTGTTTTTGGCTTTAGAAAATATTTTTAAGCGTTAGCTTTAAGGAAACATAAGGTTAAAGGAAGAAGAAAAGGAAAGGAAGGGGATGAAGCAGCGACAAGGGCATGAACATCATTGCAACTTGGTAATTGAATTCAGTCCAAGTACAAACAAGCAAGATGCTTCAGTAGAATTGTAAAGTTGAAATGGATAGATAGGTACCATCAGTCTATATATCCAAACATTTATAAGAAACTTCCATCAACATTCCTAAACTACAAACCCAAATTTGATATGTCCTGAAGAACCAATCGTCTTCAACTCTGATTTATGATTTGGAAGTGGAAATTCAGAGGTTCCCCACAATGGCTAATTGAACAATAGAAGCTTCATTGTCGATGAACAACTTCGTATTCCAAGTTTAGGCAAGATCTTTAAAATGAATCAGAAACCCAATAGAAATCCTGACATAATGAACCAGCTGCTCATTATACTTCATAATTTCCAAAGAAAAGGTAATTGAGTTTGCTCTCTTCTCCAATTCAAGGCACTAGTGTGTTTAAGATGAATAAGTAGGAAAACAGATATAACTAAAGAAGAGAATTGGTCTGGATAGAATAGCAATGATCACAAGAATGTCAGGAGCAGAGAAGGAAAAACAGTTTTCCTAGAATTTCACAATAAAGACAAAAAAACTACATATTGAAAAAGTTCCAAGAGCTCTACTGTCATAAGACATTGCTAGGATTCGGTGACTGCAGACAGAAGTTTCAGAAAAGGATCCAATGGAAGATTACAACAACCGTTGTTATAATATATTAAGCTGATATGATGTGGCAGTAATGATTAGGCAATCAATATCCTAATGTTGGATAAGCAGATGCATCATGTCAGGAAAGTTCAAACTTTTATCAAAATTTTGAATATGAAAATCAGAAAAACTACCTGTTTCCTTTTAGTTTAAACCAAGCTTCAGCACAATGAGAATGCGCAATGCCAAGCTCATTTTTACATCCACAACCAAGTTGAATTAAGTCCATGGTAGAGGCAGAGGCAGAGGCAGAGGCAGAGGCTGCTGTACTTGCGATTGCAGCACCACTTTCCATTACAACTTCAGAATTCAAGTGGCAAATCCTACAGACTGTTTCTCCATCCCGATTATTCTTAGATTCTCCACTTCCAACAAAATCAATCACGCGAGGTTTTTCAACTTTGGGCGATTTTGCCTTGGATTTATCACCCCTCACCTTGGTTGAACCAAACTCATTGCTATTGGTTTCCAATCTCCTGTCATTTGTAACTACATTATCTGCTGAATCTATTGCAATAGCTGTCTCAAGAGAAACCCCATCAACCGATGTACTTAAAGTCTCACCAACTCCCTGCTCAATTTGTTCCATGGTTTCGCCATTTTGTGGCCCTCTGCATGTTTCTTGTTCTTTCAGTCTACAAGTGCTAACAAATTCGTCAGATTTTTCTCCCAGATCCTTCTTTTCTCTACTAACACTCATAGGCATTGTATCCCTGGAACTAACAGCAGTCACACTCTGAAGAACAATCCCGATAACAAAATCATCTGGATTCCTACTAGTCCCTTGATTCGATGGTTGGCCAGTCTCTCCCATACCACTTGTCTCCTGCTTTTCCACCTTTTCAGTTGAACCCAATCCGGTAGCATTCGCATCCAAAATCCCTCTCTCCTCTTTACCACTCCCAACCTCTCCTGAATTTAAAACTTCTTCTGCCTCCAATACACACCCATTACCAGAATTTCTCAAGGTTTTACCCAAGTTCCAATGCAGTTCTTGATTAAGTTGAGCAATACCTGAATGAATGCCCTTATTCTTGCCTGTTTCTTCCTCCATCACTGTTCCCATTCTAATCTCCACTATTCCAAAATCTTCAAAAAAGATACTTACGAATCAGCAAGCACGAGTTCGCACACCAACTCTGCATAGCCTGCCTAATCTATTTCGTTTGATAGACCACAGACAAATCATTTCAGCCAAAGAAAATGTCCTGTGAAAGCACAACCATTTTATTTATAGTATATAAAAAAAGCATCTGGGTAATGATTAAATAACAACTTGACCAAGCCTAATGATGCTATTAGCTGAAAAAGGAGATAAATGAGGAAAATTGGAAACCCAGGTCGTTATCGACCCCATTTGATAACTTCAACCACCCCACTTATGAATGCTCCAATTGTTAACTGTGAAGCAAGAGTTTACTTAACATAATAAAAACAGAAGAAATGACACAAAAGAGGCAAGAAAGATTAGAGACAGCGACAGACAGACAGGACAGCTAGAGAGATGGAAAGTTGGCACAAGGTTGGCTCCCTCAAATTTAACTCCGCAAGTGTTCCTTCCATGATCCATATACACTATATATTGGCAAATTTTATGTTTCTGAATGAATTGAATATATATCGCAGCTTCAGAGAGAGCCAAGACCTTTTTGAGTGGATATGTTACCCTTTTGATAATTAGACAAAATTAGCTCTTCTTCTTTTGTTTACGTGATCATATGGTCAACACATAATCAGCGAATCAGCGTTTTCTGAACCAAGAAACAAAGTATGGAATTGGATACACGCCAGAATTTTAGATCTTTTTACGTTAAATTTTCATTACATTGTCTTACTTGTGGTTTCTCTTCCCCAAGTCCCAAGTTTGGAAGTCTCTGTCGGTGACGTTTAGAAGGGGAAAAGCATGAAACGTTGGCTTGTTTACACACAACAGTAACAAAAGGGAACGTCTCAAAAGGTCTGAAAAGCAAAGAAGCCATCGTGATGTTTTGGTGGGCTGTGAATTTTGAGTTTTCTTGTAGTTTGAGCATGAACATTCTTTTCTTGGCATGTCTCTCGTCTATCAACCTATCATTTTACGCCAAAGATAAGAGTCTTTACGTGTTACCTGTAAACATGGATCTTACTTCTCGAGGCACATTCGAAGTTGAACCAAATAAATTCTCCTCGTGACTTCGCCTAATGTTGCTTGCCCATTACTGATTGTTTTTCTATCATGGACCATTTGGCAGCCCCACGAGGCGTTCCGTGCACAATGGGACAAGAAAAGATGGCAACCTGGCTATTTGCCTTTTACTGCTCTTCACTATTAAACGGCCTTACCCATAGCAAAGGACCATAAGTTTAGGACAAGAAGTAGGTGGGTGGTATTGGGGAGTTGGTGGTCTCAAGTCATCTTCTTCACCTTCAGTGCTACTTTTGGATGCACTTTTCACAATTATGAGTACAGATACGTACTCTCATGTTTTCTTTACTTGAAAATATCCCCAGAGACAACAAAGGTCTACACTCTGCCAGGTTGTACACGTAATTCAAATGGCCTGATTTTTAGGGAATGAGAGAACAAACTCTTTCTGAAGAATCCTCAATAATACACTTATCAGCTGTATCCACGTTCCCAAAGTGAGAACCATACACTGTTAACATGGACAGACACTATATCAGCTTAAGCGTGCAAAAATGGCAATCGTTTTCATTGATTGTTCAAATTATTCCCAATGGATATCGATCCCTTCTGCTAACATTCAATAGCCTCATGTGCATGTAAAGAGAGAATGTTTAAGATTTGCTTCAGGCCCACAGGGCTCGTCTACCAGTCATCCCACAAAGCTTTTTGCTCTCCAAAAGAAAGACCCCTATCAAATAAACAACTTTATACAGTTGAATTCAGAACAGATCAATGTGCAGTCATCGAGTCGAGGGCGTGAAAGGTCCATCGTTTCATCACTGCAAACCAACTAGCATTCGCATTCCTTCATGTCGTGATTCTCTAGACTTGAGAAAATGGAAACTTTGACAAAATGCTTCAAATGTTGGTACAATGTTAGTTTTCATCCCAAGACTTTTATAATCATAAGTGATATTCCAAAACTTTAACACTCCTTTTCCTCCTAATAAAGTGTTATTATGAAAATTATTTCTTCATATTCAATTTTAGGCATTTGTTTACCTACATATATATTAATTATTTTCTTGTTCAATTATTAGGTGACGTTTTCTTGACTTTTAGTCATGATAAATTATGAGCCATGAATTTTTTATACCAAAAACACTATAATTACGTAGCTACTTATTGAGCAGAAGCTATGCAACTTGAAACAACTATCGTTGGTCCATTGTTTCAATAATAAAGCAACATAGTTTGAAACTTTTGGGTTCTCAATATCCACAACATTCAATTTCAACTATGAACAATAAATAAAAATGTAATTTATCTCAAATTCATTGAACAATGTTACAAATTCATTGAAGCCTCTAAGCTACATATAACTAACTCAAATGTACATTAAGAGATCTTGAAGCCCCTAAGCTACATATGACTCAATATATACCATAAACCAATTCACATAATATGAATTAATGTAAAACTCAATATATAAGCTAGGAGCAGCAAGTCATAATGCAAGCATTTAATCATACACAATACATGATTCCCTACCATGCATTTTAAGCCTAGGAATAAACCTAGGCTCTGATACCAAACAATGTTGGACCCCGTCTCCGAAGCCCAACATTCGGACCCACAAAGCATAGAGGACCCAACTGAACACATAGACTAACCACAAATAAGGGAAAAATTCACTTTAGAAAATTTGGGTTGGTTCTTTAATAAACATATTCCCTCGGTTCTAACGATTCCAACGCAACTGGATTCGCTCAATTTGGACTTGAAATGAAGAAGTTATGATCTAAACAACCTCGGGACTATACACTATACCGAACTTTACTCCAAAATACGAACATCTTGGGGGCTGAATCTCGATCAGAATTTCTTGTACATTTGTAGCCCCATGTCTCTAGTTTAATTTGCAATTTGAATCACCTTATTCCGAGCTCTCTAGCTCCAGATATCTCCAAAATACCGAGCTATGCTCAGACTTTCTTCCTTCCGTCTGCTTTTTCCCTTCGTCTGACTTTTCCATCAGCTGATTTTGCATCAGCTGATTTTCCCTTCGTCTCATTTTTCCTTCCATCTGCTTTTGACCCCCAAACTTCAAACGCTTATAACTTTTAACTCCGAACTCCAAATTGGACAAAATTGATGTCTATTTCATAGAGAAAAG
>JAOQMN010000002.1:27604103-27616531 GCA_027563555.1 Erythroxylum raimondii | reverse complement strand
AATTCAATTGTTTTATCATAAAGTCATAAATCACAATGCAATTTCCACATTACAACATGTAGCATTTTCTCAAATCAATCAAAAACAATAAAGCAACATTTAATTGAAATCTTTGAAATCATTTTACTCTCTTGGTTCAAAAGCAAACATTAGTGGCTCGTTACTTAAATTATAAACATGAAACCCACCTTATTTCCTTGCTCAATACTTGTCCAAAGCCTCTACTCTTGCCTTTTCTTCTCTTCCTTGATTTCCTTAAACAATGGCAAATTCCCAAATCAATGGATATTCAAATTGGATAACCCATAATGCTTAATCACAAAATTGATCTTAGAAAACTTAAACCCATACAATTCTTAAGCTATCTAAACCAAAACCCTTTCAAAAATTCAACAAATCAAAACTACTCTTACCTTGATCCTTCACCAAATGAAGTGTTTCTTGGCTCATATGGAAGCTCTCCTCTTCTTCCACCTTTTTCTTTCTTGAATCAACTCAAAATCCTTCTTGAAATCCAAGATATGAAGAAAACCCTAACTTTTCTTCTTCTTCTCTCCAAAACCAACACTCTCCCTCCTTCTCTCTTAATTTATGGTTCTTCTCCCTCTAATTTCCGTGCTCCCCTCTTCTTAAAAGAACAAGACCACCTTTTATTTACAAGTTTGCCATTAATGAGTCTAAAATGTCCAATATACCCTTACATGTAAGCCTTGTAACTTAAATGACTTGGTGTTCTTCCCAAAATGTCCTCATACTTAAACACTCTTGCTACATAATTCAACCAAGCCATATCTTAAAATCCAACCAACATTAACACAATAATTAACTCCAAATAAAATAATTAATCTAGCAAAGCTTCAAAATTCATTTAAATCATGCTTAACTTGGTTTCAAAAATCAAGACCTTTTTCTAATCATATAATTGAAGCAATTTGATATCACTTCCTTCTAAAAAAATTGTTCCTCATTGTCTTAATTTTCTAATGACATCAAAATCATTCAATTTGATTCAATAGTCCAAAAGTTATACCCTAAACATTTTCGGACTGTTCTTATACGAAACAATATTCTGCGCTCAACTTCCATCCAAAAATTGACATTCTTAGAGATCGAATTAAAACTCAATTTCATCAGACAACTTATAGCCTTATCTCTCTAGTTTAACTCAAATCAAAAATCATCTCATTCGGATAACTAGAGCAGAAGTTATGGATAAAACACCAAAGCATACTCAATGAGCATATACATTTTTCAGCTTTTAACTTCCAAAATATCACATATAACCCATCATGTATCTAAACCGTTTTTTCTATTTCATTTCAAATTCAAGAATTATCCTTTTCTTTACACATAAACAATAGCCAAAAATTTCTCATTTAATGGGAAAATTCGGGGTCCAACAACCGAAGTTAGGTTGGGTTAGGCAAGGCCACATTTTCCATCCCTAGGTAAGTAATGATAATTCTAGTCTTTACGAATTGACACGTAGTACCGAGTGCTTGCGATTAAAATAACTCAATCACAAAGTCAAATGCATCAATGAACTTCAAAAACATCATCCCTTCAATAGAATAAACTAAAAAATTGATAATTGACTCATGTCTTTTATCTTTCTAAGCATTATACAAGATTGAATACGTATAATTTACCCAAGTCATTTTTTAATTGAAAAGTTTTTATTTTACAAACAAAGCTGCTTAGAAGATTACCTTATAGTCATCAATTGAAGTAACTTTATATTATAAAATCATAAGAGGTAATAACATCCACTATAAGCTATTAATAATAAGACTAAGTAGCACTAAATGATAAATGTGCATCATACTACGATTTAGTCATTGTCATATCTACATAATGAGTTGTTTCTTTAGATTGTAAGGTACTAGGAATTGAAAATTAAGCTCCAAGAGTTGTTTGCGGAGAAAAAAAATTAGATACATATTTTCTTCTTCTTTTTTTCCTTATTGGATAATAATATCACATTCAACATTGTCGACATCATCCTAATCACTACAAAAAGAACTTTAACTATCAATTTCGTATTTTAGTCTTTGCTTTCATTCTTTCTCATTTCAATACTCTTCAAGCAAAGTTTTTTTTTTACATTTTATATTATGGCTAACTTTCTTATAATACTCTATATCACTTTTGATTCCAGTTAAATGTTTCTTTAGTCTAATAATTCTACTGTATTTTAAATGTTTGTTACAATATAAACAAATAATATAGCTCTTCATACCAAGACCCAATCTAATACGATACCAAATTGAATCATCAATTCTTCCCAAAAAGACTAAACTATTATGAATACTTAAACTTCCCTTTATTTATTTGTTATATAGAAAAACTAATAATTAAGAATACTAAAATTAAATAATAATTAACAAATAAAAGTCAATTCATATGGTTGAGACGAATGCTAAAGATATTCACATTCAAGATATAAAACAAATTGGATAGGCATAACCTAATAACAAATTCCTTCATGCAAATTCCAGCCTATATATTTCAATATCTAATTTTAAAAAATGATACATGTACACATCCTGGTGTCAGTTTTCCTTGAAAAGTAGAGACAAAAGCAAGCTTTTCTACAATTACTGTATTATAAATTGATGTTTACTAATGTACCAGTTCACTTTGAGTCATATGTAATGCACGTAATTGGAAACATACATTCAGTATAAGCTTCAAGTTCAAGCCACAATTCAAGATAAAGCTTAAAACTTAGAGTGAAGACTAAAAAGCACTGAATCTATTAATCACTAGCGGTGCCGAATAGCCTGAGGAGACAAGATGGTGAAGAGTAGAGATGTCTACTCACAACGAAGAGCTTGTGAAGAGTAGACTCAGTAGAGGACAGTGAAGTGATGATATAAAGGAGGATCGACACCGACGAAGAGGAGGCGATGGTAAATCAGATAGTGGAGACCTATGGCGAGGAGACAGGGCAGAGAAGAGAGATGGAGGTCCTTATTGAGGAGACAACCGAGTGGCGGAGAGGAGAACTTGTATTGTAGAGAAAGCCGGAGAAGATGATACGTGAAATAATTAAATGACGAACGTTAGTATGGTGACGGAGAAGCAATATGTTGTGTTTAAATAAAAAGAGAGTCCAGAGTAATAAAATAGTCGTGAGGGTAGAGTAGTGTAATAGCCATATTTAACTTGAATGCATGTGGCTTCAACGGTATGAAATGATTGTGTACGATTTGTGATTCCTCTCTATCAGTGAAATCTATGTCTTCTCTCTCCCCTTGATGTTCTTCTCTTCTTCCCTTTTCTGACAATCCCTAACCGAATATACGTACTCTGTAAATTTCGTTTTATTTTCATAACAAACTGGTATTAAAGAAGTCAATCCTGTGAATAACGACAATGGCAGAAAACACTAGAGGTGCTGAGTTGAGAAGGATGGAAGAAAGTCTGAAGAGCGTAATGGAGAAAATGTTTTCGGAAATGCAAAATAGGACGGAGAAGGTAGAAAAAGAGATGTCAGAGCTAAGAGCTTTACTCCTTCAAAGTTTTCATAAACCAGGAGGTGAGGCTAAGTGACGGAGCCAGGAATTTAAAATAGGAGGGCCCAAATATTTAAGTTTTTAAATCTTGAGGGGTTTAGTGTACCACTAAACTTCAAATAACTCTATCCTTGTATATATATATATATTAAAAATTTTAAAAATAATTTTTATAAATTTTGGGGAGCCCAGTGCACCACTGGGCCCCAGCTAGCTTCGTCTATGGTGAGGCTGGTACATCTGAAACCACACCACAAAATAGTTCAGACGCACAAGAGCAAGACGGAACTGCGATACCCACTAAAATGAGTCAGATCGAGTTTCCACCATTTGACAAAGAAAACGTCAAGCTATGGTTATATATATGTGAGCAGTTCTTTATATTAGACCAAACTCCGAAAAATACAAAAGTGAGTGTGGCTGTCCTGCACATGGATGAGTGAGTGCAGGAGTGGTATATGAAAAACTGAAGGGGGTTAATTATTTCGCAGACTATAAATCATACAAGTACAAAATAATGAAAAACACCAACGTTTGGTAACGCAGTTCGGCACACCTTGCCTACGTCTGCGGGGCCCTCACTCAGATTAAATTCTTTCACTGTAGTTCACAAAAATTACGCAAGATTGATCTACCCCGAAAGACCCAATCTATGTAACCGACCCACAGCCTAACTACCCGTGAAAGACCTTCACGCCCAATAACACGACCGACTCGTGTTAACGTCGTTAGAGGATTTTTCAAACTATTTCTACTAAAAAAAAGACAAATAAAATCAAGAACGCAACAATTCCAGATCTGAAATTCTTCACCAAAATAGCCAAGAGGCAACACCAACCGTATGTATACTTATCTGTGACAAAGCCTTCCTAGTGCTGCAACCATCAATCAAGAACTTAGCAAAAACAGCAATTGTGTATAAACCTTGAACTGCTTTTTATAGATAACAGTAGTAACCGACGCTGCTCTAAGAAGACCCACGAAACTAGCTCAAACAAAAGATCAAAACAAAAACAGAGCACCAGCAAATCAGCAGACTACTCTGCAACAATTCATCATAGGTTTTCTCCAAAAAATCAGGAGTAAGTTGACAGCCTCCCAAACTCTGAGAACTAAAATCACGTGAGCTACTACTAGTATCCGTCCATAACACAAACACCATTAGATAATTTGTCAATTACCAAAAGTCAACAGCCACTGTCTTCTTTTTCTTCATTAACAATAAAGGCACATCTCACCTATGCCACATATCCACGTCACAACCCCTTTGCCTTTTTCTTATATCCAAAAATTCAATTCAAATAAACAAATATTACATAGCTACATCTCATCTTAATTTAGATTTTAATATTTGCAATATCTTGAAGATCTAAAAATAAAAAAATGCCAAAATTAAAAAATAAGATATATAACAAATATCTTGACAGTATGTACATGTTTCTTCTCTTCTGTTCCTACCTATGATACCCCTCTCAATATCTTTTCTCTGTGGTGGATTTCCTTAAAATATTAATTAAAAACATTCAAGCCATAACATACATGGCTGACCCTTACAATCCAACTTACGTGCCACAAACCAATCAAACACCGTCATTTGACCATAATTCTCTTCCTACAGGGAACCCGATTGACCCAATTTGGTCTTCTCCAAAGGACACACCTCAGACTTCTAGCTCTAGGTCTGCCACCATTATGACCACCTCTGCAGCTTCTTCTTATACCAGAAAACATCCTATATATCGTGGGATACGAAGCCGAAGTGGCAAATGGGTGTCGAAAATCAGAAAGCCACGCAAGACCAGCAGGATTTGGCTTGGAACATTCCCTACTCCAGAGATGGCAGCCGCCGCCTATGACGTGGCGGTGCTTGCCCTAAAAGGCGGCTATGCCATTCTCAACTTCCCAGATTCTGCTGGGTCATACCCTGTTCCTGCTTCATCTTCATCGGTGGATATAAGAAATGCAGCTACAACTGCTGCCGAAATGATGAGAAAAAGTGAGGTCTTAGGGCAATCTGTATATGATGAAATCGATGGTGTCCATATGACAGTAAGTGTAGGCGAGTTCGTTGACGAAGAGGCACTCTTTGATATGCCAAAGTTACTGGTGGACATGGCCGAAGCCATGATGGTTTCACCGCCAAGAATCACATCGCCTCTCAGATGAACTTTCTGAATTAGCCTGAGATGCAGAACGCAGTCCATAGGGATTGATAAATTCTGCAGAAATGGGAATGGATTGAGAGTGCCAATTACA
Source organism: Erythroxylum raimondii (assembly GCA_027563555.1). NCBI lineage: Eukaryota > Viridiplantae > Streptophyta > Magnoliopsida > Malpighiales > Erythroxylaceae > Erythroxylum > Erythroxylum raimondii. The sequence goes on along the minus strand of JAOQMN010000002.1, from coordinate 27,610,757 downwards.
CCACTAAGAAATTGATTATAGTTCCATTCACATACTTTCGATCCCAAAGGGAACCCTGCGAAGAACCTTGAATACGTGCATGTCTCCAAGTATAATCATGATGCATAGGTTTATAGGTAGTTTTAGTGAAACAATTACTTTCATAATCCTGGTCTTCAGTCATTAGGGGACTGCAACTCTCTCTAGGACCATGAATAGACTGGAACTTGGAAGCTTAGAAATACAAAACTCAAAAAGAATAAATACCCGAGATCTTATTACAAGCCTCTCTCTCGAGTTAGCTGCTCCACACACACAGACACACACAGACACACAGAATAAGTTCCGTGATTGTCGTCAACTGTTTCCCGTTATAATATCTTCAATCTCATAACATTATGATAATTGAAAATAAAATAAACTAAAATTTATCTGTGATCAGTACTGAATAAATTTTTTATACGTCTACCATTACCTGAAGAACAAACATCGCTAGTAGAAGAACCCAAGCTCACAAACTCATCATCAGAGCTGGACTCAGAATCCCCTTTTGACCCTTCACCGCCAATGCCAACATCAAAATCCCGCAGCCGGAGAGTCGCCGGAATTCTCACAGGCGGCAACTCAAACAAGAATTTCTCGAAATTGAAAGAACCCAACTGAGTTTTCTCGATCATATCCTCCTTGAGAGCAGATTCCGACTCTTTTAATCCATTTTTTCTCAAAAACTCTATCACTGTTTCTACCTCCGATATGAAACGTCCAGTTTGTGTCATGGCGGTGAAAAGTCAAACCCGGAGTGGAAGTTGAGAAAGATGAAAGAGAGACGTTGGTTGCATGTGAATTAAGCAAATTTGTAGGGTCAAAAGTGGAAAAAGCTAAACAATGAATCAGGACTTGCATGCTTCCCTTTCTGTGTCTCCTCCGTGTGCGCGTGTAATGTAAAGACCGTGAGACTGAAGCTAAGCTTTAGGAAGAAAAATTTAACGTTAGGTGTTGTGTTGGAGCCCTTGTTTCTTACCAACTTTGAGAAGTAGTGGGGTGTGGGCTTGGTCAATGGGCTCAAGAAAATGACGTGGACCATTGAGATGTGTACACGTGGAAGATTGTATGGCATCTCTCTCTCTCTCTTTTTCAGCAGCGAAGCATTCTTGTTCTAAAAGGTAGAATCAGCTACCCAGCACAGCTGTCCCTGTACTCGGACCTGACCAAGTAGCGAAGCATTCTTGATTGTATAGAGGGACGTGTAATTTGATGTTGAACATTACAGTATCCAATGATTGTGGTAAAAGGGCGTGGGGGTCCATCATTAAAATGAGCAGTTAGTTGACTAATTTCAGCCCACCTCACGCTATGATGTTGTTTGCCCGAGGCCCAAAGCAGCTTTTCAGTTTCTACTTTCTATGCACGTGAGTGTGACTTTGCCGGTGACCCCAGTAAAAAGTTTTTTGTTCACTTCACCCTTCACTATCATCGTTACTTTCTTTTTGTTGTTCAAAATTTGAACCAAATGCATTGCGGTTCATATTAGGCGTAATAATCTCTCTGTGATTGTACATAGGAAAATTAGGTAATGGAACTGTTGTTTCCTATGCATTCTAGCCACACTCTTAAACTGAACAAAAATTGAAAGACTTCTTAAATGAAAACGATGATATGGTACAACCAAATCGTCTTATATCAAGTAAAATCCATGGCTTTATTATAAGAATAATGCATCTAAAGGCCAGGACTTGTGATTTAATGTCGTATGGAATAATAATTTTTAAGTGGGTACTATTAATATCAATCATTATCTACAACAATCTCCATCATCAACAACATATTTTTGTTCTTAGGAGGTGATTTCTTTTAAAATTTGCATTGTTAATTTATATTCTGTAGTCAATTTATTGATTATAAATTTCATCACATAATTAATTAAATACATTTTCATTATATATATATATGTTTAATCAACTAATAAATAAAAAAGTCTTTAAAATAATTATTGTACAATTGAATTTATGTTGAGTTTATAATTACAACATTTAATTTGCATTTATGTATTATTTTAAAATTACTCTTAATTATAATTTCATCAAGATGAGATATTAAGAGAACAATAGAACTAACAAATATTATTTTTTTATTAAGAAGTAGTTAATATCATAAACTAAAGTATGAAGATAATTAAATAAACACGTGAGTGCATATTAGAAAATAAATTTACTAAACTGACTTAATAACAAAAATTTCAAATGAAATATTTCTTATGTGTTGGTAAATTTCCTTTTTAGTTGTATAATTAATCTTTAGACTTGAGATTATTAAAATATCCCAATTGAAAACTATTATGTTTTAGCACTACTTAGAACATATTCTATTTAGAACAACTTAGTCAGTAGTACTTTAATATAGAATAAATTATGAGAAAATAGTTGAGTAAGCCAATAAATGATTCACCACCCCATAATAATTAGGGAGGATGGTTACATACCCGAAAATTGATAATGGAGTTTGACCAATTGTACCTAGTATCAGAGCACCACTTAAGGTAGCCTGCTCTTATTAAGAAGAGAATACTAAATTTGATATATGTACAAATTTTTAAGTATACATCAAATTTTGGGATGAATGAGAATAGGAGAGGGAGGAGTTCTTTTATAACTTAGCAAACTCCTTCCATTCTCATTTCTTCCCAATATGGGATAGAAATTGAGCCACCAAAGTCCAAAAAAACAACAAATCTCCACCATGGCACAATTTTGGGTCCCACCAAATGTAAGCATCATTCATCCTCCTAATCAAATAAAATAGCCTTTGTAGTGCTTCCAATTTGCGCCCTTAGGCGCCAACTCAAATGTGCAAGATATTGACAAGTCTAAACAATGTTCAAACTTGACTCTTGTAATCACCTTGGTCAGCATATCAGCATGATTCTCTGTAGTCCGAATCTTCTGAATAAGTATATCCTCTTCTTCCAGAATTTCCCACACAAAACATCAATGTGCTTTGTCCTTGCATGAAAAACTTGATTCTTTGCTAAATGAATAGCACTCTGGCTATCAAAATATACCTCAACTTGTTTCTGACCAACTCTCAAGTCTTTAAGCAACCCATAAAGCCAAATTGCCTCTTTCACAGCTTCTGTAATAGCTATATACTCTGCCTCTATTGTAGACAAAGCCACCGTCGACTGCAAAGTAGACTTCCAACTAACTGGTGCCTTTGCTAAAGTGAACAAAAAGCCAGTTGTAAACCGTCGCTTATCTAAGTCACCTGCATAGTCAGAATCACAATATCCAACTATGCGTTGACCAAGTAATTCATCTTGCTTAAATGCTAAACCAACATCTACGGTATGTAGGATATACCGTAGAATCCATTTCACAGCTTGCCAATGAACCTTACCTGGATCATGCATATACCTGCTTACAATACTTACTGCCTGTGAAATATCGGGTCTCGTACACACCACTGCATACATCAAACTTCCAACTGCATTAGCATATGGGACTTTTGCCATATATTCTCGCTCTTCACCTGACTTTGGAGATAACTGGCTACTTAGTTTTAAGTGATGAGCAAGTGGGGTACTAACAGGTTTTGAGTCTTCATGTATACCAAAACGTTGTAATACCTTTTTCAAATACTGCTTCAGTGACAACCAAAGCTTGCCTCTTTCTCTATCCCTGCTTATCTCCACGCCGAGAATCTTCTTGGCTTCCCCCAAATCCTTCATCTCGAACTCTTTACTCAACTGAGCCTTTAATATGTCAATTTCACTTTGGCTCTTTCCCGCAATCAGCATATCATCTATATATAAGAGTAGGTAAATGTAGGACCCATCTTGAAGTTTGCGCAAATATACACAATGATCATATTTACTTCTTTTGTATTTCTGCTTCATAAACTTATCAAATCGTTTGTACCACTGCCTTAAAGATAGCTTCAGTCCATACAATGATTTGTTCAATATGCAAACCCAGTTTTCTTTACTAGCAACCTTGTATCCATCTGGGAGACATATAGATTTCCTCCTTCAGGTCAACGTGTAAGAATGCGGTCTTCACGTCAAGTTGAGCTAGCTCCAAATTCAACTGTGCTACCAAGGCCAACAAAATTCTAATAGAATGTTTAACAACCGGAGAAAATACATCATTATAATCAATTCCTTCCTTCTGAGCGTAGCCTTTAGCCACCAACCTTGTCTTGTAGCGAATATCATCTTTGTCAGGTAATCCTTCTTTCTTTGCAAATACCCATTTGCATCCAATTGCCTTCTTTCCCTTTGGTAGTTGTGTCAGCTCTCATATCTTGTTCTTCTCAAGAGATTGCATTTCCTCTTCCATTGCACCTGCCCATCTACCACTTTCTGAACTTCGGATTGCTTCTGGGAAGGTAGATGGAACATCATCAACAACTAGAAGGGCATAAGCTACCTGCCAATAAAACGAGCAGGTTTTTGAATTTCTCGTCTCGTCCTTCTAGCGACAATTGACTCTGATTGCTGCGGAGGTTCTTGGGTCAGAACCTCTTCCTCATCTGACTCTTCTTCTGCCATAGGAGAGTCACTAGTAGTGCTTTTTGCTGGGATCACCACTGTTTGTTCAAACTCCACCTGCTTCGGCGTACACTCCACCTGCTGTGAAGTACCATCAACCCCTTCTGGAGTTACCTTATTTAACATGGCAGATTCATCAAAGGTAACATCCCTGCTGACAATTGTCTTCTTTGACTCTAGACACCACAAACGGTATCCCTTAACTCCAGCATTGAAGCCCATAAATAGAGCCTTCTTTGCTCGTGGATCCAACTTTGATTCATTCACATGATAATATGCAATAGAACCAAAAATACGCAAAGAATCATAATCTGTTACAGGTTTTCCAGACCATACCTCTAATGGAGTCTTGCCACCAATTGCAGATGATGGCAAACGATTAACGAGATGTTGAGCGTATGTTACTGCCTCAGCCCAAAACTTTCTGCCTAACCCAGCATTAGACAACATACAACGAACTTTCTCCACCAGTGTCCTGTTCATACGCTCTGACACTCCATTCTGTTGTGGTGTTTTTCTAACAGTAAAGTGGCGAACTATACCAGACTCTTGACATACCTCTAGGAAAGGATCACTCTTGTATTCTCCACCATTGTCTGTTCGGAGAACTTTGATCTTTCTTCCTGTCTGGTTTTCAACTTGAGCTTTCCACTTAAGAAAAACTCCAAGCACATCATCTTTGTTCTTCATAGAAAACACCCATACTCTTCTGGAAAAATCATCAACAAAAGTGACAAAATAATGCCTACCTCCAAGAGATGGAGTCTTAGCAGGTCCCCATACATCTGAGTGCACATAATCCAAAATACCTTTAGTGTCATGGATGGCAGTGCCAAATTTCACTCTTCGTTGTTTTCCCAGAACACAATGCTCACAAAATTCCAATTTGCAAGTCTTCGTACCTTTCAACAATCCTTGCTTGGCAAGGGTTTGCAAGGATTTTTCTCCAGCATATCTCAAATGCATATGCCACAGCTTTGTTGCCTCTATATCCTTCTTACTGCTTGAAGTTACTGCTACTACCATCCCAATCACTGTACTACCTTGGTAATAATACAGATTGTCCTTCCTAATGCCTTTCAACATTACCAGTGCTCCTGAAGTTGCTTTAAGAATTCCATCTTGCATCATTACAACTAGGCCTTTTGATTCTAAAATCCACAAAGAGATGAGATTCTTCTTTAACTTCGGCACGTACCGCACATCCCTCAAAATTCTAGTGGATTCATTATGATTCCGCACCTTGATTGAACCTATGCCAGTTGTTTTACATAGATTATCATTACCGATGTAAACAACCCCGCCATCGAATTCTTCAAAATAAAAGAACCACTCCTGGATGGGAGACATATGGTAGGAGCAACCTAAATCTAAAATCCACTCGTTTGGATGTGATGTTGAAGGTGAAACTACCAAAGAGATATCTGATTCCGCGTTACTTTTACACTCTCCAACATTTGCATCTTGCAGAGCCTTCCCTTTCTTCTTCAATTTTGGACAGTCTTTCTTCCAATGTCCTTTCTCATGACAGAAAGCACACTCATCTTTGGCAACTCAACTCTTTGATTTGGATCTTCCTCTTCTCCCTTTTGACTAGCTTTGCTTACGACTTCTTGCTACCAATGCTTCATCTTCTGTAGCTGTTTTGTTTTTTATTTTATCCGTCTTTTTCAATTCATGACTATACAAAGCAGAATATACAACATCTAAAGGCACATTCTCCTTTCCATGAAGTAACATAGTCTCCAAGTGTTCAAATTCATCAGGAAGAGATGATAACAATATCAAAGTCAAATCTTCATCCTCAAATTTCACATCCAAATTCAACAGGTCTGCTACTAATTGATTAAACATAGTGATGTGTTCATTCATAGTAGTACTTGGTCGATAATCAAATCGGAACAGCCTTTTCTTCATAAGGAGCTTATTCTGACCACTCTTTTTCAGAAATTTGTCCTCCAATGCCTTCCACAATTTGTGCGCAGAAGTCTCATTCTTGAAAGCATACTTTTGCTCTCTAGACAAACATGATCGAATTGTTCCGCATGCCAACCGATTTATGATACTCCAATCCTTATCTTCTACATATTCTGGTTTCTCTTCTTCAATAGCTATGTCAAGGCCCTGTT
>JAOQMN010000002.1:27530673-27546247 GCA_027563555.1 Erythroxylum raimondii | reverse complement strand
AATTACTTCACTTACCTGATCAAAATGATCATGAAAAATTGACCCGAAGGTTTGGAATTTTGGAGGTGATATAGGAAAGAATGAGAGTTTGGATATTGTATGATTATATAATGCTAGAATGACATTAGTGAATGAATTATTGGTATTAAAGCATCAAAGACATGTGTATAATGGAAATAAAGATATTCATATGATTGTGGTTGTGATTCAAAGGATAGGAGTAATGGGTATCAAGTTAAAGTGAATGAGAAATTGTTATTGAGAGCAAATAATGCTAGAAAATAAATGATGAGTGATTGAATTATGAAATGAAAATGAGCATAAATATGAAATTGGATAATATACCCGGGATTATCATTGAGCATGTATTATACATTACACACATACATATGTGTAAAACTAAATGTTATGTGATTGTGTAATTATTAATATGTGTGCAACATGCGTATTGCATAATTGTGATAAGCAGGTTAAACATTCGCATTCAAACGTTTCCAAATCATGGAACCTAATGCTAATTTGGAGCGTACTATGAGTAGACGTAGATGGTCTTACTTTATTGTTTTTTTTTGTTTATGTTATGAATTGAGTGATTATGAATGAGATGGGAATGTGATTTTATTGTGTGATTCCGAACAATGAAGGTCCAATGTTTCTGATGCTTGAATGCAATATTGAAGTGCTACTTATATGTGAACATGATGAAATAAGTGCTTCTAAATGTGATCTTTGAATGTCAGACCTAGTTCGGAAGAAACATACGAATATGCACATGATTAAAAAAGTGTTACTCAACAATGATGTTAACTGCCGAACTTTGGGCCCGATGAAAAATATGAATTAAATGTGAATATGTAAACATGTGACCGATTGAGCATATGATATGTGATGCATTTCATTACATGAATGCATGAAAGATAAAGGTTGTTGTAACTGAAGTCGTCAGTGAAAAAGAGCTTAAAGCTCCGAATGTGAAAAGAGCCTCAGGCTCAGTGTGAATGTACTCGATATTCACTAAGGGATATGGGACATTATTTGATTCAGCCCAATATCCACTAAGGGATATGGGCCAGTGAAAAAAGCGCTCGGTCATAACAAAGTAATAACTGAAAGTGAGTCTCATAAGTATTGCATATGTATTATTTAAGTAATTTGAATGATTTCTGAGTGTGAAGTGAATTTGAAATGAATGCGATTTTATGACTTGTGTGTGTTATGTAATTGAGTGAGCCATCGATGATGGTCACTTACTGAGTTCCCAAAACTCATCCAAAATTTACAACTATTTTTCAGGCTTTGAAGAGTTACTCTGTTAGGCTAACGGGAGTATAGCCATTGCATTCAAGTAAGAGATAGAGGTTAGGATCAGTTCGTATCTGCACAAGTGTTTCCATAAATTTTTGTATGAAAGAAAGTATTCCACAATTTTTGTATCATGTGTATTTGAATGTTTCTGTATGTAATAACTTTCCAAAATGGAAAGCTTTGTAAATGAAATTGATCTTGAGTGTATTGATAATAATGGTGATAGTGTTGTTCAAAATATATATATATATTACTAACTGAGGGTGCTAGCATGCCACCCTCGCAGGGCACGGACCTAGATATCACTCAGGATGTCAGGTACGGGTCTTGCCAGAGTTGGGGTGTTACACACTTGTGATGGGAAGATGTTGGAAATTTACAAGTAGAGTAATCCCACGTAAGAAAGAGACATAAGGATAAAGTAAGCTATATACAGAAATAGGACTCATAATTTATTGTCATACGGTTTTTGGTTTAGATATGATCTCCTGGTTGTATATGGACTCAGATAGATCCGGACCCAATTTCTCCCCAAGCTCCCTCAAAACCCTTCATTGGTAATAGAGCTCAGTTGGCAAGGTTCGATGAATAGAGATTCATAGATTTGGGTTAGAGTGACTCAAATGACTTCGCATGATCTATGGGTTAAAGGGGAGTTAGTTCGATATGGATTGATCCGCTTGTGAGGGGGAGATATTGGAATTCGTAAGTGAAGTAATGTTATATCAAAAAGAGACATAAAGATAAAGTAAGTTATATATATAAATAGTACTCATGACTCATTGTTTTAAAGTTTTGAGTTAAGATATGAAATCCTAATTATATATGGGTTTACTTATATCTTGTCTAATTTCTCCCTGGACCCTCTCAAAACTTCTCATTGAAAAACTATTGAAAATAGTAGTTGAATAGAAATAGTATCAGAAAACAAAAAAGAAAAAAGAACTATATAAGAAAAAAGTAGTAGTGAAATAGAACGATCTATATATATATATATATATAACACCTTTACCGGTTCATAACAATTAACGTAGGATATATAGATATATAGCCATATTTTTCTTGCATGAGAGGAAATCATGTAACAAAATGCATGAACTGAACATAAATTTCTTAATTTTAAGTTAATCATTATGCTATAAAGACAATAATAAATGTAGCAATAGTAATACTGATGCGAGACATACCCTACGTAGAAAGCAATGGTATTCTCAGATACTTTCAAGGCAAAGAATATTAGAACACTTAAATCTTCCCTAGGATCCCCTCCTCAGCTACTGAGTTAAAAAAACAGACTCGAGAGTTTTCAATGCCAAGAGTCACCGCCAAACTGTAGAAAACCAAGTATTCTTTGCTATACTCACAACTCTCAGATGTAGGAGTGTTTCCATTTCACTGCCAAACTAAGCTAATTGACTTCCAGAGTACAAGTGAATCTGACACGAAATCAAAACCAGATTGTTCCTTGTACATGTATGCCAAGAGTCACCGCCAAACCGTAGAAAACCAAGTATTCTTTGCTATACTCACAACTCTCAGATGTAGGAGTGTTTACATTTCACTGCCAAACTAAGCTAATTGATTTCCAGAGTACAAGTGAATCTGAGACGAAATCAAAACCAGATTGCTCCTTGTACATGTTGCCTCAGCCCTGTATTACTGCAAGTTACAGGCAGACTTTAACCAGGACATACTTTTAGTTTTCACCGTCAACTTATGAACAAGTTGAAGACAAATATTTATATGTATATACTGGAAGACGTTTAGCACCTTTAATCCTACGTTTACTGACTTTAACGTAATGAATCCAGTGAGGCTGTTTTACCACTAGCTCTTTGATTGCTGGGTAGAGTGAGGAACTAATTCCTGTCAAAGCAGAAAGAGTGACTTCTTCAATATCTTCACATGAATCTCTGTTACATAATAGCAGCCAAGAATAAAGGCAATACCTCAGAGTAGCGTACATGATCATTATGTGAGTATGATGATTTTACAATTGTCTCCCATTTGGAATTGGTAGGAGGTGGTGTCACAGAATCCTGGCCCTGCCACTTGCTCTGAACACTAGTGCCACGGTATGGATGGGAAAATGAATGTTGCGTGGAAATCGAAGGCAAGGTACGCCAAAGCCAAGACTCTGACGGTGTTTTGGGCAAAGTTGGCGCTAGAGAGGACAAGCCGTTTTTAACATTTCCTGGATCATCTTCTCTATGAATCTGATCCTTTTCAGCACCAATTGAAGTTATACATACCAAGGCCTTAGCATCCTTACATAACTCATCCTTAATGTCACCCAAGCTTTTATTTTCCAGTTTGGCGTCTTGTTTTGGAACCTTCATAAATTTTGCATCTTCAAAACAAGAATCTGTTGGAGCAGCCTTTCTCATTTCTCTGCTTTTGGACATGGTCTTGTAGTACTTCGCCACAGAGTCTGAATACCCATTGAAACCTAAGGGACCTGATTTGGAACTCACCTTAGTTTCAGTATCCATATGTACAGTCTTCTCAACAGTTGGGCTCAATGGGCGAGACCCTCCTCTAGTGCCACGATGACTAACCAGTTCCTGAGATTTACTACTGCTCTTGCTATACGAGTTCATCTTATTGGCTTTGGAACTTTCAGCTTCTCTTGTAGTGCCTGGAAATCCCTTTCCACGACAGGGAGATTGGTGCGTTTGACTCCGATAAGGAGATGTGACCCCTGAACGCCTGAATGGAGATGTTCTACCAATTTCTTGTTGGTCTCTTCCAAAAGAAGATGTGGCCCCTGCACGCCTGAATGGAGATGTTCTACCAATTTCTTGGTGGTCACATCCAAAAGAAAAACGATTCGATCCGAAACTCAGCTTATTCAAAACTGAGGACAGCCTGGGTGATTGAGGTCGACTATTTGGTTTTTCAACATCCCCTGTATGCTGATAACCATTACAAAATCCCATTTGCATTAGTTGGCATCAAATGCAAACCTCCATTTATGATAAGAAGATTGGCTGGAAAAAAATACTAAAAAGGGGAAAGATCTTTTTTTTTAAAAAAACAGAGAATCTTTTCTAACCTTCTTCAAGTTTTGACTCTGAGTTTTAGTTGAAGAAGCTTTCTTTGGTTTGACAGCATTATGGATGTGAGCCATGGAACCCTGGGTCCTCACTTTAAGTCCTGAAAGAGGATTCAAGATGGACGAGGAATTCTTGAAGAACAAGCGAGGTAACAAGCCACAACCTTTGGTGGCTATGCTGTGGGACTTGCTATAATTATCATAGTCATCATCACTTTCTTCTTCTTCTTCTTCGACATCCAGACCGTGAGATGGAATAATAAAAGACCCCTTTGGAATAGTCTGAGGTGCTTTTGTGACATTATCTACCTTAGTGATTTGTCGGGGCACTGCAACAGCCTCTGCTTGTACAATTGCCGTAGATTGCTTTCGTGAAGCATAATGAGGTGGCTCTAAAGCCATTGCCTTGGCTGCAGGCAGGAAGCGACTCATCATGAAATCTCGAGTTAGTGGATCTGTAGAGAATGTTCCTGATGGCTTCACAGAGACACCGTCATATCCACTCAGAGCAGTTGCACTACAGTTCATGGAGAATGAATCTGTTGGAGAAATAGTGTCGTGAGCATTAGAGTAATCATCATCATCACCATAATTATCTCTTGGCTCCAGGAGTGCTGGCTCATGCACTCCCTCTTTCGAGAAATCCAATTCCCCAATCTTGTCACTGAATTCATTTTGATCTTCAAAATTTTCACCTGAACCTTTTCCAGGAGGAATTTTTTGACTTGCAGAAGCCTGCTCAAAAACTTGATACTCAGGTATAGTACCATCTTTTGGTCTACCTGGGATTTGTTCCCATTGAAAAGGAACAGCAACAGGTTCTGTTACTTGATCCAAATGCACTTCACGTCTGTGGAAAGGAAGAGAACCACGTCTATTGACCTGAAGATTATCAATTTTCTTTTCTTCCTTTCCATCAGAAGCTTTTGTAGCAGTAGAAAATCGCCTCACTGACAGAAGTGGCGCACTGAAATTCAATTTCCTTTCAGCCATTACTCTTCTTCTTTAAATTAAAAAAAGAATTATATCATATCACCTCTCCTGCACATACAAGCCTTTCCAGATTATATCTCTGAAAAATCAGTTATTGCATAAAAGACTTGTGGTGAAGAAGTGCCAAAAAGAAAGCAGACCTGGAAAAATTCAAAAGGAGAAGACGATATTTATGCCATTAATTGTCATCTCAACAGCGGATGGATTAGGGAAAAGGAGACATGGACATAAAGATGTTTGTGCTCTGTCACGGGCCATCTGAAAGTAGTATATTATAATTATATACACACAAAATCAGGAACATTTAGCTATGAGATTCTCTGATGAAATGAATATAAATTCAGCAAATTGTCTTGTAACATGGGAGCATAAATAAAATGCAAAAAATGCAAATGAAAATATTTACCATCATTTACTGTCACTTCAATTTCTCAGAAGCAAAACCAAAATATGCAACAAAAACCAATCAGAATCATACCAAGTTATCCAATCCACATTCAACATTATGGTCAAGATCAAGCTGCGCTTTTCATCGGCAAGATGAACTTTTGTTCTCTAAACTTTACCTCTTTCTCTACTTGCATCTTATTTACATTATCAAAGATCATAGATTCATAGGTTCTGTTAAAGAGACCATGAAACTAGCCATTTCGACAATTCTAACACCATCCAGTCAAAACACTTTGTACGCAAATTACTGATCAAATATTCTGCAGAGGAGAGGAGGGACAGAAATCGGTAACCATGTCAAGCTCAACCTGAAAGAGACGTGCAGAACTTACCTCAACAGTCTAACTCAGCAGGATGCTCAATCGAGAGAGTCATGTGAATCACAATTCACAACAAAAGACTGATAAAAGTAAAGAAAGAAGAAATGGACAAGTAAGTCAGTGAGTAAGGGAGAGATTAGTGTTAAGTAGCCGATGTGGGGAGTCCTAAAGTAGTGGCGAGAAATCTGGGATTGAATGAAAACAAAAGAAAGCAATTGACACAGTGATAAGCTTTTTGTTGTTCTTTTCCTTTCAATACACGCAGCATTGATAATTCTTTTCAACTTAAAGCATTTTATTCTTTCCCGTGGACCAAGATTCATTTTAACGTCAACGAAATAGAAAATTGGTGGAATTGTCTTTCAGCTAATCCTATTCAACAAGCTCCAAATAACACGTTATAGGATCCCTCCAACAATTACCTTCAATCTTTAGCTACGGTGGGGACACATTCAGGCACTCACAATTGGACTTTGTAGTTGCATTCAATGCAACCACATGCATCGCATTCCTTAAGTTACTCGGGAACAAAAAGTAGTTTAATTTGTTTCCTTCTACCATTTTGTATGGATCCTGAGTTGCTTCTACGCGCGAATGGAAAAGGTGATAAACTGACCAAGTCAAGCTACTTTTGTTTTGAATTCCACTTCCACTGTTAAGGAGAAGGTGATAAACAGACCAAGTCAAGCTACTTTTGTTTTGAATCCCACTTCCACTGTTAAGGAAAAGGTTTTGGACTGGCCCAAGGCTTTTGAATGGAAGGAAAGCTTTATCTAGTCCCCAAAAGTCAATTGTGTAACAAGGGTTCAGAGCTGAACAAGAATGATTAAGTCAGCCACTGGTTGATTCACTCAAAAGTTGAAAGCATTTGTTTGAAATTGGAATTTGGTAGCTGCATATGCCCGGCGATCAGAGCTTGCTTATTACAACCAGCCATTTGAGCTTTAAATTGACAGGCCTCTTCCGTTTTAGCACACTTCCATGGACTCAGGTAGGTCCTCCACTACACTTGATTGTTACGACTTGGCATCCGAAATTAAGACAAAATTCAAAAGTGGTGGTCCCGCGCCCAGATTTGACTTCAGCTAGAATCATCAGTTCATCCAGCTTCTAGTTGGATTGTTCTGACTGGCTTATGCTAGTAGCATAATGATAAGCTCAAAGAAATTCTGACCCCACGATTGAAAATGCTTTCAGAAATTATATATATGTATGCACAAAATATCCTGGAAGAGGATCCCTCAGCTACAAAGGAGAATACTAAGTGTTGCTTCAGCTAATGATTCCTAAGCCAGTCTGTTAAAAGGATGTGGGACAAAGCGAAGTCACGGATCGCCTTAACTTATTTTCCAACTCCATATTACAAGGCCTGAAACAATAATGTCTTCTGAAAGTGAATAATTTAATTATGTTTCATCTATGGAAATTAAGGCAAATATTAATTAACCACAGTCTTGGCCTCCATATGTCCCGTTTCAGTTTTCAGCAAGTCGGTTTCACTTCCACACGAGTTGCGGGTACGTGCCCTCATTCTCCTCCAACTTAGACCAAGGAATGTTGTGCTTAGCCATGTGTCGCTTCCTTGCAGCTATTCCCAGCTTATCTCCATGATTCTGTGACAAGAATGTAAACCGTTAATCAACACGAATGCCATACTTAATCCCAAATAACTGAAACAAGTTTCTTTAATTTACCTTGTAGCATATGCTAATGCCTTCCACGAAACCGCATATGGGATAGTCACGGGGGCAGCAGTGTGCAGTACCGGGGCAGCAAACAGCATTCTTATACGGACAGCACTCGTAGATTAAACAAAAGCCATAGAACTCAAACTGGCAACAGCATGTCTCATCACTAGGACAGTAGGAGAAGTCTCCACAATAACTTGGCGGAGGCGGTGATGGTGGTGGCGGAGATGGTGGTGGAGGAGGCGGTGAAGGCGGAGGCGGAGGTGGTGGTGAGGGTGATGGTGGTGGTGGAGACGGAGGTGGTGGTGGTGGTGATGCATGCGGAGGTGGCGGTGGTGGTGGAGACGCATGCGGAGGAGGTGGTGGTGGTGGTGGTGCTCCATGCGGCGGTGGTGGAGGCGGAGGCGACGGTGGTGGTGGAGACGGAGGTGGTGGTGGTGGTGCTGCATGAGGAGGTGGTGGAGGCGGAGGCGAAGGTGGTGGTGGTCGTGCTGCATGCGGAGGTGGCGGAGGCGGAGGCGGAGGCGAAGGTGGTGGTGGAGACGGAGGTGGTGGTGCTGCATTCGGAGGTGGTGGTGTAAATGGAGACGGAGGACTAGTAGGAGATGCTGCATAGTGTTCCTTAGTTGGATAAGACGCCATGGCAGATGGTGTATAGCGTTCCTTAGTTGGATAAGACGCCATGGCATTGATGGCACACACACCATATATTAAGTTAGTGTTCCTCTTAATATAGATATAACCCTCCATACCCCAGTCCGTACCCCATGAGTTCTTCACTATCCAATAATCCTCACCATCTTCAGAACCATAACCAACTATTAGAACAGCATGATCAATGTCATTTGGATTATCAGAGCACTCTCCATTGTATATACCCTGTTCATATTTTATCTGAGTTGTTACATAAAAACCACTTTTAACAGAGGAAGCTTTTTGAAATTATCAGAGATACATACACTAGTATATAGCTGAAAGTCCATTGCAGAAGCATCAATTCCCACACTGATGGGCTGCTGCATACTGGCACGCAAGAGAGCAGTATCCGATTCTGGGACATCTTCGTATCCGTCAATGGATACTACTCCTTTGGTCTCCTAAAAGATTACAAGCTCTTGTTTTTAGATAAGATCATAAGCATAGTCAATGATAGGAAAGAATAACGAATTTTGTTTTGTGACATCTCTTATAACCATGCAGAGGATTGGCTACAACCATAATCGGGTCATGTTATGACTCAGAAAATGAGGAACCAAACCTTAATTTTATTACAGGTACCATCTTCCCCCGTGTAAGCATAACTAGTCTCTGTGTCAATCCCACCATTATTTATGACCCACTCAAATGCATAATCCATGTAGCCTCCATCGCAACCATGATTTGTTGTATCACAATCCACTAGCTCCTGTTCCGATAGGCTACGGAGGACCCCGGTGGTTATGGCATTTATTCCTTCTATAGCTCCAGTAGCAGAGAACGCCCAACAACTTCCTGCAAGTTAACGTGTCCAAGTCCAGAATTAGCTCTTTTTGGAAAGCTTGGCACAGAAAAATGGCGAAACTTGACTTTCTTTCCATTTAACTATATCAAAAAAGGCAATTCTTACAACTAAATTGGTATTTTTAAGCTCTTGTAATTTAATTTGAAAGGGAATATGCTCCACATACACTATTAATTTTGGTATTTTGAAGTGACCCAAAGATATAAAATCAACGATAGAGTTACCAGGGCCGAAAAATTCCTAAAGAAGTTTACCTTAAGGAAGAGGACTACGACCTCCATGAAACCAAAGAAAAGGTCTCCATGATGACTAAGTTTAAGGGAGAGACGAGAAGAAGAGAAAACAAGAAGAGGCAGTTTTATGTAGGTTAGTTCTTAATGTAGGACAGTGATACAGTTCCTAGAATGATTCGTTTATTTATATAAAGAATAGAGACTTACCACAAGAGCCTTGGTCCTTAACACCCGTGACTGCTCCTTTCTTTCTCCAATCCAAGCTGGAAGGGGCTTCACAGTTTTCCATCCTCCTTTGCCTTTCAGTCCCAAGAACGCTCCTTTTGTTGACAGGAATTTTAACCTTTGATAAAAATCGTTGCTTGAACTCTTCATTGCTCAAATCAGCGAACTTGTTCAACCCCACCCGATGCACATGCCCAGAAGAGAACCTTCTGTTAGCATTCTTCTCCAGAATATATTTCAAGTTCGTCCTGAAATTTCCCAACCTCCTTTCTGCTTCCTGTGAATGGTTGTATACCTTACCATGTTTCTCTTTCCATAGCTCAAAGATTTGGACGATACGTTCCTCTGACAAAAACTCCTGATCATACTTCACTATAGAGTATTCACTGGGCAGATCAGTAGACAGGCATGTTAAAGGAGCTAGAAGAAGGAAAATAAGAGCCAATAGAGATTTCCGGGAACCCATTTTTGCTGAAACTGGGTTACCACAAAAGATTGCTACTGTCCCGTAGAAATGTTTACATGTGGGACTAATCAGTTCAACAAATTTCTTTGCTCTCACCGTCCGAAAGCTCTCAAAGGAAACGGCTAAGCGAGAAAGTGACCAATTTGACAGTTGAAAATGAAAAATGATGAAGTATTGAGAGTGGTTTGAGTGGCTAGGAATTGGACACTGAATCGTTTTGAGAATTTGTGAAGAGAAAGTAAACTGATGTCATATTTACCTAAAAATTTCACTCAATCTATTCAATAACTAGTTTAGAATTTTAGGTAGACAAAAGTAAAGGACAAATGGGAGGAGAGGTCATTGGTTGTATATAGTTCTTTATTATGGAGTTGTCATTGCTAAGATGTTGAAATGTTCACCAATTTTTTATTGTCCATAAAAGACTATATTGTATAAGTCAATCAATAAAGGACCAGCGACAAACGAAGAGCTTATTATTTCCCTCCAATGTGGTCCATCGGGTTGGCTGCTTCTAAATTAAGGCCAGAAACGACAACAAGGGGCGGGGAAACAAATAACTTTTACAGATTCTTATAAAGACTTAACGCATGGTTGATAGCTATATTATTTTCAGCTTCAGCTCAGACGATTGTTCGGGTATGCCATATCATTGCAACAACCATCACGTAGCTCTCGATCCATCAACTATGTAACAAACAGCTGCAAGCGCGAAGGGACCAACTTAGCAAGGGTCTCACATTTATATGCTAGCCGTTGGAGTTGGGATTTCCCCATAATTCTCTGATTAATGCTATTGATATTGACTTTGTTTCAAAAAAAAACTTTATGTAAGCTAAAATTGATGGACATGCTCCAATTGAACCTTCAGGATTTTCCAATACGGAAAAACAGAAATATTACACTAAAATCTTCTAATATTTTCGACCCTAAAAATAACTTATTTTACGTTAATTTAAAATTTCAGACCATTCACAACATACCTTAGAGTTCTTTTTTTGTTCGACTTTAACCTACTAGTTGGCGTCTGGTTTAGCGAATATTTTAATATGTGTGCGTTATTCAGTCTAAATCGGTAGTTGTCACATATGGGATAAGCAATAGAAATATTAATTAAGAACCACTGATAGAGCATTAAGTTCTTAATTAGTAAAACAATACCAGAAATTATTCGTAATTAGTTAGTTATCAAAGAATCCAACGTTCTTCCGTAACATTTGAGCTCCATGTTAAGTGTCCAGCTTTATTTTGAGACCTTTTGTAATCATAGACAGCTTTATAGTTCGTGACAATGACGAACAGGTGAAGATAAGATGGAAGAATCTCTTCTGGGGAGATACATGATCTTGTAGAGTGCCATACGTTTATGTCTTAACTTACACAACCACATAGATCAACTGTGTAAGTCTTTGTAAACATGTGAAGAAGGCATGAAGAGGCGAAAACATACATGGTCTTGTATACTCCAATATAAAAATATAAGACTATGTGTGAAGACGGTGTAACTCTTTGTAACTGTGTATTTTTTAGACTAAGGCGGTGCAGAAAAATACACGATTACTTACACGGTTGTGTAAATGGCTGTGTAAGTTGCAGAAAAAAAAATTTCATGATATAAAAGAGAAAAAGGATGTAGTTTTTGTAGGGATTGCAACCACAATGCCCAAAAGTAAAAAAAATAGAGAGAGGGCAAAGAGTTTTGTGTTCTCATCCTTGTTTGATTGTTTTAGGGATTGGTTTGGGTGATTGTGGATTGTAATATCATCTTTGGTTACAATTCTGAAACTTTGTGGGGCAACTTATAGTTAAGAGGTGAGAGACAACTTTTTATGTTAATCCTTATTGAGTTTAGTAGATTTATTTGTTAGTTTGTCTCGTGATTTTTTCCTCTATACTGAAGGATTTTTCACGTAAATCTTGGTGTTTGTTTCATCATTTAAAGTTTCTTATTCTCATATTGTTTTGCTGCTGCAATTTGAAGAATTCTTTCTTGACGTTTAGTGGATTTATTTGATTGATCTTTTATAGAATTATGTTGTTTGTCTCCTAACAAGTGGTATCAGAGCCATCATAATGGAAAGTGGAAATAAATCTGTGGTCAAGTTAATATCATCAAATTACTCGATATGGAAACCTATGATGGAGGACCTTCTGTATTGCAAAGATCTCTTTGATCTTATTGATGTGGACAAAGGTATGAAGGGTGATGTTCCCTTCAAAACTTGAAAAGATGTCAGATAGAGAATGAAAAAAAATGAAGCGAAAAACTCTGGGCATTATAAGACAATAGATTGATAACAACATATTCAACCATGTGTCTTAAGAAATGGATCCTTTTGAGCTACGGAAGAAGCTAGAAGGTCTGTATGAAAGGAAGTCTGCTTATAACAAGGCCTATCTAATTAAGAAGCTTGTGAACTTGAAGTTGAAAGCTAGGAAATCAGTCTCGGAGCATCTAAGTGATTTTCAGGACATAATCAACAAGCTTACTACACCGAAGATCATTCTTAAAGATGAGTTTCAAGCTTTGTTCCTATTAAGTTTGTTACCAGATAGCTGGGAAATGCTAGTGGTGACGATTAGCAACTCATCTAATGAAAGTGTGCTCTCTTTGGATGTAATAAAAAAGAGTATTTTAATAAAAAATCAGAATAAAGGAGATTGGAGTCAACAACGTGCAAGTTTTTATGATAGAAAGCAGAGGAAAAACAAGAGTAGGGGTCCTAAAGGTCGTGATAAGTCTAAGAACCATTCAAAGTCTAGAAGTGATAAAGACGTGAAGATATGACACTATTGCAATAAACCAGGACACGTTAAAAGGTTATATTATAAGTGGATGAGGGATAAGAAAAAGCAAAATCAACAGAATGATGGTGATAATAAGAGTATAACTACAAATGCTTTAATGACGAATGATAAGGTGTCCCTAGTTATGCAACTAGTGAATGCTTCTATGTCAACAATATGATTCCAATGATTGTGTGGGAGTAAATGAAAAAGATAGGGTATGGAGTGATAATATAGAGATGTATTTAATATCCTTGATGGTTGAATAAGTGAAGAAGGAAAATCGAACAACTACTACCTTTTCCAAATTTGGTTGGAAGAATATTAAGATAGGGATTCAAACGAAATTCAATAAAGAGTATACTGATATTCAATTGAATAATAAGTATAATAGATTAAAGGCTAGATTGAAGAATTTTAAGAACTTACTAAAAGAAACATAGATCGGTTACAACTCTTTCACTGGTGAAGTTAATGTCACAAATGAATGTTGGGAAAATCTATTTAAGGTAAAATATGTCCTTGTTTTATTAATATATCGTATTGTATATGTAGATTTTAGATCATAACTCAAACAACAAATCTCATGATTTCATAAGCATACAAGATCTTACGCATGTCACTAAGAAGGGTAGGATCATATACTAACTTGAAGCGCAGCAGAATAACTCCTTTTATGCTTAATGTTTTGCCTCCCTTGTAAAGATCCACTATGGCTTCTCCTTCTTCTCTAACTCATCGTGGTTGGAATGGATGGAGTAGATCGATCTTGTCACAATGCACTAAGGTTGAAAGAGTTGCTAAATTATGAAATTAGCTATTCTTATGGTTCACCCACAAGGCTCTTAATAAGCTTAACAACTATTTTATAGGAGAGTGCTTCAATGCATGAAGACTTGAAAGAAGGGAGTGTTTTCAACTCAAAGATGGGGAGAAGAGTGTACTATTCAGCCAAAGAAAAAATCTGCTAAAAGTATCTACGAAATTCCCTTTTATAGGCCACCAAAAGGTGCCTTTGAAGAGTTATGACTCTTGCAAGAGTTATGTCTCTTGGTGAAACATCATGTCCTTTAGCCAAGGGACACATCCTTTGGCAAAGAGACATAGCTAGTCGTAACTCTTCCAAGAGTTGTGTCTCTTAGCAAAACATCACATCCTTGGGCAAAGAGTCATGTATCTTCACTTAAAGTCATGATGGTACTGTTGGATCCCGTTCCCGGAACCCAACTCTCTTACTTGAAATCGTGAAACTTGGACTTTTGCATTACCCGGACGGGTTACATTTTTTTTTTCATTCATAATACTCATTTGACATTAACCATACATCTCCGATCTTATAGCATCCAAAATTTTGTTTATAAAATCTTCTCTTAGTGTGCCCATGAAACCTTATCGTCATGCTTGAACTTATCGTTCCTATTTCACTTATTCATATAAACCTAGCACCATGACCGTTGTTTCATTTAATTCATAATTCACCTTAACGATACGCTGAAAACACTTACGGGTATTCAAGTCCTGTTTAATTTGAACATGCCTTGGCACAAAGGTCATATCTTTCTTTACAGATGTCCAATTGCCTTCGTGTGCCATATTGAAAGTAACATCAAGATCTACAACTTGTATTAGAGGCCTCGACGCCAAATTCGGATTCTAACAGTGCCAAAATTCTCAATCTCCTCAGGGTTTACATTTTCTTGTCACCATTTGCCTATTAGACATCATTGATTCGATTCTCAGTATTGCATACACCTTGGTGGTGAGCTTATCTTGACTTAAACTTAAATTCTGATTCTTCTTGAAAAAGTCAACATTTTGACTTTGGGAGTCATGTCCGTTAAACGGACATGGGTGTCCGTTAAACGGACACGAGCTGCACCTTAGGTACTGTTTTAGCCGAACCTGTCCGTTAAACGGACAGTGGTGTCCGTTAAACGGACACGAAGCAGCCATATACAGTAATTCTCCCGAACCTGTCCGTTAAACGGACAGGCGTGTCCGTTAAACGGACACAAGGTCACCTAGCACATTCCTTCACCCGAATCTGTCCGTTAAACGGACATCAGTGTCCGTTTAACGGACAGGGGAATTTTCACAATTCCCTTGCCCATTTTATCACTTAGCCATTCCTGCACAATCCTTACCCACTTCTAACCTTCCAATTTCACTTATTCTTATGCTACAACACTTCATAACGAACATCAACTCATACCATCTAACCATCAATTCTCAAGTCGTTCAATTCATCAAAACACAACAATCCTAGCAATCATCAAGATTATTTTCGTTATTCATTTAACGATAAATTCTTCCTTTCTATAACATTTCAATGTCAATTTCTAGCGACTCATAATCCAAGTCCAACGATTCACTCATAATTATACATATATCATTTTACCAACTTCTGTTTGTTTTCACTCTTCACATAAATCATTACTTAATAATCACCACATGTTTATCTTTCGTTTCATCACACCTCACTTATACATACATGCACTAATTCTCATACACTCATTCATGCTCAATTTCCTCAACCCATCGTTCATGCGTA
>JAOQMN010000002.1:27459330-27470913 GCA_027563555.1 Erythroxylum raimondii | reverse complement strand
ATTTAGAGCGTTCGCAAAAATTTGCTCTCCATATTTTCAATTTAGAAGTTATATTTTTATGTGCTATATAACCCGATGGATATCCAAAAACTCGAATAACCCAATAGATTTGGATATGGGTAGTAAATCGTAAAAACCGATGGATATGGATATGGATATGGGTTGAGTTATAAAAAATGGATATGAATATGGGTTGAGTAAAACCCGAACCGAACCCTACCCATTGCCATCCCTAATTGATAGTGATTCGATGAACAACTATAACTTATGTCCACCTCTCAAGAAATTTCTTAGAATTTCTTTAAGTATTTTGTAAGAAAATAAACTTTCTTACAATAATCTTGTTTTCTACAAGTAAAGAGCAACTCTTTCTGTGATCTTTATCAAAGGGGAAGAGTAACCTCAATCTCAAAAGAATTTACAACTCAAAGGACCTTGCTTAATCACTTTGATAACCTTAAAGACTCATTCACTTCAAAATACAACAACCAATGCTTATAAAACTTTTGTAAAACTCTTTGAAATGTATATATACAATACTTATATGTTTTTTTATGTCCAAACTCATTAAAAAACTATGTATTTATAGTATTTGAGAGCCAAATTAGCCATTAAAAACAAAGATTAGTCCTTGCGATGACTAGCTTCTATTCATTAATTGACCAATGTCCAAACTCCCCAAAGAATGTTTACAAAGTGAGTTCATTTATATCATATTAACTCTCCTCCAACTCGTAATTAATACAAGTTATTTGACTTATTCCATAAAATATCATTAATTATATTCAATTTTATGAATATCTATTTATAATTAATATAAAATTATTTGATAATCTAAATTATTATTTATTAGTTTTAAATCTATAAATTTCCAACTTAATTATGATATTAGGAAAAGTTTTAAGAAAGTTCAAAGAAAAATTGAACACATTAAATGATCTTATCCGGTGACGGAGATACATATATACTTGGGGGGTCACTGGGCCTCCCAAGTTTTTTTAAAAAAATTATTTTTAATATATATATATATATATAAATAGAGTTATTTAAGAGTCAATGGTGTACTGGGCCCTCCAAAATTTTAAAAAATTAATTCTTGGGCTTCCCTATCTTAAATTCCTGGCTCCGTCACTGATCACGTGACTCGTCGGAACACAGCTCCTTGCTTGTCGTGGTGAAGACTACGAAGAATTGGTAAGGGAGGTTCTTGTAGTATATGGACATCTAGATTGGCCAAGCCTGTGAGGATAGCCATGGTATCCGCACATTGATTCCCTTCATGATATATATGCTAAATTTGCACTTCTTAAGCTCTTTGAATTAATCCGCAGGTACTTGTTAATAAAAAGTTATTTCTGTCAGTCACTGTATAGAAAAAATTGTCGCTGTCTGTCAGTAGCAGATGACAAAACCGGCAGATACAGTAACTAAACATGCTGGAGTGACAAGATTTTAATATTTTGTCCACTGTCCCCACTCACGGAGACAGTAACCAAATGGGAGGTTAAGGAATTTATTTCGAGTATGATACGGCGGTACTCCAACAACTACGTCAGTGTGAGGCTCAAATGAATTCCCTTGCAATAACGTACCCCAAATGTGATCTCTCTATTGAGGACACGCCGTGCTCCAACATTAGGTCCATTGAATAGCCTTGTAATAAATGCTTGCTTGCCCCAATAATTAAAATTCCAAGTCAAATTTAATAGTTTGGTTGCCCCAATACTCTATTTTTGGCTAAGGGAAAGCTAACCAAGATTCCAGACCGGCTGTTCAATCCTTCGATCAAACAATTAATAAATTACTCCCACTTGTCCTGTCTCTACTAAATCTTTCTTCAGGTCAAACCTAAGATAGTTGAGGTTTAAGTCTTCATTAGTTATATATTTATAACAATTAATTAATTTAATGATTAATAAATTTCAGTGTCCCTTTTAGATTTAGACACGTGGCAAACTAATTTTAGGTCCCTTTACTTCCCCATCTTTTGAACTTGTTTTCAGTCACACTATCTCAAAATGACCTGAACATGAAAATGACGCAAAATCTGATTAAACAAATGAACCAGTTGAAATGACCAATTTGTCCAATACCATAAAAGGGAAATGAATTCACCCGTACAAAACTACGAGTAAATAAGACTAAAGATGTGGACAATTGTGTCATTCAAATAATTGGAATGGAGAGGAATGGCTTGCAGAGGTGGCAATGTCCTGCTCTCACCAAGTCCCAATACACAAGCATAAACGCAGTCTCTTTGGGCAGTTAAGCTGCTCCAATCCCTCCACCTACCTGCTCTTCGTTTCTCTCTCTCTGCAGCTTCCTTTCTTTTATTATTTTGTTTCTGTTACTTGAAACTCCTGCTTTTGCTTTATCTGTTGTGCTCGTCTTTGGAAAATGCCTCTGGTGAGGTTTGAAGTGAGGAATGAGTATGGTTTGGGGCGGCCTGAGCTTTATAAGGAAGCTGATAAGGAGGACCCCAAGGCAGTGCTTGACGGCGTTGCGGTTGCTGGCCTCGTCGGGATCTTGCGCCAGTTAGGCGATCTTGCTGAGTGTGTTTTTATCTCTCTTTCTCTGTTTTTCCCCCGACTTTTGAGCTTTGGTTTAGTAGTAACGTTTGTGGAAAGTTCCTTTTTTTGGTGCGCGTGTTAAATGAACTCTTTGGTTTCTAAAACCTGCGCAAAATGAATGTTTATAGAATGGTTTTTATGACCGTTAATTTGCAGAAGTTGCTTTGATCATTTGATTGAAGATAAGGTCTTTTCTTTTTAGTTTTTACTGTATGAGGCGCTTAAGAAAAATGGCTTCGAATTTGCATTATATGGTATGTAGTTGCGGAGAAAAAAATAAGGGAAACATTGAGAGAATCCATTTAAAGGTTCTTGTGATATTCGTGTTGGAGTTTCTCGTTCTTGCTTAATGCTATGTAGTTATTTGTTTATGTTAAGTGGGTTAGTCTTAGTTTTCTGTTTTATTAAGTTATTTGGCTTTGAAGTAGTCAATCTACCTAGTTGCTGTAAAACCCAAGTTATGACGTTGTGGTGGTTGATAACAGTTTGGATGTCGTGTGGTGGAATTCTTGAAATATCATTGCATGTGGTGAATGGGGAGTTTTTTTTTAAATGAAAAAGGGGCGGAATATGCTATGTTCTCTGGTGGTTTGAATACTTGATGGTCGATTAGTGATTTGGTCGGCAGTAGTTGCTGACATGCTAGAATAAGGATGATACACTAATTCTCAAGGGGAAAAAAAAAGGAAACCTGGAGAACATGTTTGTCTTGAGCATGTAACCTAGTATTTCTGAAACAAAATTTGTTGATTGCTCTCGTTAAGAGTTCAAGAGTTGATCATTGTTGTGGACCTTTTCTTTTGTTCCGCCAAAGGTTTTTTTTTTTTTTTTTAAAACTTTGAGCCAATTCAAACACTTGTTAGCCTAATTGCAGACAGTTTGATTTAATGGCCAATTTCAGTTCTAGGCATGACCGGTATTTATGCTTTTCTCTGCATCTTTCAATATTTTTTGTTGATTGTTGAGATTGAAAATAGCAGTACATATGAATCTGATTTGCCTTTAGTTGACTACTGGAGGTATTTGCTTAAATTGGTATCTAGATTAAAGGAGATAGGAAGATTACTCCTTGTGCTCAACTTATTTCATTCTCTAAAATGTCTTATCTGGGATGTTATGAGATTTATTGGGTTAAGTGGCAGCTCCCTGATGAGGTTAATGCTCCATATGTGCATGTTGTACCAAACGGATTTTTCAGACATGCTATTATACCACGCCTGCTAACACCATGATGTGAAACTGTGATTGAGAAGTCTCTTTGTCTTGGAATATAGCATTTTTGGTTCTTTTCTTGTACTGTTCTTCCTTATCGTTCCAAATTCTGAGAAAAGATATTTAAAACAGTAAACGTTCTCTTCTTTGGACTTTGCAAGTTTAGCAGAAATTCTTTGGCTCCTATTATTCATTTTGTTCTTCTTTTCTTAGACGTTTAAACTTTCACATGTCTGTATATGACAATGTGAGTGGAGCAAGGCACTTCTTTGAGTTGATGCAAATCTTTCATGACTCCTTAAATGTGTTTTTTATCGAGATTAAATGGTTAGTGTATTTGTTGAAATGAAGACTTCATTTCCATGATTTTTCTTTGTGCTTATTTATGTACTCTTAACCCAAGCAGCATTTAAACACGTTTGTAGATTTGCAGCAGAAGTTTTTCATGGCTTACAGGAGCAAATAACAACTACATCTTCTAGAAGCCATAAATTGATGGTTCGTGTGCAAAGAATTGAAATTGCATTGCCTTCTCTTGAGAAGGCTATACTCGCTCAAACAAGCCATATACATTTTGCTTACACAGCTGGTATGACTCTTTTTGCACATATAATCAATTGTTCTTCTACATCTGTCATTTTTCTCCAAGAGCTTTTTGAATGTTTGAGCTTATTTGGCTCTTTAGGCTCAAGCCTACATTTGTGCTATGTAGTTTATGTTCAAATTATCACTAATTAAGAAAATTGTAATTATTGTGACTAGAGTATACAAGTCAGTTGTTTTATTAGCATTTGCCAATCATTATTGATCCAGAGCAACCATAGGTTCTACTAATGTGAAAATTTGTTTGTTAGTGAGATTTCCCAGTTGTATGAGCATTTGAACATGGTGGATGTTGACAAATGCCTAGTTAAACCTAGAAATAATCTAAATCATATGACCTTTTAAGCTTTTGTTATGGATGAATTGGTTGGTTGAGTCATATTTGAGAGAGGGGACTACATTTTGGTTATTTAGTTTTTCCAAACAAGAGAAATATGGGAAGGAATTGATAATGCTATCATAAATCCGTTATACTAACGAGGACGAATAACTTAGCTTGATTTTGGACAATAATTGATGTATGTCAACAAAAATCTTGTTTTGAAGATCATCAATTTGCTTATGGATTTTGTAATCAAGAGAGGAAAAATGATTTTCTCTATATACTTTATTCATAGGAATGATACACATATATTCAAATTGAAAGTATACCAATTAGGCCTATAATTAAACTTATGACTAAGCCTATGATTAAGCTTATAATTAAGCCTATATTATATGCATTCTATAACACTCCTCATCAAGTTGGAGTATAGATATTAATGATTCCTATAATATATGCATTCTATAACACTCCTCATCAAGTTGGAATATAGATATTAATGCCTAGCTTGTTATAAATATAATTCACCGAGCCCCATTTAGAGCCTTTGTAAAAGTATCTCTAAGTTCTCTAATTTTATATCTTATGGACATCAAGTTTTGTTACATCTTTTCATGAACAAAATGATAATCGATCTCAATATGTTTAGCTTGTTCATGAAACACAATATTTGAAGCAATGTGAAGAGAAATTTAGTTATCACACCACAACTTTGTTGGTATTGAGGCTTCAAGATCGACTTTAGTTAAGAACTGGTATATCCTCATTATCTCACACATAGATTGTGCCATGGCTTTATGTTAAGATTCTATACAAGATTGAGACACGACATTTTGGTTTTTATTTTTCATCAAATTATCTCCAACAAAAACACCATAGCTAGTGGTGGATTTCTAGTCTATCTTGGAACCTTCCTAATCTACATATGAGAAACACTCGATATGAGTATATCGATGATTTTCATATAGTATCCCTCATCCAAGGGCTGCCTTTAAGTAACATAAAATTTGTTCAAAAGCAACTCAATAGTGAATTATTGGGAAAGACATGAATTTGCTTACAATACTAACATAATATGCGATATCAAGACGATTTACTATAATATAGTTCAATTTCAGAATTAATCTTCTATGTTTCTCAAGATTTTCAAATAAGTCTCTGTCTTTTGTAAGTTGTAAACTATGAAGTATTGGAGCATTGCATGGCTTAGCCCCCAACTTTTTAGCTTTAGTTAATAAGTTGAGCACATATTTCCTCTAAGATAAGAAAATGCCTTTCTTGTTTCTTGTTACCTCAACTCTGAAAAGATACTTCAAAACTCCTAAATCTTTCATGTGAAATCCCATAGTATCACTTCTAGAAATGACAAGATCATCTACGTCCACAAGGAAAATGACGCTAAATGTAAAATGTGTATTGAAAATCGAGTGATCAGAAAACTTTTTTAGTGCCTAACTAAAATTTTCAAATCAAGCATAGGGATTCTGTTTTAAAATGGATGGGACTTTTGAAGATGACAAACTTTCCTATACTCCCTTGAGCAAAAGACGTTTGTGGTTGCTCTGTATAAACTTCCTATTGAAGGTCACTATGTAAGAAGGCATTTTTGATGTCCAACTAATATAAAGGCCAATCATGAATAGTTTATTGAAATTAATAAACTAATGGATGTCAATTTAGCAATAGGAGTGATAGTGTTAGGATAATCCACACCATAAGTCTGATAACATGCTTTTGCCATAATTCAGATTTTAAGTCAAGCTACTGATCCATCAAGGGTGAATTCGACTGCAAACACTCATTTACATCTAATATCCTTTTGTCATATAGGCAAGTTCACTAAATCCCACATACCATTAGCATCTAAGGCATTGTCTCTTCTATCATAACATCACACCACACTGGTTGAGATAAAGCTTCATGAACATTTATTGGAAGAGTCATAGAATCAAGGGAGACAACAAAGGAACAAGAAGAGGAAGTTAAGTGACTATAAGGAACAAAGGATGAGATATGACAAGTGCTCTAACGTTTACCTTTGCATAGGGCAATTGGTAGTATCAGATCATTGGTTGTTGGATCTAATGTTGAAAAAGAGATAGGTGTCAAGCATGTAATGGGAGGTTCTCATCTTTTGGAATAAACCTTGCTAATAGGTGGTGGTGGTGGTTGTGTAGGAATGTTAGATGTAGAGGCAACATTAGGTGATTGATAAGTGACCTTATAAAGCAATAGATCATCCTCCTCCTCCTTATTGGAAGAGGTTGAAGAAGTAGAAAAGAAAGGAATGTGTTCCAAAAAGGCAACTTTAATTGACATAAGTTACTTGTTAAGATTAGGACAATGGCATTGGTTCCCTTTTTGTAGACTAGAGTGACTTAGGAAAACACATTTTAAAGATTGAGGATTTGAGATGGCAATAGGTTGAGCCGGACCGAGTCAGTGATGCCACGCTTGAGCCTGGACCCGACTAGGCCCAAGGAGGCCTGCCCGATCAACAATTACTATTGTTATTTTTAAATCGGCAAAACGACGTCATTTTGCCTTAACTAGTCAGGCCTTAGGCTAGGAAAATTGGGTTGAGACCTGATCAACCTGGGCCTGCCCGTTGACTTTTGGCCGTCCGGGCACGGGCCCTTTTGCCATCCCTATTTGGGATTTAACTTAGTTACTGTTATGGATGCATTCGTGGGTCAAACATATGAACGACGCAGAAAGTCTACTGCCTAAGATACTGATGCCGTGTGTGAAATAAGGAATCCTAGGTGGTCTAATTTTTGTTATTTCCAGTTATGTTCTGTTACTTCCTTATTAGTTGACAGTAGGAGTTTATTAAGGATTCTAAATCCTTGTGTAGTTAGGAATTCTAGTTAGCAGTAGGAGTTTATTAAAGATTCTAAATCCTTACTTAGTTAGGAATTCTAGTTGACAGTAAGAGTTTATTTAGGAAAAGGAGTCTATTAAGGATTCTGAATCATTGTTTAGTTAGGAATTCTAGTTCTATTATTCTTCTTGATTGTAAGGAGATTTCCCTATAAATAGGGAGTTATTCAGCAATAAAAGAACAAGCAGAATTTATTAGAAACCACGAGATCTGAAACTCTCTCTTAACGAGTTTCAAGGTTACAGCTCCCTTCAACGAGCTGTGTTGGATTACCAATTATAGGTACATCCAGGAGGAAGAACAAGGGTAAAAACCCTTTGTTGGGAGAAGCATCTCCGGTTAATCGTCCGGTGACTCGATCCCAGACTCGGGACCGTAACAGTTTTCCACATTCTTACTACAGAGCCCGTGATAATTTGGATATGGTGGTTAAAAACCTCTATTCCTCATGCCGAACAACTTATAGACAAGTTTTGTTCCTCCAAATCAGTTGTGCATCTAGCTAATAGAAGTAGTTTCTTTGTGTTGAGGAGGAAAAGAGTGACTGTGACTTCCTAAGAGAACAGAAAGAGATGCTGTCCCTTTTACTTTCCTGGCGAAACTGTAATGCAATCATGGTACAGGAGAGCTATGCTTGACAATTATGACACTTTAATTTGTCTAGTTGCTCAGTTAAGCTAATAGAGAATTCATTTTTTCTTATTGAAAGATGAAGTTGAGATGGTTGATTAATGCTCAGTAAGCCTAGAGAAGATCATTGGACTAGTAATCCAATATTGAATAATGAGATGTCAAGGACTACTAACATAGAATCCACAAGCTTTAATTTGTCGAGGAGTATTGTATAACATGGAAATATTCTGTGGTCATAAGCCAATTTAAGGCTGCGTTCCATATTCTATCCTTTTTAGCAAGTCAAGTACCCAGATACACATCCCTAATCTGAGTATATGACATCTGGTGCATCTCAAGTAGTATAAGGTGCTCCAATGTTTTTGATACCTGTGCAAGGTACAAAGGTGCAAGATATGTGTTCTTGTGAAGTTAAGACTTAACTATATACGTGGGACTGTCCTGAATAGTGGTATTTATTTGTAGCATAGGAGGTGTTGAAATTGAAGCACATTAACCAAATGGTAGAGGGAAAAGTTTGTAGGCGCAATGGGGTGGATTGCATTTTACTGATATTTCCACTAAACTCTTGTCATGTCTTATATTTCATAGCCTTCCACAGTGCCTCGATGATATTCTCACTATCCTTTTCTCAAGCTTATTCCTATGTTGATGTTACTCTGTCATTAATGTACTTGGTATTCAACACTATATACTCAAGCTCAAGTAAACCTTGATTGTAATAATTGGAGTTGGGCTACATTGATCATTCTCCTTTGTTCTCTATTCTTGGCGAAATTACCTAAGAATGTTGTAATACTAGGTCCTTCTTGATGAAACCTCCTACATCTTTGTGTGCCTTCCTCTGTTTCATGTTCTATGATGATTTGCTTACTTCTGCTTCACTGTTGTGATATTTTTTCTCCTTTGCAGTATACCACCTCTTTCTGTAGTAGGCCTCAGTGAAGAGCAGGCTCTGGAGCAAGCAAGCGGGGATATCTTGGTTTTCACTTCAACTTTCAATCCCATGAAGAACACTGTTTCTGGGTAAGTACTGTATTTTAGATCATATATGTACTGCGTTTTGCATCATGATATAAAGTCTCGAAGTTGTACTATTACTGCTTTTGTACAAAAAATGAAGTTTTGGTAGAAGTCTTAATGTTGTACTAATGCCCCAACATAATTGAAACAAACGAAGATGATAATTATTCACCTCACTTGATAGTTAACCCATATTATCCCTTTTCTTTTCATTTCTGTCTCTTTAACTGCATTATATTCTAAAACTAGTGATAAGTATGCTGTCAAAATAACATTTTATCATGTAGCAATAAACTAGAGATAAGATGTAGGATTTATTTGTAATAACTACAAATTAGAATCTGGTGAAACCATAAAGTTATAAGCGTATTGTCCATATGTATTATTTATTTGAAATAATCCTTTCTGCTTTTCTGACAGTAATAGTTTAGTTTTCCCTCATGAAAATAAACTATTCTCTGTTTGAGGAATCTTAATTAAGGATTTAGAATGTTATCTTCAATCTGAATATCAATTGCCTCAGATGATTCGGCTTCTGATTTATTCTTGTAAGTTGAAGTGCTCAAAATATGCATGTTCTTTTCTGATCTGGTTTGTAATGTTTTCCAGACGACAAGAAAAGACAGTGATGAAGCTCATTGTTGATGCTGAGACAGATAAAGTTCTTGGGGCCTCAATGTGTGGACCAGATGCACCTGAAATTATGCAGGTATAACAAATAACAGCCCTCTTAAATAATGATCCCAAATGTAAAACTTCTATCACTTGTTTTACTATTTATAATTAATAACCTCAATTCAACTTGATTTTGGGCTCATAATTCTTATGCTACATGTGTATCAGTTCTTGGGTGTGCTCTATTCCAAACTGATTAAAAAATTTGCGGTATAAACTATTTGTAGGAAATGTAGTTTCAGACATGGTTACTTCAATCCATAATTCTATGTACACCGAAAGCTATCATTTTATAAGCTTAGCTTTTTAGCGTAGAAAGAAAGATTGTTGTTGCCTCTAGCTTTCAGGAAGTCATGAGAACCTCCATGAACTGGCCTTGATCGCTGCCAACTTTGTGATAAGGGGAATCTACCATCCTAAGAATTAATTTAGACCTCTGAGATAGACAATTTGTCTGGAATTGTCTGTGAAAAGCTAGTGAAGCTTATTTAAAATCAAGTATGGACAATCACTACAGGTTAATTAAGCTCCAATCCTAGAGTTAGTGTAATTTTCACTTCCAAACAAGGTGAATTTTAGCTGCCTGAGTTGACATCGATATTCTTTTTACATATTTGGTTTAGTACTTGATTTGG
This sequence comes from Erythroxylum raimondii, assembly GCA_027563555.1. Taxonomy (NCBI): domain Eukaryota; kingdom Viridiplantae; phylum Streptophyta; class Magnoliopsida; order Malpighiales; family Erythroxylaceae; genus Erythroxylum; species Erythroxylum raimondii. Next base: position 27,460,356 of record JAOQMN010000002.1, on the reverse strand, counting down.
TTGCTGATTGCCATGTTGATGCATTCTGCTAGGGCATTGGTATAGCATTGAAGTGTGGAGCAACTAAGGCACAATTTGACAGCACGGTAAGAACTTTTCCTGTAAGCCAGGGTGGTAACAGAAGTATGCAATTTCTCAACAGAAATTCCTAATGTTCCTATAATAATTTTTTCTTGCAAACTTCCAGTATACATTGCACGACTAAACTTCTTTACGTACAGGTTGGAATTCACCCTTCTACTGCCGAGGAATTCGTGACCATGCGTTCAGTGACAAGGCGTGTCACTCCGAGTGGTAAACCAAAGACAAATCTGTGAGATACTAGAGAAAGGAAGGGATATCCAAAGAACATATAGAAATCAAGGACATCATTTTGTGGTCTCTTTTTGCCAAGTCATACCGAGCCATTATTTGGTTTGGTTCATGGTCACATGGAAATAAAATAAATGAATATGGCAAAATTATGTTATATTTGATTATTGATCTTCCATAAACTCAGGTTGTATGTGTTGAGAACTAAGAGAGGATGAAAGAGCTTCCTTAACTCAAAAGCTCTCGCTCCTTTATATGGTAGATTTCATACAAGGTAAGTTACATTTAGAATCACAATCAAATCAAATATAATTTTTATGTAATTCTTAAATATATTGATCATATCACCTAAGATATTAAATCTGAATCATATCAAATCTTATTCGCTAACACTTCCCCTCGTAAGCTCCAATCTTGTAACATAGTTGTGTTACACGACTTCCAACCAAAGACTTAGTACGTAGATCAATTAGTTGGTCATGAGAATTCACATGCGTGGTTTTTATCACATTTTGTTGAACCTTTTCTTTTTATTTTTTGGGTTTCTCACGAGGTGTCTTAAGAGGATCCTAATTCTGAGAAGACCCCTTTAAGTCATTTATTCCTAGATTAATCTTCGCTCGAGCTGGGTAAGTTCCTTGCGGGAGGCAAAGCTTTGGTCCCAAGTTTTAAACGGCTGCATACATGAGGGTAGTTCGAACCTGCGACCCCACT
>JAOQMN010000002.1:27359525-27369551 GCA_027563555.1 Erythroxylum raimondii | reverse complement strand
ATTAATATATATCAAGTGCTTAACTTTACATTTTTTAAGATCTTATGTGAGAACGCGACTGAAACCATATTATTATATATTAAAGATGGCAGTATGCTAGTAGTATCAGTAGGTAACTTAAATGTTTCCATTATTAATTATAATTGTGGTCTAACGGTATTGTATGATAGATTGTAATAGTTTTTTGAGTGGTCAAAACCAATTATCAGTTTCTTATGCAAATTAATTTGGATGAGAAATCAAAATTGACTTCATACATGTGACAAGATTCTTTAAGTAGGTTCTCCAATACTGGGATGGTAACCAATTTAGATTTTATATACAAAAACTTAGAATTTAAGAGGTGATAGAACCCAGGGTAGCCCTGATATTAGTGTGATAGACTTCCAAAACTCTTAAAGGTCTCCCGTTTAAAAAAGAGTTGAACCTTTGTGTGAAGCAAAACGTTGATTTGCTGTTTAATTAAATAGGCAGGAATCTTGATGTCAACGAGCGAGGGAAGCTTCCTACATTGATTTGCTGTTTAGCGAGGGAAGCTTCCTACATTGATTTGCTGTTTAATTAAAACGTTGATTTGCTGTTTAATTAAGGGTTGTTGAGACATTGCTAGAGCAAACATTTATCAACCACAAAGCGATGCGACAGCTCCTCTACACCTCCGACTAATCTATATTTTTCTTCTGTCTTTTGGCCTCGACAATCTCAAATTCAACATCATCTTATAAACGGCAAAAGGAAGTTTAATGTTCAAAATCAAACACCTAACAGGTAATATAATTAATTAAACAAGACGAATATCTTTTTTTTTTTTTTTTTGTCTGCATTGCGCCTACCAAATTTGAATGGTTCAGCCAGCCACCTGCTAAGTAAAAGTGACCATAACACCTCGTGTAATTGAATGGATACTTCCACTTCTCTATGCTGAACCGATGAAATAAACACCAAGTAATATATGAGATAATCTGATTACTCCTGTCCCCAACTTGAATTCAGTTTCAATAGGATGCAAGAGAGCACAAGTTGTGATGCCATGACGTTGATCAAATTTACTTTCTTTGATAATTCTTGACAGGGCAGGCTTAATGGTTAAACGAACTTGACTATAAGAAAGTTGGCGGCGCATGCATGCACGTCACTTTGGTTAAACAAATTTCACTTGTAATTAGTCACTAATTGAGTAGGCTCCTTCTGACTTTTGTATTTTTCATTAAACATATTCCTTCTACGATCTCCTAATAGCCTTGTGGCATCTTCCACACCGTATAACCACTCAAGAACTGCCAAAACACACTATATTTCATATGATTATCCAATCAATGGCATCTCCGGATAATCTAATCAGGGTTAGTTAGGTCCTTTGACTTTATAACTTCCGCTTCAGGCAATCCTCAAAGTACGTCGTTGACCGTGAAACTATAAAGCTCAGTCTTTATGTTGCCTCCCATTCATTGCAATCCATTGTTTAACCTTTCTCTCTTCTTCTATAAGCATCTGCAGTCTCTTCAAGCTTCTTATGTGAAGCCTTTTGATTCCGAGTGTCGGTTTTCTCTCTTCTGTGTACAATATTTCATCGAATATCGACAAACGAGATTGCCAGTTTTAAGCCTAGTCTCTATCTCTCTAAATTTCTGTCCCAAAGACAAGCAGAGCTTTCTAAGAATCTCAAGCATACCTAAGAAAGAATGATCTTCAAGGCTGTCAAGAAGAAAATGTGGATGTTCTCTCTCTGACCTTTCTCCAACACCACCTTGAACCCCAATAGCTTGTCTTTTTTGCGTTATGGAACGTATGATCACACCCAGAACCACGACAACCACAACATTCTTGACCAAATCTATTAAGAAACAAAACTTCCCTCTGCAAAAGCTCTCCTTCTGGTTTGCTCCCACCAGTCGCCCGCCAGGCTTGCTTTCTTCCACTTTTGGCTCATAGAATACATAAAACGAAATCCCTTTTCAAGTACTTTTCCTTCTTCGTAGCTAAATTGCCAATGGTTGATTACCGTTATAACACTAACTCTTCGTTTGGTTCCGGCTTTGTCCAACAAACACTGGAGCCGTTTTCCAGCAATTTAGGAGATTTTAGTGGGCTATTGCGAAGTGGATCATCGACTGCATCACAAGCTTTGGTGTTGGATAGTGAAAAGGGTGAGCTTGTAAAGACTCAGGCGAGAGTTGGGAAGAAAGGGATGTCGGAGGCCAAGCTTTTGGCTGCTTTGAAGAGCCATAGTGAAGCAGAGAGGAGAAGAAGAGAAAGGATCAATGCCCACCTCGCTACTCTGCGCGGTCTCGTGCCCTGCCCTGAAAAGGTTGTTAAATCTTGTTTTCTTTGCTCTTTGCCTTACTAATCTATACTCATCCTTTCACTAGTGAATTCATAGTATTAGCTCGATTGTATGTCGTAAATTATGCATCTAAACTTATCAAAATGGGCTAGATGACTTACGAACAAAATCAAGCATATGAAGTGTGAATTTTTAGTTCTGATGATACATAGATGATCTTTTAACTCCAAAGTAGGTTGGTCCAAATTGATGAGACTCCTACTTTGGAGTAGAATAATACCCCAAAAGATTACACAGACGCAAAAAGCACGTATAAGGTGCTGTTTATAGCTAATATGCTGGTGTTCTTTGGATGAGTTTTTTATAAATTTTTGAAACTAATTAAGAAGCCAATGCTGATTCTAGTATTGCAAGGCCTAAGTAGAGCAAGATGAAATGTGGCATTTTTGTTTAGCTAGGATGAGAAGTCAATTAATTTTAAGTAGATGAAGTCAACTAGTTTGTATTGTGTGCTTCTTGTGATGTAGAATATAAGCTATTTTACCGGTCAGGTAATTTTCCTGAAAACGATCTGTGATACATTACAGGTGGAGTATTCGTTGCAAAATCTAATAACTACTGCTGAAAACTAGTATATTTGAATAAAATAATCCCATTTGATCCATTCTTTATCGTTCTAGTGTTTCACATACATTGTATCAAAAGGAATCTAGATAAGACTACTATGGCTAAGAAGGAAAAGGAAAGACGTATTTTGATGAGAGCATAGAAACCCTCTTTACCTCAGCTTTATCTTGCAGATTACTTCAGCCTGCAATATGCAGGCTAATTGTGCGGTTGTTGAACAATAAATAATCCCCTTGGACCATTTGTACAACACGTTATCATATAAACTAATGCTGCATAGAGCCAAAGCATATATATATAGTCGGTTGGGTATTAATATAATAAAGTGCCACCCAACCGACTATGTATGCTTGTCGTTACTTATGAATAAATTGCCAGCTCTCGTTACTTATGAATAAATTAAGTGTTTCCTATGATGAATGACATTAAATATTATTATTAGTTATCAATTTTCAATGTTAAATAACTATGGCCAGTGCTTTATTTTATCTTCTGATATTGACGTTATTGTCATATGCATTTTGTAATGTTAAGAAGTCAAACAATAGTTTAGGAATGAACGAGACAATTGTTTTCAGAATTAACCAAGTTATATTTGCAGGTAGCTTTGATATATGGAGGCATATCTGCCCGGTATGTCACTGGTACAAATATGTCATTGACCGCGAAATAGCAGTTTTAGCGTAGCCCTGATCAATTGGTTGACGTTTGTGTGTTAATTTTGACTTCAGTACTGTTTGACTGATCTGCAGATGGACAAAGCCACATTGCTTGCTGAAGTCATTAGCCATCTGAAACAACTGAAGAAGAATGCAATGGAAGTCAATGTAGGACTTCTCATGCCAATGGATGATGATGAGGTTAAAGTTGAGGCTTATGATGATGGTTCTGGTGATGGAACATCGTCCTTCGTGGCATCCCTCTGTTGTGATTATCGACCCTCGCTTCTGTCTGACATTAGACAAGCAATTGAAACCCTCCAGTTGAAAATGGTGAACGCAGAAATATCAACTTTGGCGCACCGTCTCAAGGTAGAGTTCGTTTTCAGCAGCTGCAGAAACAATAATGTTGTTGATGATGCTGAGGCAAGACAGCTGCTCAGGAAATCCATCCACCGGGCCTTAACTGCCGTCTTGGAGAAAGGCTCTGCTTCACCAGACTACTCACCTAGAACAACACTTCCTAACAAGAGAAGGAGGATGGCTTTCTTTGATTCCTCTAGCTCGTCTTCTTGAGAGCACAAAATCTTGTTGGCTGCTGGTGTTGAAGACTCGATGTGCATATTCAATTCTGTACGGTGTAAATAGCATAAGTGTTGTTTTTGGCTTTTGAGCTGGCATCTGCGTGTAAGATAGAATCTTGGAAACTTGTGGTACTGATAATTAGAATTAAGTTTGGTATTTTACGCAGTTTTTCTATTTCATCTAAATATTTTTATTCTACTTAAATTGAATATCAAATAACGTTTTTTTTTCTATTTTTGTAATTTTATAATGAATATGAAAGAGGTTTATTCTATAATTAAATAATTATATTTTATATAAAAGTCGAAACACTTGAAAGTAGTTAATTTTAAAATAATTTTATATTATGAAAACAAAATTATTTGATAATGAAACTTAATTTATTAAAAGTTACATGTATAATTTATTAATTGCAATATATAATTTCGAGAAATGTACAAAAAGTTAAAATATTACATTATAAAAAGGGAGCTCCTTCTAGGCAAAGAAAAGCATCACAAACGAACTCAGTGCAAGCATAAGGAGATGCTGGAATGTATATGATCTAAGACTCATGCTATTAAGATGTATATTTTGTCAAGCTTAGCTTGTGTTAATACAATTTTTTTATTAAAAAAAAACTTAAGAGATATATTTTAAAAAGTTTAATGCGTTTCTCATTGTATGTGTATATAGAGAATAATTATAATAACCACTGATATGTTAGAAAATAGTGATTGAAATGCAAGTTAATTTTTTAACTTTTATATGATGTTTTAATTTTCATAAGAATGCTTCATATTTTACAAATTTAAAAATTCATTTTTTAGAAATTAAAGAAAGGTGTAAAAGATTGCAATACTGTTATAAGAAGACAACATACATAAGTTTCTTCTAGCTATTATAGCCCACAAATGCTGGATAACTGAATAATAAGAGTTACGTGAAATCTTAGAGATAGGTTAACATAAATCTTTTTGGTTAGAGTTAAATATATCTACAGAATTTATAGAATGAGTTAATGCATTCTTAACAGTTTTGATCAGAAAGAGATTTTAATCCATCAATGGAATGGGAGGAGCTATATTTCTAGAGAAAGAATGTAGTTATAACTTTATAATTTCTTCTAATCCAAACAACTTGTATCAATAATTGAATCAAGATAAATTCAATTATCTAAAGATTATAGAGGTATTCTACATCTACATCTTGATTCTCAATTAAATATTTCATTTATGCTCGTTGCTTTGGTTTGTTATTTCATATTAGTAAATATGGTTTAGTTTATCTATTTTTTTTCAATCATCCATTTTGTTATATTATATAATAGAAAGACAGTTAGTACTGATACTTTTAGTCCTCATGGAAACCAACACTTGTACTCACTAAACTATACTAGATAGATGCAATTACCTAGTTGATCTTTAGTGCAGTTAGAAAATATACACATCAACAATAAATTTAAATTACTTATGTTATATATTATATTAAGTTAAACCATAACTCCTCTTTCAATAAGCAAATTATACTTGTTCTATTTGAGTATGTTATATTCACCTAATAGAAATTAACTTCTTGGCAATTGGATGGTAGTCAATAAGTTTTGAGTCTTTGTTTAATAATACTTTTTTGCCATCCTAATATATAGTTTTTGCATCTTCATGGGACCTAAAACATGTTCAATCATGCACTTATAGAGGAATCCTAATTAGTAACATATAGACTAGTGATTTGCACTAGCAGCGTCATGTTATAATTTACTTACAAACCTTTTGTCCAGTTCTTGCATATAGCCAAGAAACCATTAAACATTCCAACCATGACTATCTTAGCATAATTTCAAGTTAGAAAATCCTCACTATATTCCGAAGTTTTGATATGAAAGATTAAAGAATTAAAGATTAGACTCTATAAACAAAAAGAAAGGGAAAAATATGTCTAAGATATTGTTTTATCCCAATAGAGTGTTGTCGCTTATGAGTAATACTAAGTTGTCATTCTTGATCTTGTTCTCAAATATGCCTAATGTTTCTCTTATAAGTATATAATAGATTTCACTTATAGGAAAGTCAACTATTGGTGAATTCTTATCTCAGATTTTAACTTTCATCTCCAAATGCAATACTTCGAAGAAATCGATCAAAGAAGTAAAGCATGGAGATGGGGAAGTGTATTGGGATCAACACTAGAAGATAATTAACAAGTTATTGCTTGATAGGAAAATTAATGTTTTATAGGTTCATGCTTAAATAAGGTATATATGTTGACATCATCATTTGCACTTCCTAGTGAAAATGTAAATGTTCTGCCTTAGGAAAAGAAGAAAATAATGATGTGTAGGAAAAAGTGACAATGAGCAGCAAATCTATTCCTAAGCAATTTAAAGATAAACATGGTGACTTACCTAATGATGCAACATAAGGGGACACCAATATAAATGTTATTTAGGGAGACAATTGTTGGTTTATGCCTTATAGCTAATTACTTGGTTATAGTTTTTATAAAATAAGTATTTAAAGACATTCTTTAGCGTATACATATTGAGATGTATATGATAAATTCCATGCTATTTCTAAGTGTTTATCAAGAATTTGAGCATTATTATTCATATTTATGTAAATGAGTCTCTTTAATATTATCAAAGTGATGAGATATTTTGAGTTATAAACTTTTTCTGGGATGTTTATATATTGTATTTAGTGGTATTCCAAGTGACTATTTATCATGAAGGAAGATTATAAATGAAGTTCTTGTCTAGTAAAAATTGTACAAAAGGTATTCTTTGCTTCGAAAGAAGAGACATAATGGACATCTAAGAAGAGTCTTGAGAGCAATTGTAGAAAAGGGTTATTTGTTGAAATTCATTATTTCATTTCAAATTTTCATCGTTAAAGTGCTAAGTTAGGAATTATTAGTTTAAAATTTATCAACATCCAATTAACCACTTCCCCTCTTGAGTGCCATTAGGGACTATCAAATGGTATTAGAGTGGGATGATTAAGTTAGCATTTCAAAAGAAATCTTATAACAAAGATCTTAATGGTACATTTAGTAGCATCATCTAACCACAAGTGACAAAACATTAGTAGAGACCCTTTTTTGCAAGGTTTTAAAAACTGGACTGAACCGCCCAGTTCGATCAAAAAAAGTTTGAACCGGTCAGTGGTCTGGTTCGGTTTTACCTAATAACCTCTATTTATAAAAATCGGCTAGTTCAAACTTTTTTAGTAGGACTGGACGATTCGGTTCGATTTTTAAAACCTTGATAATATGTAACAAATTTGGTCTATCGTGTTTTTATTCACTTTTAAATTTAAAATTTTGTTTTTCAAAAGCATATTATGTAGCCTAATGTACATCTCTTCTAGATAAAGCTATTATCAAAAATTCACTTTGAGAAATTCAAAACATTTATTTGTGCGTAAATTCTAACCCTTAAAATAAATGAAAATATTTGAAGTTTCTGAGAAAATCTTGGAATTGCCTTTTTCCCACTCACGTATTTGTATTGTCTAAGTTGGGTTCTAAAGAGGAGAAAAGTTAATGATCAAGGAATATAATAGGGCGTGAAGGAAAAAATATCTGAACATTCTCAGCGAATCATCCACTATTTATGACCTTCGTTATTTTATTCAGCGTTAAAAGAACGGGCAAAGCTGACTTACACACAAAACTTCTCTAGTTATCCGTGAAAGAGATAACAGGAAACTTTGCTGGTCTTGAGTGATTTCTTCATCAACGACAAATTCCATTGAAACTGGAAGTAAATAATTTGAACCATCCGTCCGATTTTTTGTCAAATCGGTCCAATCGGTCTGTCACTGTACAGAACTACAGATTTTCATAAGGTTTCAATTTTTGTAACACTTAGAACTATATTTCATATCAATTTCTGTAACATTTAGAACTATATTTCATATCAATTTCTGTAATATTTAGAACTCTATTTCATATCAATTTCTGGTAGTGATAAGTTTTGTAATATTTAGAACTCTATTCTATATCAATTTCTGTAACATTTAGAACTCTATTTCATATCAATTTCTAGTAGTGATAAGTTTTGTAACATTTAGAACTCTATTTCATATCAATTTTTGTAACATTTAGAACTCTATTTCATATCAATTTCTGTAACATTTAGAACTCTATTTCATATCAATTTTTGTAATATTTAGAACTCTATTTCATATCAATTTCTAGTAGTGATAAGTTTTGTAACATTTAGACTCTATTTCATATCAATTTTTGTAACACTTAGAACTCTATTTCATATCAATTTCTGTAACATTTAGAACTCTAGTTCATATCCATTTCTGGTAGTGATAAGTTTTGTAACATTTAAAACTCTATTTCATATCAATTTTTGTAACATTTAGAACTCTATTTCATATCAATTTTTGTAACATTTAGAACTCTATTTCATATTAATTTCTGTAATATTTAGAATTCTATTTCATATCAATTTTTGATTTTGATAGTTGAGTTATACATACTCTTTCAACTATTTAATTTGTTGATCTAAAGCATCAAAATTGAAAACTAGCAATATTTCAGTTAGGCTATTTAAAGTGGAGCAATTGCTGGAGCAAAGTTTAATAAGTGAGTAACATTTGATGGTCTTTTGTGTATCCATTATGCTACTGTTCATCTTCTTTATTATAATTGATAATGAGAATTATTTAAGTTGTATACTTTTTCCCTAACAATAGTATACCCAATGATTTTTTAATACTTTTTAGGTTAAATCATAATAGAGAATATGGAACCATCCTCTACTCGTGGTAAGTCCGATCCAGCATGGAATTATTTTTCTTCTTCTCAAGCATCTGTTGGGAATATCCAATATAACTGTATGTTTTGCAGTAGAATATTTAAAGGGGGAGGAATTTTTAGAATGAAAAAACATCTTGCTGGTGTTAAGGGTAATATTGCTTCTTGAAAAAAAAATAACACTTGATGTACATGATATGATTGGAAAATATTTGCAGCAACAAGTAAAAAGAAAAAAAGGAAAATAAAGAGGCTCATGATATATTTTTTCGAGTTGATGAAACACCACAAGTATTAGATAAAGGAAAAAAGAAAAGATATTATTGACATAGATTCTTATTTTTCTCCAAGAATTACTTCTGGTTCTCAACTTAGTCTAAAAAGTTTTATGGTTGATAAGGATGTTGTTTTACGATGTAAAAGAGCATGGATTAGATGGTTCTATCATTTATGTATTCCTTTAAATGCTGTAAATTCACCATATTTTCAAGAAGCAATTGATGCTACAATAGCAATAGGTCCAAGATTTAAGGTACCGTCTTATTATGAGTTGCGTGTGCCTTTGCTTCAAGATTTAAAAAGAGAATGTCAATTAATTGTGGATACATATAAATCTAATTGCGAATCAACAGGATGCACTATTATGGCAGATGGGTGGATTGATCAAAGACAAAGAACCTTGAATAATTTCTTGATTTATTGTAATATTGGAACAACTTTTATCAAGTTTGTTGATGCTTCTGACATGGTAAAAAGTGCTAATGCTTTATCTAAATTATTCTCTGAAATTGTCGAGTGGGTTGGACCAAAGAATATTGTGCATTTTGTTATAGATAATGCATTTTGTTATAGATAATGCTGCTAATTATGTATCAGTTGGATATTTATTACAATCAAAGTATGGGCATATTTATTGGTCTCCATATGTTGCTTATTATATAAATCTTATTTTAAAAGATATTGGTGATCTGGGCTATATTTCTAGTCTTGTTTCACGCGCATCTAAGATCACAATTTTTTATATAATCATGTCACATTTTTGTCTTGGTTAAGAAAACAAGAAGATTGGGTTGAGATCTATTGTCCCGCTACTACCAAGTTTGCAACTACATTTATTACTTT
>JAOQMN010000002.1:27337129-27347477 GCA_027563555.1 Erythroxylum raimondii | reverse complement strand
ACAAAAGTTGTTTTGAACAACTTCCCAAACATTTCTGTCTAATTATCTGACTATAACCTAGTAATAATTTTTACAATACATGTTTTAGTAATTCCAAACAACAGAATTTGCTTTAGTAACATATAAGAGTTTAGTGTATTTTTATATTATTAGTTTTCTGTTAATATTTTCCTTTCTATAAAATTGTCTACAAATATTTCCCGCACAACACAGCTGATAAGTGACTATTTCTTCATATTTGAAACTCATTTTCTTGTAGATATGGAATCAAGTAAAATAAAACATTTTTATCCAGATACGTCCCTAGTCCTTGTTCTGAATTACCAAATAGCTCAATGAATGATGAAGGAGCTTGTAAACAATTTTCATTCTTAATCCTTATCAACATGTTTTTCAGTTTTGCTAATCTATAAGGATAACTAATGTGTATGGCCTCAAAGATTCTGAGGCTCTAATTTATCTGAACTTGTTCATGTTAGGCCCCACTGAGCTGTATCAGGCTTGCTTTCTCAGTTCTTTGCTGGTCTGCATTAATATTTTATGTGACATGTCGTTTAGGCCATTTTCCCCACAAGGAGAAAATCATAAACAAGAAATTTACATCATGGAATCGTATGCTGCCGTGAAACTTTCTTATTTTAAGTACATATGGAGCATGGGCAAATCAACTGCAAATGCCAGTCACATTCTAGAAGTGTAACTGATGCTCCCCGTGGACGTAATTATAGTTACCTAGTGCATGCTCAATGTACTACTTGGATTTTAAGTCTTAAGTATATGAGCATCTAATGATATGCGTTGTTTTTTTTTTCCCCTCTTTACAATATGATATTCTTATATGTCATATGGCAAATTTTGTTAGTAGATGTTAGCCATATGTTCCTGGATTACTGAAATATGCAGCGTCCGCCACTTTATCAAACGCTGCTGAATTATCTCCTCTGCTTTCCATAGTAGGGTGATTTTATGCTAATTTCCTTGATAACTTGGCGATAGGATTCTTAATAAACCTATGTTTTCTTGATCTTTCCTGTAGCTATCCTTTATTTATCGTCCCTGAATACCTGACAAGTATGTGTTGTCAAGGCATATTGGCTGTTGTAGTTGCTGGGTGATTCTTTTTGAAATTATTCATGGGTAATTTAGATGACCAGCTGGTTGTGAGTCTCTCTGGCTCTTGTTTCATTCGTCCTTAAAGATCCTTTGTTGTTTATGCGTTTCCTTGGTAGGGTACTATTAATTTGGGTGGTTACACTTATTTGAGGAAGAAGGCTTGTGCAGTTGGATTTTGGTTTATCTTTTCTGAGATGAATTTTCTATTGGATTCTGCTATAGCAATTTACTTAACTAGCATTTACTTGATTTATTGACGGTGCAATCGTTGAGTGGGTGCTGTTAACTGACTAATGATGTTGGTGGTGATGTTTTCTGTCTCGTTGGTGAAACGCTGTGGTGAGCTCTTTCACCTTTCTCCACACTGCCTCTTGAAGTTTGGGCATCCTATTAGCATTTCGTGTGGAGATAGGTGCAGTGCAGTGATTGTTGGATATGGAGACACTAGTATTCAATTACCCAGATTTTGTTTTAGCAATTTGCAAGTTTTTTTTTTCCCTTTTATATACTTTTAAGGCTCTGATAGCGTTTGCCTCTAAAAGACATTTGTTGATAGATCGTGCAATAAATACTAAATAACATTAAAAAAAAAGGTATCATCCTCAAGTTGACTTGAGAATACACGTGATAATGTCAAAAAGTATATGAGAATTCGCCAAGGCAGGTAGAAGCCCCCTGCCGATTTTAGTTCTGAACTTGAGCAGTCGACTAATGATGTGGGAAATTGCTATTTTCTCAATTAAGCATCGGAATTAGTAAATGAGGTATGAGGTGCTTGCATAAATTGCTAACGATTTCCTCATCAGCAGTCCATATGATTCTAGCTGACATGGGTAGGTCTTAAGGACCACAAGAAATGTGCCACTCCACGTTGAAGCGCTGCTGGTATAGCTGATGGTACTGTGTTGGTAGTTGCAAATATGTTACCTTAAGCTTTTAATGATTCGGTTAGAATTGAGAGACAACTGAGTCGATGATATACTTTATTACCGAACTTGGAAGTTGATCATAACAGTCCCGATTGGTTGTTACATAAAAGTAAATTCAAGCCAGATTCACATTTAAACCAATTTTTTAAAGTGCTTAGAGTTATTAATAATGTTTTAAAATATTTAAGATTTAAAAGTCACGTCATAAAATTATCTTGAAAATGATTTGGGATAAATCAACTCTTTTAAGTTATAAATTGCGCAAACGGGGTCCTTTCCGATTATCAAGTTCTTCTGATGCACACTGACTTATTAATGTACTCATCTTGAAACAAACTAGAAGGCCGTAAAATTTGTGTAAACTACATTAGAAGGGATTATGCAAATTAAAAGAATAAGAAAAATGCGACAAATTTTGAGATGAAGCGTCTGGTTAGGCTTATATTAGTATAGTTTTTGTTAGTAGAGTTTTTTTTTACAAATTTTTCTGAAAATTTTTTTCATAAGAAGTTAGTTGACTGTTGGACTGTTATTTAAAATAGAGACTTTAGATTGTTTGTCAACATAAAAATAAAATACACTTTTAATTTTAACTATATTTTATTTTGTAATAAAAATTATTTATGCATATAAATATTATTTAAAATATGTTAAATAATATGCAAGAGATTAGAGAAGATGAGTTTACGAGATAAACATGAAGATGAGTTTGTGAGTGTTGTAAAAATTATGTGTAAAATATAAGAATAAAAGGGAATAAAATAGATTCATTAATTGATATGAAAAATTTATTCGAAAAAGTCTTTTAAGAAATTTTAAATTTGAAAATTTTAATACTTATTATAAAAAAAAGGTTGGTGACGTTATATCATATGCCGTTAACTTTGTTATCAACGGCTTCCTCTTTAGTCAACTATTATAATAATTCTTTTTTTTTTATTATTGGCCAAAATGAAAGAAAACCCCAGTGAAAATTCGATAAGAGTACAAAACTCTCATCACTATAGAGTAACTTTTGTCTATTCATTTGATAGTTTCTCTCTCTTCCCAACGAAGTGAAGTCTCCTGGTCGTTCCCGTAACTACCCCATGCTGCTTTACTCTTCAGCTTCGACCCAGAGCACCTGTAAGCGATCAAAGTTTCAAACTTGAATCTTACCAGCGGGTTTCCTGCTATGCATTAAACTGTTCCTTTTTTCTCCTTTCTAATTGGTACTTCCCTTTTAACACACTTTCTTTTGTTGTGGCTTGATCGCCTGAATTTAGCTATTTTCTTCCTTCTGTTTCCCTTTGTCTATTTATTTTGATTGCTTTCTCACTGTTTCTTCTTTACTTTTGTTGATCATGTGAATGTTGTCACCTATAAGTTGTCTAACTCGTCACTTTCTTCAGTTTGGCTTGTTTGCTCATGACTTTTTCTTTGCTTCCTCGTGGCTTTTCTTCCCACCCATGCCTATTCTTTCCCACCTTTTCGAATTTGAAAGAAAGTTCTCAACTTTTTTATACTTCTTGTTTTTCAAACTGATGGCGTTATTTTTGTGAAAAAAGTTGCCGAGTTGGAGTGGCTTAGATTGACTCCCTGCTTTATTCAACTAGCCACGGATAGACCTTGTGAATTGACATTCTTGAAACTATCAAGGGTCAGATTCTGATCCTGCGTTGTAAAGAATTTCTCAATTATTGATGAGAATCCCAGTTGGGTTAGAGGATAACTTCATGTTGTTTTGTTGTTCCACTGTTTACATTATTTCCGGGCCTTTAATTTGATATGACATGTCAACCCTTTCAAATGTGTCACGTGCAAATGCTTTTGTGCAAGGATCAGGGAAAGCATTAGGGTTAGTAAGTGGGAGAGCTGATCGCTGTTGCAACTAGTTACTTACAATCAGAATGTATCTTATTGTCATGCTTTTTATGACCTTGTCATTTTATATGCCTTTTGCTTTGCTGATAGTTACAATCAAATTCTTGGTTGGTGTATAGAGATCCCATAACGGACTCACATAACAAACTTTAATGACAGAGATGCATTAACATCCGATTGATTGAATCTTGAAAAGTGCATATATTCATGATTTAGTTGAAATCCCTCTGTTTGCTTTACATGACTTCTAGAGAAACTTATAATTCCCAAAGGCACTGGCAATAGTGAGCCTTTTATTTTGGTTGTTCAGTAGTTTGTTGGTTATGTAATAGCATCTCCATTGTTTCTATGCCAAACTCAAAGTTAACCTGGAAAGATAATATGCTGGCACAGGTTATGTGTCACTAAAATGATATGGACCTTTTTCCTCCAACATCCAAGTACTTTGAGCTGCTGCCTTAATGTGTTTTGTGTACTGGCTCATGGTTTCTTTAATTTCTACCTCTACTTGTTAAAGAAGTAACCTTGCTGATTAGCTGCAGCCTTTCTTAGTATGCTTGTAATTAATCAGCATTAACTTTGTCCTGGGATATATTTTTCTTTGCCAGTGTCTGTTGGTTCTTCTATTAGAGTTAACCTCAGCTTACCATCACTTCTCTTTAAATGCAGCTGCATAATCTTTGGATAAGTGGTCAAAATATAAGGAAGTTTCCTTGGTATCCAGCACAGATTTTAGAGCTTTTTAACCTATTCATGATGGATAACAAATATAAAGGCGTCACGTGGGTTGGAAATATATACCAGAAGTTTGAAGATATGTGCCTGGAGATGGATGACGTTTTGTTCCAGGTTTATCTTAATTGCTTCTATGAACCTTTTGGGAATGTTGATGGGTTAATCATTTTCTTTGATGGCATTTACTAAGTCTACAAAGCAATGGCTTGTCTGTTTCTTTTCACAAATTCCATTTCAATTTCTATCCTTGATGTGTTTCCCTGTGACGTGAGACTATTGGGGTTCTTGATATTCAGTCATGTCTTCCTTCAAAACTAGATATAGATTCCTGATTTTGCTTGTTTTGTTTCTCCCTCCCACTTTAGTAGCACCTATACACTTTCTGTGCTGCTTGTGTTTCTCATGAAATTGAATTCATTCTTGAACAGGAATTCGAATATGTTGGAGATCAATTGCAAGTTATGGGTAGCAATGTCAGGCAGTTTTGCTCAGATTTTGCACAAGTTCTCCCACAGTCCTTCGTTGATGTGGTGCAAGGGGCAGCAGCTGACTCATCCACTAATGTAGCCTCTGAATTGTTGGTGGAAGGCATTGGTGAGGAGCGGTCAAGGAAGAAACCTTGCAATAAAATTGATTTACTCAACAACTGTTCTAAGGGACGTTTTCAGGTGCTAAAAGATGATCCATATTTGGAAGAAGCTGCTTTGACGTTTGAAAATGAATTGGTGACTTCAGACAAAGACCATTCTGATGAAAGTCTGTATGAATTGAATAAGTCAGATAAAAACCCAAATGATCAATGTCAAAAAACAACGAGGTCACCAGCCTCAGATGACCTACCACCTTGCAGCAGCTCTTTCACCAGAATAAAGCTTTTAGATGGGCCTTCTACAAATGCTGCCGACTTGGTTTATTGCTATGAGTTTGAGCAGACTTGTGGCAATTCCTCAGCTCAAATAGTCAGTATGTGCTTCGTAATTCTTTTCCTCTTACTGCTGCATTCCTGTTTCCCTTCCTGCATGTGACCTGATCCTCGGTGGACCTTAAAAGTCTTGTAGGCCATAGGGCCATATAAGGTTCTGAGCCCTATCTGCGTGAGTTTGAGCTTCAAGGATTTTTAATTCCACTGCTCATTATTTCTTCTCTGTACGTAATTCATATGCTTTTATCAATTTCCATGTAACAAGTGCATCTTTGAATCTGTCTATCTTTGTTCATGATTGTTTTCCTACTTAATAACACAGTTCACTATCTCTGTATGAGTTCAGACTACAGATTCCAGTCTGATTGGTCTTTTCTAACCTAGTTGGTAATCTGGTTGGTCAACTCTTGTCCTTTTCCAATTGGTTAATGTGATTTTCTTTTAGTTTGTTTCACTGTTTTGTCTGGAGATGGTTAGCATGGCTGTTAAAGTTAAAAGATACAGAATATGCTGAATGAGATGGAGTAAAAGAAGGTGCTCACCCTCAAGATAGAACTTACACTGCAATTTAAGGGCTATCATTTCATATAATTTTGTAGTTTTTTCTCTATTAAGCTACCATTGTTATCTAAAATCTTTTTGCAGTGACTGAATTAAGAAATTAACAATTGTCATATTTTCCATTTTATCTGATATTGTTGTAGGGAAACTGGAGAGCAGTTTGACTGATGCAGGATTATCTACTAAAGCAAAACTTGAAGAGAGCTGCATCTTAGTGGATGGTAGTGAAGTATCTTATGGTGTTTGTGAGACACAGGGACGCATTCCTCTGAAGGTGTGACTCTCTCATTGACTCCTGCCTCTTATAAGACCTTTTGAATTGGCACAATTTTGTTGCAAAATCCTAGAATCAAGAACACTAGTGATGAAGTACTATACCATTGTATTATCGTTGCCATTTGACTGAACTATTCAGAGTACAAGGTTGAAAATTGATGACATCCCCTTTCACCCCATTGTATTCTCTTGCTTTAGAAACAGGTTGTGGAGGCTTTTTTTCGGAAAAGAAGGGCAGCAGCAAAGCAGGACCATCATCAACGTGCAGCTTGCCGTTACACCCCTGACCCAGCGTTCAGTCCCCAGAAAGGAAAGGACTTTATATCATCATCGAAGCCCGAGGCCTCTGAATTTGACTGGGAAATTATCTAATCTAACAGATTTACCGTAACATAATCTAAGATGATTGTGGCAGTTTTGTCATTTCAGTTATGTGAAGAAGGTAAATCTCTCGCTTCAGATGCTTGTTGGTGTGGCAATGGCATCGCAGTTACGAGTATATTAGCTAGAAAGGGAACAAATTAACTTTAGCATTGAGGAAATCCATTTCATTTAAAAAGTGTAATTAGTTAGTGTGGCTGGTATAAATTGAGGCCTGACATTAATGTTCTTGCAGAGTGGTGTGTTTTCCTATACCTGGAGCTCATCACCTTGAGCAGTATAATATACAATAAGCTTCTAGATGGTCCACTTTGTGACTTGCTGTCAGGAAAAGAATTGCAATAGCTAAATTATGGTGTGCAATATCAGTCAGCCATAGACCCTCAGTTATTGGATCTAATTTTCCGCAAAAGATAAGAAATTTTGAATATTTTGACCAATTCAAGGTGAAAAATGGAGCTGTTCTCCTAGCAAAACTGAGATAAAGTTGAGCCAAAAGATCATTCATGAAGTGGAATTTCATTAGGATCAACACTAGCAATTATAGAATACAATTAAATAGATATTTTGTATCATATTTTAAAATTTTAAATTTAGAAACAATTGTCGTTGGGTCAAATTATCCCAGCCTTCGTACAGCAGCTTCAACCTGTAAGTTATGGGCCAACCGTTGAGATATCTTTCTACGGTTAAACTTAGTATTCGAAGCACAATAACATGAAAAACGGTATAGAGGTAAAGTCAAATGCTTTCAGTAAGACAATGTGAAATCAGGTGGACATACCTCATAAAACCAAGAAAGAGCCATGCACAGAGTAAACCAAGTCTGTTGGCTACCGTCTCTAAGATATTACTGCGCTTGATAATAATTTGTACTATGTTTAGTCATTGCGTAATTATATATTATGCAAAACTTTTAAAACGATATTGTGTTGAATATACAAGAAGCAGATAAATAAGCTTGAAGTTTGATTACCAAAGGGAACATTATATTACATTGACACAGTGGGCAGAATGTACAGGTATAGATCATCGCATAAAACTTCTAAAAGCAGAGAAGATGAATACGTATTCAGCTTCCATTTGACTGGGTTCATGCACTCTTATGTATCTTACGAAGCTTGCATGACAATACATAGACCTTCCTTAGCATCAATATCTCTTTGCATTCTTATGTATCCATTTTCACCCCAGCTACTTCCCCATGAATTCTTGACCAGCCAATACTTGGTACCATCATCACTAGCTGCTCCATACCCTATAGCAGAAATAGATGCTTTTGTTGGTCAACTAAATATGAATTTAAGACTTACTAAGTCTAGTTTTAAATAGTGGAAGTTTCAAGTTCATTGGAGGTTTTTAAAGAAAGTTATAGCTATTTGATTAAAAGTTGTTCAGCTGGAAAGTCTTTTGTTTCTGTTAATTACTAGTTGATATTTAGCCTATAAAAATACTTGTAGTAAGATGTTATGTGATTGAGATGAAAAGTTGAAAGATAGAAACAAAAATTTTCACTTATCCCTTTCTTTTCTTGTTCTTCCATAGCTTCCAACAAAGTGGTAATAGTGCCTTGTTCAAATGACGACCAAAACTAATATCACCATCCACCCACAACTCACCAAAACAAACTATGATCGAAGGGCGCTAAGCATGAAGGCCATAATTGGGTCTCATGACTTATAGATCCTTGTCAAGAAGGGACATGATGATCCCGAAGAAGAGGATATTGCAATCGTGACTGAACTAGAAGCTCGACAGTGAGCAAAGAAGATAGATCAAAGTGTACTCTCAATTATTTATCAAGGAATAGATGATGACATGTTTGAGAAGATAGCCAATGCAACAAGAGTCAAGGATGCTTGGGAAATTTTAAAGACTTCTTGGTCAGAGTTGACAAGGCTAAGAAGGTGCAACTCCAAATTCTAAGGGCTGAGTTTGAGTCGATTTTGTTGAAGAAAAACGAGTCCATAACAAATTATTTTACTCAAGTATTGACGGTGATGAATCAAATGAAGTGGCTCGATGAAAAGTTGGAAGAGTATTAGTTGTAGAGAAGATTTTGTGCTATCTCAATGTGAAGTTCAATCGTATGGTAGTGGTGACTGAAGAATCAAAGGACATAGAGTTTATGACCATCGACAAGTTAAATGGATCGTTGTTAGCACACGAAGAAATTAAGAACCGGTGGAGCATTTTCTGCAAACAAAATTTCCTTTAATTATAAGGGAAATGATACAAGAACAAGAGGTCAAGGTCATGGTCATGGTAGAGGCCGAGGTTATGGTAGAGACTATGGTTGCGGTAAATAAAAAGGCAAGAAAAATTCAGTTCATGAAAGTGAAAACAAGAGTTCTTAAAGAGGTCGTGGGCGAGGAAGAAATAATACTTGGAGAAAGTATAAAATTAAAACCCAAGTAGAATGCTATGCATATGGGAAGAACGATCACTATTATAGGGTATGTCAAACTAAGAGTAGTGATGAGGAGACGAACTTTATCTAGCATAAGGAGGTAGAACGTAATACTCTTTTGTTTTCTTAAAAGGAAGACTCTATCGAAAAAGACGTCACGGGGTATCTCAAAAACGATGCAAGCAACCATATGATAGAAGACAAGCAAATTTGTGGAGTTGGATACAAAAGTGATCTAGAATGTTCGTTTTGGAGATGATAGAAAGGTAAAGATTAAAGACAAAGGCTCGGTGATTTTGGTAACAAAAGATGGAGACTATAAACTTCTCCACACTATCTTCTACATCCTAAAAATGAAGAACAATATTTTAAGCATCGGTCAACTTTTAGAGAGTGGGTACAAAGTAAAAATGGAGAACAATTATTTGTAGCTTCGAAATCAAGATGATAGATGTGTTGCTAAAGTTGCCATGACAAAGAACTGAATGGTCACGTTAAATTTTAAACTGCAGACGCAAAGTGTTTACAAGCTTATGTCAAGAATACTTCATGAATTTGGCATATGAGAATCGGGCACCTCAACTTTGAAGGGCTTAAAATGCTAGGATGAAAAAATATGGTGAAAGGATTTTCCAAAATCAACCAGCCCAATCAATTGTGTGAGACATGTCTACTTGGAAAACATGTAAGGAAGAGCTTTCCAAAGGCGTTACTTTCATGAGCATCTAAACCTCTACAACTTGTACATTCAAATGTGTGTGGTCCTATCAAACCACAACCTTTCGGTGAGTGCTCACATTTTGTGCTCTTCATCGATGATTTCACGAGGAAGATGGGGTTTATTTTTTTTGAAGAATAAGAATGAATTTTTTGAGACATTTAAAAAATTCAAACTTCTTGTTGAAAAAGAAAGTGTACAAAAAATTAAAGCTCTAAAAATCGATAGAGGTGGAGAGTTCTCTTCTAATGAATTTAAGATTTTTGGTGAGAAAAAAGATATTAGACATCCTATGATAATCCCAAAAGCACTATAACAAAATGAGATTGTAGAGAGGAAGAATAGAACAATTTTTTACATGGCGAGGACGATGCTAAAAAGTAAGAATATGCCTTGGGAGTTTTGAGAAAAGGCATTTGCATGTGTGGTTTATCTCTTAA
>JAOQMN010000002.1:27062670-27072987 GCA_027563555.1 Erythroxylum raimondii | reverse complement strand
TAATATGATTATTTGCAAACAAATTTAAATATTTTCTTATAAAATATTCAAACTACATATATTGATAATCCAAAAGAGATAGTTTACATATAATAGATATTTGGTATACTTAACTTTGAAATTTCATCAAAAAAATCAAAATAATTAACTGTTGAAATATAATAAAAATCTTGTTCCAAAATACTAAGCAAAACTCTTAAATTAATTTATTTATTTTTATTAAATTTGTTATTTATTTTATTTTTCTTGTTTCTTCGTAAAAAGCATGAGTTTCGCTTCAAATTAGTTCCCAAAAACTTATTCACAGGATGTCTATAATTTTGCAAGCCTAAGTGAAATTAAAACTGGAATGGAAGCAAGGTAAAAGAGAGCAAAATGACGTCCGACCCAAAAACACCATCAGCAAAAGGTCCAAAACGCAGGCAATATAAGCAGGAAACGACAACAGAAGGAAGGAAGCAAACAAATTTTGCTACGCTTGCAAGAGTGGTGAGCGTTTTAATAAGAGTAAACCAGAAAGATGAGACTGAGCTCCATAATGGCTTCTGCCTCATCTTCAGCTACAATACTTGCTCTCTCCAAATCTCTCACCGCTCAATGCCAACTCTCTTCCCAAAGGGCCCCATTTGCTCTTGTCAAACCTTTTTCACTCTCCAAACCCGATTTTGGATCTCTCTCCAGATCCCTTAATTTCAGGCCTTGTCTTTTTCCATCCACAAGACCTTCATTTCTTCAACCTTCTAAATTCTCTGAGTCAGAAGCGATCATCGTT
Source organism: Erythroxylum raimondii (assembly GCA_027563555.1). Taxonomy (NCBI): domain Eukaryota; kingdom Viridiplantae; phylum Streptophyta; class Magnoliopsida; order Malpighiales; family Erythroxylaceae; genus Erythroxylum; species Erythroxylum raimondii. The sequence continues at coordinate 27,072,215 of JAOQMN010000002.1, read as the reverse complement.
GAAACAGAACTCGCGACAACGGTGGGTACGGCTGAAATGGAACCGAAGCCAGAGGTAGCACAGACTGTTGAAGTTTCAAAGGAGGAGCCCAAGCGTAAGGAGGTTTTTGCTGTTGTTATGGTTGGGGGTCGTCAATATATTGTTATTCCTGGTCGATTTCTCTATGTTTAGAGGCTAAAAGGCGCAAAAGTCAATGACAAGAGAGAGAGAGAGATGCTACAAAACACACTATATGGAATGCTTGTGGAATAGTCATTAACATATAATAGGGATGCAGTATAGCTCAGAGAAATGGTAGTAAATAGGAGTCACTGAAGTGGGATTGTAGAGAGAATAATTTAAGGGTGAGCGACATACCCTGTGTTGAATTCAGATGTTGCAGTTCCAATCACTGGATTTATAGCTCCAATCGGTAACAGATGAAACAGAGTTGAGAGGAAGTCGCATGGAAATCAGTATTTTGGATATGTCATCTTTTTACATATTCCAGTTATTTATATGCAAAATTGTTGCAGTACTTTTAGGTTAGATACTGCTTAATTTCAAACATTCAACATCTGTAATTATCTTTGCTTTGTTAGATCATTTGATAACTTTTTTGCTATCTTAGATAACAAGATGATGCTTTTTATCTTCTTTTCAATTTTGGTAGTCATACATATTTGCTCAATTGGGTAGTCTTTTGAATTCTTCAACGAGATGCTTTTGTGTTTGAAATTTCGTGGGTTGACCCAATTTGCGTTTGGTTGTGTTTGATGTTTTCTTTAATTTGTTTCGGTGCTTCTTTAACAACTGGGTATTTAGGGTTTTGACGAATTTCGCTTAAGTTAAAAACTCGGAGAATTCTTTTCAAACGCCATAACTTTATGCTAGGTGAAAATGTTATAATGATGGCTATTCAATTGTCCTGTATGTTTACAAATGTGGTGGTGATGCATTGAGTTCAAATATTTTGAACCTCTTTCTGCCTTTGTTTAGTTTAGGGTCTAAATTTAATTTAAATGTCTTGGCCATATGATTCTTTGATTTGTTATTTTTGCTTATGCTTTTGTTGGTTATGAGTTTTACAATGAATTGGGATCATTGATCTGGAATGGATTGAGTTCATTTGTCTTATATCGATGGCTTATTGTTAGTATTGAATTGTCTGTTTGAAGTTTTGTGAGATAGTTTTGTTTTGGTTGTTGGTAGATGATTTTTTTTGAGGTCTTTGATAGCAGAAATATTGGGATTTTGGGTTTGCTAGACAAATAAAGTGTTTGGGTAGAGGAACAGTTTCTGGTTCCTTCTTCCCTGATGAATCTGTTGTCCCTGATAGAAGATATGATTTTATGGTTATGTTCTCTTTTAACAAACTAAAGATGAGTTGTTGATATGAAGATGAGATGCGTAGTTTTTCAATTATGCCCTATTTTTTCAACAAATAAACTTTGTGTTACTTGGTGATGATGTTCTATTTACTATCTTATGGTAACAAAAGAAATTTCTGCAGTAATTATGTTGATCATAATGTTAGTACAAAGGAGCAAATCACTCTCCAAGACAATATGGAACCTGTGGTTTACTCTTCATCAAAATTTGGTCTGGATGGTGAGTAAATTTATTTAAAATATGTTGTATTGACTTGCCTATGCAATGGTGGTAAACATTGCTAATTGTTTTTTAACGTATGATTTATCTTAGAACGGTTTGGTGATGGTGACACTTCTCAAGTTGGTTTAGAGCTGGAAGAGGTAGGTATCTCATGCTTGCATGCGAGTTTCTATGAAGCCAGGTTGGGAACAAGATTACTAGATTGAACGTGTATCAAATCTTACTAAAATTGTTGCTCTTTTCTTAATATTTGCACGGCTTCACCAACATTATATATTTAGGATGAGTGGTATTGGCCATTGCTTTCCCCCCAGTTTGCAGCTGGTCTTAAATCTGAAGATCCTATATCTACTTGTATTTAACCAACCTGCTACTATACATTGTCACTTTCTTGTGTCAAGGTCACATATAGTTTATTTTTCATTTGCATGTGAGTTATTTTCTTAAACTAGCGACGATTCTTTTGTGTTTTATTGTATGCCAACAGGACCTATTTCTTGACAAAGTTGCAGCCACAGGGCTTGGTGGAATTCCAGGTTATGTTCTTCCTTATGTGCCTTCTACCAATTTGCTCACCTTTTAAACTTTTTCTTATTTATGTGTTCTGTGTGCTAGTGCATATGCTTGTGAATTGATTTTTTGGCATGTCAGTAAGAATGATTAAGATTTTAGTTCTTTATTTATATTTTTACACCTTTGGCAACAAATCCTTATATGTAACTAGATATTACAAGACTCTTACATTATTTTTCTGTCAGTTACTTCCTTACTTAATTTCCAACCCAATTGCCATCCTTAGAGTATTTGTTATACCTAACAAGTATTTATAATATGGAATTACATGTTCTTTAATCTTTTCTTCTTCCATAATTTTGATACCTTCAGCATCTAGCAATATATACATCTTACTAGACTTCCTTCCACTAGCTAATGATGCATAACAGAAAGCACAATTGTTGTCACCACATTGGAGCTACTTATTATTTAACTTATTGATTTAGTTGTGCTTTCAAAAGCTTGCTTTCTTAGACTAGCTTATCAATGGTCACCATTTCTTTAGCTTTCAACTCTTGATTATGCTTGTTATATGAAAGAAACAATTGAATCTCTTTAAGGGGTTTGTTGTCATATATTTTCTCTCCTATAATTTATTAAATTGCTCTTTATTCATTTTTAAAAAATTTAGGTATAAGCTTTTTCAACCATTGGTAAGCTTGTACATAGCACAATCCTTAATATCATGTATTAATATGTCAACAACTATCCTCTAAAGTTCTTCATCCTTAACCTAATCATTTTTTAACCTAAAAGGGATCCTTTCCAAATCAGTTCTCCTATTAAAGTGTAGGATAATAGGTCTTTGATCTAAGAGACATGAAGTATCAAACACATCAAAATAATTTTTGAAGTGTTCAAGCCAATTTTCGTTAAATATAACTTTATCCAATATGTAGTATATATGTCTATTAGACCAGGTAATGGGTTGTCCATAAAATATTAAGTTCTTTATTTGCTACTTTTGTTAAACCACAATAGACAATTTATGTGTTTCAGGTTAGGGATTTTTGACTTTAGGGTTAGTGATTTGAGGATTTTTAGTTTATAGGCTTAAAGTATTTTCTCTATATTTTAATTAATATATTTATAATTTTACACATTATTTTAATCTAATCAGAAGTTTCATATCATTTGGGTAGGACCTAGGTAAACAAGAGAACTAAATGAGTCCACCTGGCTTACACATTAAAGAAAGTGGAATCGAAGTTAAGTATACTAAACAATTTAGTCCAAAAGAGGGCTAATGTTTAACATTTTGATAATAATAATGACTTATTTGTTAACAATAGAACATTAAGGATATATTTGTCAAAATAGAGAAATGTTAGTTTTTCTTAACCTACTGTATAGTTCAACATGTTGCACTTATGTAGATACATACAGAACCACATTTTATGTATCACTTCTGCTGGTCCCCCTACTTATTGTATATATAAGTGAAAATTAAGTTTCTGTGTATGACACATGTAGGGCCACTGATTTTTTTCCCTTATTTCCTATGTGCAGAGATTACATGAAGAAAATGCATCATCAATTGGATCTCCACAGGTTCTCTTTTCATCTGACGAACATTTCTGAAGAATGTTGATACTTCACTTTTAATTCATCGTCACTATTGTGTGCTTGTCACCAAAAAAAACAGTGTAAAGCTTATATTAGGATATCATTGGCAAGACTTTTGAACCCTTCTTATTTACCTACCTAGTTTATACTAATATGTAGATCTATAGTTTTTTGTCTGCACAACAGCTTAGGCATCTCTTTAAAAGAACTCTGACTAGTTTACTGCACAAACATAGAAAGATGGAGTTAATGTTTTGACTACAGGTCCCTCACAGTGCGCCATTGTTTCTTCTTCATCATTAGTAATTCTCATACTGGTTTGTCGTCTTATTCTACGTTTTCTAGGAGATGCATGCAAAATATGCATTAGCAAAATGTGCAGATTGGATTTTTAATTGCAGTATCTAGCTTTGATAGTGTATTGGTAGGTGTTTATCTCTGTCAAACTTCTTTTCGTTACCTTCTGTCATTTCGCAATTTTCTGTTGTAGGTGAAAAGATACATTGATGCCTACTCAGCCTCTTCAGTCATTAGGTTTTCTAGTGAAGATTTGTTACATATATCAGATGTATCAGTGATAAGTTTATTGTAACATATATTCTTTATTTAGTGACAACATTATTGTAACATATAAACTTTCATACTTGTGACGAAATTTGTTAGACAATATAGCCACTTATGCAAACTTCTTTTACAACTAATGTAATTCCGTTGATGAATTGATAGTTTTATTTGTGATAATAATAAACAAATTAGTGATAATACTTTTTTAAAAAATCAATTTTCATTTTTGCGACAAAATGATGTTGACACTTTTTTATTAAAATATTAATACAATTTCTTGTAGTGGTCGTTTCATTTCAGTTGGTATCAGTCAATATGTGCCATACTGGCCAAAATTTGAAACTTAAATCTTAGTTACTATATTAGGTTGTGGTACCAGTCAATACCAATCGATATGTCAAATACTAGTTAATATTATGATTTAAATGAAAATAACAAAAGTTTACATCATCTCTCATTCTTCTATGTCAATCTCTCCCCTATTTCCTCTCTTCTCTTGATCGCTCTTATGTTCACTTTCATGCCAACAATGACAATTCCTCACCTTAATCTTCTTTACCATCATCATCATGTTGACTACTATCTGGACTCTGGACTTCATCTTCTACTCATTGTGATTCATCTTCTTGCCATTCATCTTCTGCAGGATCATATCCTAAAAAGAAGCAAAAATGTGAAGCAAACATAAAGTGATTTATTGTTATGTTGAAGTTTGGTTCTAAGTTATGAGAGTAGCAGTGTTATGTTGGAACTTGAATGTGAGTTATAAGAGTAGCCAGTAGTAGTTGGTGTGTTGGAAGTTGGAACTTGAATCTTAGTTCCGAGAGTAGCTTTCATTTTCTGTAAATATAATTCCACACGATTTTATTTCCATAGGTTTCAAGTAAATGGTGGGCTTTTGTTTAGAAACCTTTTAATATTAAAATATTACTTAAGGTTTGAAAGTTGAAATTGAAATATTGAATAGCTAGTCTCACCATTGCAAATGTTTAATGGAACAAACCTCCTTTTTTTTCTTGCTTTGAATAATATATTAATAGTTAAGCAATTTCATTACCTATTTCGATTATGTATACTTTGAATGATACATTAAAAATTAATCATTTTTATAATCAATTATGTAGAAATAACATTAAATATTAGGTAATTTAATTTTTTATAATTATAATAAATCTAAAGTAATTTAACTTTTCATAATTAACTTAAAAAGATTTCTAAGATTTACTTTGATTTATGAAATATGAGAATATAATCATTATTTAAATAATGTGAAATTGAAAATATTTAAGTATTATTTTTATTTTTTACAAGGATTTTTTTAATATGCTTTGTCAATTGCCAAAGGTAAAATATAACTAAGATAGAAATTGTTGTGTGTTTTTAATATATTTATGTGTAGTTTTTTCAATTTCAATGTAAATATGCTCAAATTTGAAAGTATTTTCTACATTAGTAAAGAATCTATTTGAATATGCTATGAGTATGATAATAATATTTAATAATATTTCCAATACATTAGCTTCAAGAATATGGTTATAATATGCACAATACATTATGTATATATTGAGATTTCTCTATTCTATCATTCAAACTAGTGTTTTATGCCTTTCATATGTAAACATTTTATTCTTGATATAAATTTTTTCAAATATATATTATTATGATATTTATTGACAGTTTATGTAAAATAAAAAATTGTATACCTAGCACAATATACTGAGAGACTATTTAGTAATTTTTTAAAAGAATTATAGACTATTTTATATTTTTAAAATTATTGAACGATACTTAATATTGACCTTGTTCCGTATCATAATCAAATCCAATACTAATACTTACACGATGTTTATAATATTGGTTGACAATCAAAAAGAGACTTAAAACTATGGATAAAATTAGTTAGGAGTTCAATGGAAATGAGCCATGCAAGTTTTGCAAACTTTTACCTGAAAACTTGGATCACATCTTTTTCTATTACAGTTATGCAAGCATGATTTCTAATCAGAATCTATGCCTTTGTATATTACAATGTCATGCTGAAAACTAGTATCAACTGATAAGTTGGTCATCTAGAGTTAAATTTGAAAAAGAAAATATCTTTAAACTTGGTCTGAGTTGTTGTCTTAATAGTACTTGGAGAAAAAGCAACGTCAAAACTTTCTAACATGTTGATGGGTTGTTTGGTTGAGGGGAATGACTATTCCATTCCTCCTTAATTCCTGGTAATAACTTATTACTTTGTTTGGTTAAAATCAAGATACAGAATAGACAATCCTTCGGTTTAGATATTCTTTCAATTCGCGAAATAACTAAAGCAGTCCCTGCCTTATCTTTATGTATTCCGAGCACGTTGGGAATAGATTTCATGACTTGAGGACAAATTTATCCTTCTCCACCATGAAAGAGGGTTATCCATCTCCCAATCTTCAAGTGATTCTCTTCTCCACCCCAACCTTCGATCGCGATCGTATGCCCCTCTCTTCTGGGTAAGTTAAAATGTTCTCTCCCAACAGGTTTTGTCCTTCTCTTTTAGTTTCACCATTTTTGTACTGTTTGTGTTCTTGAATATCACCAGTAGTTTAATACTTCTTCTTCTTCTTCTTCTTCTTCTTCTTCTTCTTCTTTTTCTGGGTTTTGCTCTTCATTCTGAACCATTCCATTTTTGGGTTTAATGCTTCTTCTTCTTCTTTTAGGTTTTGCTCTTCACTTCAAACTTGAAATTTTTGGGTTTAATACTTCATCTTCTTCTTTTTTGCGGTACTAAAATTTCTAGGTCTGGAGAATTGACCACAGTTGGTTGGGAGAATTGACCACAGTTGAAGGCTATCTCTCTTTAGGAGTTAGCCTGATGGGACCATTTCCACGGTAAAGATTGCTGCTTTAATTTGTTTTTGTTGCTTTCACGTGATCTTTGAAAAGTTGTACTTTGTATTGTGGAGTGATATTTAGCTTTAATGGAATTATGATGAATGCTGCAGATGAGACTGACGTTTGATGAGCCTGAAGTTGGCATTACGGTTGTGAAGCTGATTCATACTGATATCCTTGAAGAAGATAGGTTTGTTTTTACTCATTGGCTTTGGATGGATTGAGGTACGTCTTTCTGTTCTATCCTTTGGAAAAAAAACACTAGAAAGCATTCAGGCATTACATCTTGTTCAAACAAAGGAAACAGTGAGATTTCCCAGAAAGTTAGAATGGCAAGTCTGGAAAGCATTATAAACTAGGTTGCTGTTGATAGTTCAAAGTTAAATTCATGGAGTTGTTCTTGTTTATTGCTTCATTTATCTTTGACCTGTCTATATAACTAGTGAAATTGCAGGTTGTTCTATGAAATGAACGATGTATTCTACATTTTCTTGGGGAGTTTGAACAAACTGCGTAGCCTCATTAAACAATATGGTCTATTAAAGGGGACTAATGAGGCCATGTTTGTGATTGAAGCATACAGGACCCTCCAGGACCATGGTCCATACCCTGCCCACTAGGTCCTCCAGATCTAGAGACTTCGGGTTCGTGGTCTATGACTCCAAAGCTAAACGTGTTTTTGCTGCTCTGATAAGCGTCTTTCAACTCCTTATAAACTTGTTATTCTCGTACTAACATATGGATTGTGGTTGGCTTCATCATTTTTATGAGATAATGATAAAACCAATTGTTGGACTAATGGAGGTTGACAAATTAATCCTTCTATGTTTTGATAATCATAAAACTTAAAGAATTGGTTAAGAAATAATTTCAGGTATTTTGGATTGAAATTCAAATAAAGGATTTGTGCAAATCAAGATTGAAAATTATAGAATCAACGTGCAAGAGATAAACAACGTGTAGATTAGGTTTGAAGAATTTAAATCAACATCTCAACAAACATAGATTGAAGATTATGTGAGATATGTACGTTGGAGCCAGACAAGTCGACCAGTATAGTACAAGTCGACTAATAATAATCAGATCTATCAGTTGGAGCTTGAGACAAGTCGACCAGCATGTTGCAAGTCAACTATTTACATCAGACCTGTCAGTTGGATAAGTGGACTAGTCGACAATCAGCCTATTAGTCGACTATTCGAAGAGCGGAGATGAAACTCGCATGAAAAACGTTAGTGTTAGTCGACTGATTCTCTGAAGACAAGTTTACTATAATGTACTAGTCGACTATTACACACTGACTAGTCGACTATCAGTTGCAGCTAAACATATTTAACTGAGTCAGTTGATTACAAACGGAACAAAAATCTTTATCCAACGGCTAGGAGCATTCTACAATGGCTAGGAGAGTTCTACAACGTCTACAAACATCCTGGAGCCTACAAATAAAGGATAGCACTTCAAAAGATCGATGAACACAAGTACAAAAGCAAAGCATACTGATCATACTTCAAAATTATCATTACATTGCTCTCAATTTGCTCTTAGCACATTCAATTGTATTCAGCTGTAATGAGCTTTACTTCAATTTCTATCATTGTTATTGTAAGCTGAGTGATTAGAGAAGAATCACTTATAAGGTAGGATTTGTGCCGAAAAACAGATCGTTTGTAAGGTGTAGCTTGAGCCGGAAGTCAAGTAGTGTTGAAAGAGTTCACACTAAACTAAAAAGTGTGTAGTAAAGCCAAAATCCTAAGTAGGAGCTTAGGTAGAGGATGTAGGTTTTAGCACCAAACCTCTATAAAAATTGTCACTCTGTAAAAAGTTTAAAAGATCTATTCAACCTCCCCCCCTTTCTAGATCGTTTTCAGAAGCAAGTTTCACGAAGTTGGAATATTCGCTTTAATATAACTGTTAAGTCGAAATTGACTTTACGTATTGAAAGATTTTGATGACAAACAAAAAGAAAATGAAATAAAATGAAAAGCAGACGAAATGCTGTTAAGCTAAAAACAAAAAGCAGAAGATACGAAAAGCAGACGGAAGCAAAAGCAGACGAAAGCCACGTTGCAAAAGCATAAGATGCGAAAAGCAGACGGAAGCGAAAAGCAGAAGATGCAAAAGCAGACGGAAGCAAAAAGCAGACGGAAGCAAAAGCAGACGGAAGCGAAAAGTAGAAGATGCGAAAAGCAGACGGAAGCGAAAAGCAGACGGAAGCGAAAAGCAGAAGAAGCAAAAGCATACGAAAGCAAAAGCAGACGGAAGCGAAAAGCAGACGATGCAAAAGTAGACGGAAGCAAAAGCAGATGATACAAAAAACATACGAAGAATGTCGCTAGTATCAGACAGAGAAGTTATAAAGCAACTGCCTTAACCGTTTCTTTCAAGATTCAAGAAGC
>JAOQMN010000002.1:26684307-26699931 GCA_027563555.1 Erythroxylum raimondii | reverse complement strand
CAATAGAATTGTAACAAATGGTGCAATAGAATTGTAATACATGTTCCAATAGCATTCAACACATGGTCTAATAGCATTGTAACACGTGGTCCAATGGCATTGTGACACATAGTCCAATAGGATTGTAACATATGGTCCAATGGGATTGAAACATTTGTCTAAGGTTAGAAAATTCATGAAAAGGCATATCGAGAGGGCAGATGGTCAAAACTTTGATGGCTTAACTTCAAATTTTTATCCTCTCCATTTCACCTTCTTCATCCCGTCATTTTTCACTTGGTGATTTAAGCAAAGCCAAAGAGGAAGGGAAGGAAAAGCATTAGAAGAACGACTTTGCCAATTTTAAGGTTTGGGACTTCGCTTATTTGATTTCTGTATTTGTGTATAATTGAATGGATATAAAGATTCATTTGAATGTGTAATTGTTTATAGGAGGTTGCTTTGGTGTTATTTTGGTGTTACATTGCATGAACTTGATTGTATCTGACAAGAGAGTATTGTGTAGTGGAATTCTGTCTAGAATTTATTTGAGTTAGTCACATTGTTTGAGTCATAACTCATCCTATAGACCTCAAAATTGTTTTATTTCAGTTACATATGAAACATAAAACATAGAGATAAATATCTCTATAAGGAACTCTGACTTAATTCTAGCTCTATGACCTTGGAAATTGAGATCGAAAAAGGTGACATGATGCTGCCCGTGTTTTGGATCATATTATGATATTTTGCCTATATCGCATGATTTAGAAGTCCAAATGGTCTAATTGTTAGTGATATAGAAACTATAGACATAGAGCAAAATATTTCTAGAAGACCTCAAAACCTAGTTCTGACTTTGTCTATATGCATGTTAAGGAACAAATAGTGGTTTGAATGGAGAGAGTGTCTGTTAAGAACGTGACATTGTTTTTGTTTATGATTTCTACCGCATCTTATCCGAACCTTTATGAATGTGTATGAAAATTTTCAAACATCTAGAACTACATAAAATAGTATTTACCACATATGAATTGAGAGACTGAACATTGGAATTTAAGATTGAGCATAATGCATTCCAAAGAAAACTTACATGTACATAAATGATTTGTTTGCGTATGTATTGCTCATATGTATATAGTAAGATTGTACAAGTGAGATTTTGGCATTCTTCTAATGGTGATTAGTTATGACTTGCATGTATGAACACATATATAGATTTTATGACTTGAAATGTATATCATATGATTTGTTAACATATGAATTGTGAAATTTGCAAATGGTTAAAGGAAATGTTATAGTGCCTACTCTATTGTCTTGGCTGTGGATAGATAGACATGCCTATAGTGTTACAGTATAGCTGCTACAGTTTGAAACCACCGGTGTCTACAGTTTGATACCTTCAGGTATCTACAGTTTGATATTTTCGGGTATCTACAATTTGATATCTTCGGATATCCATAGCACTCGTTATTCATACCCAAAAAAAATGCACAGGCTTAACACATAAATTAAAGTAAAGAGATATAAATAAGAAATACAGCATGGCAGCATGAATAATTGGTATTGATGAGCATTTGTATTGGTTGTAATGATGAATGGTAATGATGTGTAATTATATTGATAATTTGTATCAATGAGCGTTGAATACCAATATTTGGCTTATAAATGTGCATTTTCAGTATATGGATAATATGTTGAAGCATATTTGCATTATGTACTTTGCTTAAGTATGCCATCATTGTTTACATGAGCATTGAATATCATTGTTTGGTTCATGAATGTGAATTTATGGTATATGAGTTGTGATATTTCTGAATGTGTGTGCTTGGCAGATGATTGCTGTGAGTGGCCATCCAAACTAAGTGTTTTCCCCACTAAGCTTTCAAGCTTAGCACGAGTGTTAATTTGTGTAGGTCCAAGTTATAGGAGTGAGGTATAGGGAACATCTGCAGGGATCAAGGCCAACAGATAGAAGAAAAGTACTTTTGGAATGTGTTTTTAGTTACGGATGATTGCACAGCTAATGAAGAAAGGAAATTGTATGTTTTTTTTTTATTACCATGTAAATATAAAGATGTATTACCAAGTGAAAAATGATGAGATGACGAAGGTGAAATCGAGATGTTAAAAATCTGAAGTTAAGCCATCAAAGTTTCGTCCATCTCCCCTCTCCATATGCCTTTTCATGAATTTTCTAATCTTAGACACATGTTTCAATGCCATTATACCATATGTCACAATCCTATTGGACTATGTGTTACAATCCCATTGGACCAGTGTTACATGTTAGTGAATATATAAAACTAATTAAGTTGGCCTCACACAACAGCTTACGCTATTGGATCAAATTTCAATTCCTTCATCAAAGTTTTAGTCTCTATTGTAATCTCCAATTGGAATTATCCAATTTGGAGGTCCAAATGCCAAGATATGGCCAAATTACATAAATATGTTAAGTGGAACCTCTCTATTCAGCAAGGTACACATCTCAAATTAACTAACTTCGGCCTTATCATACAAGAGCAACATAAAAAACATCCAATTTAACCAAAAAAAATCCATAAGCAAATGGTATACTTCTTTTACCAATTCTCCTCATATCACATTCATAAATGCAAGCAAAATATCAAAATTCCCATTCATATTTCACATTTAAGTATATATGTCTTTGCCAAAACGAACAAATTATCCATTAACCCATGTCTTTTACTTTAAGTACCATAATGTCTCTTACTAAGATGCACCTAATTCATTATGTTCACTTCTTAATACACCTTAGACATGCTATAATACTTCCAGGGTATTTATTAGAACATTACAATACAAGCCTATATGTGTATCAATAAGTTAGTAGAACCTAGAAGTATGTTTATATAAATCTCCAACATCTAACAATAACTCCTCAGTGAGGTCCTTCTTAGAAAGGCACTTACCATATGAACTAAGACATATTCTTAATAGGAGAACAAACCACTTGATATATCTCTCTTGTTGAACTTAAGGTCAAGCTTCCTCTATGCAGGCCTAAAATCTTACTTATTACTATCCTTCAAAGAAAGGAAGAGAAATTTCCTTTTCTAATCATAAGTCCATTTTGGAGGCTTTCCCACTATTATTCCTATACAAAGTCTAAAATTTAAGCTATACAATCCTGAAGACCTCTTAACAGACATTAGTTGGTATATAATCTTAGATAAATCGATAATTAGATATGTACTCTCTAAATGATAGACTATGAGGAAATTAAATATTAAGCACTGTGAATGAGGATGCAACTGAATCAAGCTTAGACTTGTCTCTCTTAACAAATCAACAAAGAATGTATTAAGTTGCAAACTTGGACCATATTTAGAATTATCATAATAGACACTCACCTCGCCATATCTGTAGAAACACGTTATCATGTGGGCCTATAGTCTCCTAATTCTCACATAATCAAGGATATTAAACTCTAACTTCATATCATCTAGGTCTATCCTATATTTAAATTCATACTTTTTCAACATTGAATTCTTTTTATAAGTTTAAGGATATAACTGAAAGCAATAACCCATTTGCTATTTGTATTAAGCTCCTTAACTTTTACGACTTTATGTTTGGGTACCTTAAACCAAAGCTTAACACTAGACCTACTCCTAGACCTAATATTAGAATCCACTTTCAACGAAGCACTGCTTATAGACATTACAATGAAAAGAAATTAAAATATTATTAAGAGAAGATGATAGGCGTACATCAAATGATAATTGGTTGATTTAGTTTACTCAAATTCTTAAATATGAAATAAAGCAAAGAAAGAGATGAATGTATAGACATAAATGATGAGATTACTTATAAAGAATGTAGACATACCTCAAGACATCCACCAACAATACTAGATATATCGCTTGATCAACAAAACTCCAAAGTCACTTGACCACCTCGAGGTTTTTTGCCTCATTACAAAACCATAAGCTTTGTCACATACTTAATTCATAATTTGAGTCACAAAATGAAACCAAATGTTAAATTTGAAAAGACCTATCTTGTTAAGACAAGTTCATAAAAATTGAGAAAATGTAAAGTTATCATAGGATATTAGTTCTACATTACAATACATACTTATTTCAACATTACCACCATAAAGCAACAAATATTCACAAAAGGTCAAGAACTTGCTTGTTATCCAGAAAATAAGTCTTCATACGTTAGCCAAACCTTCCTAGCATAAATACAACCTAAAATTTGAGAGGAAAATTAATACCTATTTTGATTTTAAAAAAGATATGAGGTCAAAACTCGAGAAAATATATGATTTTATAATAGACAAGTGAACAAAATTGAAAATAACAAAAAAGACATTTTTAACCTTAAAATACAATATGATACACTCACGTTATAAAAGTGAATTTTAGTATCTCTAATAAAGTGATGTACATATGAGTATAAATAGGTGCTTTCTCTTTATTCTTTAATTTCACATACAAAAATTTCATATAAAATAATAAATTCTAATACTTAAACTTAATATATGAATTATAAATTGATTATTCATAAAAATAAAATTGACATAACAATTATAACAATATTTTGCTACCCGCCATAATTGATTATTAATTTTGATCTAGCATGAATTTTATCATATAGAATAACTAAAATAATGATATATTTGATTCTTTGTATTTATCAATGGATGATTATAAAGAAATTATTCCTCATTTTATTCCTCCTACGTTTGAATATTTCCCAATATTGTTCTTTTTGTTAAAGAAAATAACGTAAGTGCAAAAGTGATATGTCAAACCATTATGATGACATGAAAATGACACTAAAGACATATTAACATAAAATGTCAACACATAGTGTGGTAAGTCTCATAATATCATGTAAACATGTGACTATGATATTGAAGTGCAATCTATGTAATTATCATGTCAACATATTATATTGATATAATAATGGTACAAGTGGCATTATGGGTACTCAAACTCGCATGTTTGAAAGATTTAAATAAAAATTACTAATAATAGAAGGACTAAATTAAGAAAATTTTAACAATAAGGTGATTTAATTAGAAAAATACCAATTCAATTTAGTTACTAACCCTTAATATTTTTTGTTATTTCAAATATAAAAAATGTGCCCAAAATAATAATATATTGTACAATATACAATATATTACTATTTGATATAAATTATACTTCTAAACATATCATAAACATGAAAATTAGGCTAAGAATATGGATATTAGATCTCCTATTATTCATGGAGAAGGGTACATACCACTCTTTCATGAAATAAATATATTTGTTAAGGAAAAACATAGAGAATATTAAGAAAATAACTAAGATATCATTATACCCAGTCTGAATTTCCGCAATAAAACGGGTCTGGAGAGTAATGGTGAACTAAGATATTATGATCAATTTGGAATTTTGTTTGTAATACTTATTTAGATGTATATCGTTATATGAATTAATAATTTTTGTTTTTTTATCTTAAATGTAAAAGAGAAACTAAAGTTTTGATTTATAAAAAGATTATGATTAACAAATTTATAATACAAAATCATAAACTAATTGATGTTTTAGTGAAATGAAAAGAAATTATCAATAATCTTGATTTTTTATTTAGTTTAATAATGCTAGTTAAGGGGCCAAAATTTCTATGATTATAATATCGGTATAATTTATAAAAAATATATAGCAATAATTTTTATTGTATGATTAATTACTAATTATTATCAATTTAAGCACATCTTTTGTAACCAATAATAATTTCTTTAAAGAAGCACTTGCTTGTAAATTATAGCTAAAAGCAAGTCATAAAGTCAAATTGAAAATCTCATTTAATTTAAATTATTTAATATACGAGACAATTATATAAAATGAATATTTTAATTTAATAATACAATTATGTAGCTTATTCCCTACCTTCTCATGAGATGGGGCTGTTTTGTTTGATCAGAGTTTTACCCGATGTGTCCTGTGAGTTGGGCATAGGTGACCGAGACACTAGATTCCAATGACACCTTTTCCATTGATTAGATTGAGGCACGCGGTCGAATCGAGAGTGTGGTTCGTGTATCTTTCCGATACGAGATGGAATGGGAGACAGTCATAGCCGAATGGGTATTGAGTTGTAACCCGAATTGTCCGGGTTATCCGCCTTTTTAATCCTTAAAGGAAAAAGGCCTATTCTACAAAACCCTATAATTAGCACTAGGCCTGAGGAGGGATGGGGGGAGGTTGGGTTCTTCGCAATTGATGGCTCTGATAAAGACCTGTCCCTTTTTATTACTGTGACGCATTTGTCCACACTCTTGCTTCATTGACCCATTTGCCCTCTCTTCACAGGCATAAGAAACAAGAAGATTAGGCCCCTTAATGATTGACATATTTTTTAGCTAATATTAAATGTGTCTGGTCCGGGCCTTTCTTACCCATTTCGATTCTGGGTTCACTTTCATTCCCTATGCTCCTCTGCCTGCAATTCCTTTTATGGGATTTCTTTGAATTTATTGAGAGTTTTACTTCTACCAGAGTCTTTATAGACTCCTCCTACTCTTCCAATTAATGGGTTTCTGACATGTGTTGTTCATTTTCTGTTGTTGACGTGTATGTGCACCCTATTTCAATTATTCCAATAGATTAGAAGCTGAAGGTTTGGTAGTCATGTTAAGCAGGTAACTTTGCGAGCTTTTTAGGGTTGCACAACTTGTAGAAAGGTGACTGCAACGGTATTCAATATGCAAATTGAAGGTAGGAGTCATCAGGGGTTAATTAATGAGTTTTCTGGTTTTCAGGCATCAGTAGGAGTTAAAGGAGACAGATGCTGTACATGAAATTAAATTAGCGGGATTAAGTACCGTTCGCCCCAATACAAAACTGAGTTGTGTTTATGTGTGCACTTCTTTACTTGGAAGAAATATTAGGGCAGTGTCTGATATTTGCTTCCATTTCCTAAACTGCAGAATTTGACATTATCTGATATGGGTAAACGAACAAATAATCATATGTTGGGTATAACTACAATATAATATAAGTTGGTCATTGCTTTCGGCCTAAGAAAACAGCCATTATTGCCTATGGGACTATAGGGTAAAGTTAAAAACTTGGGCAAGCAGAATAGGTGGCAGCATCATGAAGGAAAAAAGATGAATGTTGTGAGACTCGAATATTAACATGTTTGATCCATGGGATGTAAACTCTCGGGGGACCAACTTTGTACCAATTGGTGAATAGCCATAGGATGCTATACTATAAGCTAGGCTCTAACTTGATTGGAATGAACTTGTCCCAGAATAGATAAGATCTGAAGGAATGACCTCTTCCAAGGTTGGCCAATTTAGAGTAGTAGGATCCTGCTACATGAAATGAATTACAACAAGACAGGAATCTACAGATTGAATATCAAACCCAAAGGACAGGTAAATTTAAGAACTCATTCAAGAATACCCTTTTCGCATCTTGTTCAACACGTTCACCTGGATTCATCGAAATTTCATATATTGACATTGTTAAACAAAAACAGAGAGGAAATGAAGTGTTTGTCTTAATTAATTGTTACAAAACAACCCAGAATGTAACTCGAGGAGGCAACCTGTTTACACGGGGAGCGGTAGAAATGTGGAAACTTTTGGCTTCTGCTGTGTTGGGTTGGGTCCATGCCAAAGAAAGAAAGAGATTTTGAGTTTGGAGGAGGACATGCGCGAGATTTAAGAAGTGGAAGGTGACAGAATAGACATCCCCCGGAAATAAAGGGATATCCGTACAGAATTCTCTCTCTCCGTCTTAACTTGGTATTTTTATATTTTTTTCTGAACTCCAATGCTCGAGTCTATCAGCTTCTTGGGCATTGGTATTTAACTAACAAATGCATCACAAAAAGTTAAAGCCACTTGGGAAGCTTTAAGCTTGTGGCTTTGTCTTCTCTAATTTACATTACACACACAAACGCACTTGCTCTCTTTCTCTGCCACACATCATAACCCACCAGACTCTCTCAGCATTGCAGCATTGTGGCAGGCACTGCTACTCTGCAACTGAATTTTTCTTTTCATAATTTTAATTTTGATTGTAAATTTGGCAGATGAACAAGAAAAGAGAGTGATGTTCATCAAAAACTGAAAAGAAAAAGAGAAGAGAACCCATCTATCTCATTTAATCCAGAATGAAAGACTCCCTTCCTAACCAGGACAAAAAAGCTTTGATTTGATATCGAAAAGGAACACATTAGAGACGCACAGAGTCACAGATAAAAAAGAGTGAGAGAGGGGGTGGAGGA
Organism: Erythroxylum raimondii; assembly: GCA_027563555.1. Taxonomy (NCBI): domain Eukaryota; kingdom Viridiplantae; phylum Streptophyta; class Magnoliopsida; order Malpighiales; family Erythroxylaceae; genus Erythroxylum; species Erythroxylum raimondii. The sequence goes on along the minus strand of JAOQMN010000002.1, from coordinate 26,691,684 downwards.
AAAAAAAGGTTCCTTTTTTTAAGAGCCTGGCCTCGAGACTCCTTTTAGGCAAATGCCAAAGTTGCACTCATACTTGCCATGAAACTTTCTTCTTCTTCTTCTTCCTCTCTCTCTATTGCCACCTCCTTCGTCCCTGTTCTCAAAAGCACTTGTTCAAGAAATCTTCTTTTGTCAACGGCATCTCCTTGTTGAAGAACTCTACCCTATTGCTGTTTAGGTTTAAGGAGAGCTTAATAGGGTGTGAAATGGTGAGCATGATAGATCTTAACACCACTGAGGAGGATGAAGCAACACCCACTTCAGACTCTTTGTCTTCTCCTTCTTCTTCTTCAGCTTCTGCTGTAAGTGCTTCTAATATAAGTGCTTCTTGTGGTGGTTCTGGTTCTTCATCGTCGTTCTGTTTGGAGCTGTGGCATGCTTGTGCTGGTCCACTTATATCGTTGCCAAAGAAAGGGAGTGTTGTGGTGTACTTTCCTCAGGGCCACTTGGAGCAACTACCCGATGCGCCTCTTGCGACCTATGAACTCCCTCCTCATGTCTTCTGTCGGGTTTTTGATGTCAAGCTCCATGTGAGTCTTGTGACCGTATCTGCTGCGTTATTTCTTTTAAATATGCTTTCATGTTGATTTATTATTGGAATTAGTTGCTAAATGTGCGCTCCCAAATTTTCTCAGTTGTGGTTGGTGTTGTTTTGGGTTAACAAATGAGGGTCTAAAAGTATTCGCGGTATCATGCTTTTGCTATTTGGTGTATGCGATTGCAAATTTGTGCAGGTATTAGAATTCAGGCATAGCAATATGCTTAAATGTGCTATGCCAAGTTAAGTGATTAGAGAGAGCCCTGGTATTTTTAGACATATGGATTGATGCTCTCCCTGATTTTTCTTTTGGATCAAAAAGCGGTATTTTCTTTTTGTTTAGAACTTTGGTAAAGCGTACTTGATGAGAAAAAAAAATCCTTCAATTTTCTGGCAGGCAGAGGAAGCAACTGATGAAGTTTATGCTCAAGTTTCCCTGGTTCCTGAGAATGAGGTACTTGCTGTTTCATTTTTATGTTTCACAATGGTTAGGCATTTAAATGTGGAATTAAGGGGTTGTAATTTTGAGTCAGGAATATATCTCATTGAATTCACGACTGAAATATTTCATTTTGCACATGCATTCTAGTGAAAATATTTAGTTGGTTTTTGTTCTACTATTTGTTAATGCCTTTATTGTTTTGGTATTTTGTTATGGGGTGACTGACATTTTGGAGTGAGGTTGATTTTTGACTGGGAGTTATTGCTTTAGCAAATTGAGCAGAAGTTGAGAGAAGGGAAAATAGAGGGGGACAGTGAAGAGGATGACAATGAAATGGCTCTGAAACCATCAACACCCCATATGTTTTGTAAGACACTTACTGCCTCCGATACCAGCACTCATGGAGGCTTCTCTGTCCCTCGTAGAGCTGCTGAGGACTGCTTCCCTCCCTTGGTATATATACCAACTCTTATATATTTGTCAATAAACCATTTACGGGCTACACCATGCCGTCATCTAACAATCTTAAAATTGTCACTGTAGGATTATACTCAGCAGAGGCCCTCTCAAGAGCTTGTAGCAAAGGATTTGCATGGATTTGAGTGGAGGTTTCGACATATTTATCGGGGTATGTCCATGAGGAGTAATACACCTTTAGGTAATGTTATTTGCTGGCACGGGATTTTACGACTTTCCTTTTTGGCTTGACCAGGTCAACCACGTAGGCATTTGCTTACCACTGGTTGGAGTGCATTTGTAAATAAGAAGAAACTTGTTTCTGGAGATGCAGTACTCTTTCTAAGGTACAAAGAAGTTTTCTCATAGAAATACAACTTCTTTTGGTCTCGCTCATATGGTATTCTTGTTTCAGGGGTGATGATGGAGAGCTAAGATTAGGAATTCGCAGGGCAGCACAAGCTAAATGCACCAATCCTTTTCCTCCTCCCAGTAGTCAGCAGTTGAGTCACAGCACCCTTATGGATGTAGTTAATTCAGTATCAAAGCGAAGTGTTTTCAACATTTGCTATAACCCGAGGTAATTTGCTACTTGCTTCAAATATCACCTTCAAGTAAATATGATATACTTTTTTAGATCCCAGAATATGAAACCACCAGATATTATAGTAGCAAAATTGCCTCAGTTAAACTATACCTAAAAATAATGAACAAACCCTTGTATTCATCCTTTTAATAATTATACGGAGGCCTCAGGAAAACTTGGTATGATGAAAATGTATTTGAAGTGTTGTTCATATTGGCATTAAAATTTTTCCTATTTAATGTTATTTTGAGAATGTTCTAGTTCAGTCCCTCGCAACCAGAAGGTAGTTGTTGCGCTAAACTAATACATAAGAACAACTCTAATTTTCCGAAGGATCAAGAATGAATACTACTGCCACTGGATTCTAACATACTTTTGTTTGCTTACTATTTCCCTACAAGCTTTGTACTTTTAAGTTGGTTCATCCATTGTGCTTTTCATGTTATATTCATTTATCCCAGCTTGCTCTGTGTAAGTCTTAGTATAGAAAGACGAAAGTTCACTCATCATTTCTACTATCTAAGATTTAACTTTTGGTTAAATAATTTTTATTGTTTTTTTATCTCTACTAGTAACATAAAAAAATTAATCAAACATTCCTCAAAGTGCTTTGGTTTGTTAGAAAATTCTCTTTTCTTCAACGGTGACCGGACTTGGAAGCACTTACTTTCGTATAAACAACAATCCAAGTTAATATGAAGAACCTTGTTCTATTGACTCAAATATTCCTAGTCCTTCTCTTAAGTCGTTGCAGAATTGCTTTATTAGCCCTTGTGTGGGACTTAAGATCAGTTAAGAATGCTTTAACAAAAATGTTTCTTGATCTTTACATTCTCAGGATCTTTAAGTCCTTTTAACGGAACCTTTATTAATAATGCTAATGAAATATCATCCTTCCATTAGAAAAGAGGGGGGCATAGGTGTTATGTACGTTTTCTTTATACTGCTGATCCATTTAACATTTATAGATGTAATTTATCAAAAAAAGGGAAAAAGAAATATATCCACGAATGTCTTAATGATCTGGAAACAAATATATGCCTTACATTTTACTAATTTGTCAACTCCGTTAAAATGCCTTGTAATCTTCCTATATACTTGCTCCTTATACAGTTGCTTGGTTGTACTAATGAGTTGCTAGCTGTAACTTTTTACACCTCTGAATTATGAAGAGCTATTTGCAGGGCTAGCTCATCAGAGTTCATCGTACATGCCAATAAGTTCTTGAAGAGCCTCGATCTGTCTTTTTCTGTTGGAATGAGGTTCAAAATGCGTTTTGAAGCAGAGGATGCGGCTGAAAGACGGTCTGATATGATGTGTTTTTTACACTTGAACTAGACTATAGTATTGGAACCTTTACTAACTTATCTACTTAGTTTATTTGTTTCCATGCAGATACACAGGGATAATAACTGGAATAAGTGACGTAGATCCTGCTAGATGGCCTGATTCAAAATGGAGGTGCCTAGTGGTATGCATTTACTTTTAGGGCCATACTTGTGAGATGTGCATTCATTTATAGTTACAGTTCTCTTGAGAGTTTCTGCCAGGTTACTTGTACTTCTGAAAAGGTTTAAGCTTTTGACATGTTGGAACATGGGGGTTCATAGACTGGATTCGGCTTTACCCTGCCTCAATTACTATGCTTATCTTTCCCTTTTTATTTTCTTTGAGAAACTATCCACAATACGGATCGAGCCCCCTTTCCAAGCCAATTGTTCCACTTCAGCTCCTATGTAGTGGTGTAATTTAATTCCCTTGAACAATGTACAGTTTCCAACATTTTTGTTAGAATGTTTCATGGTTAGTTAGCTGCTCCCTTCTTGGGAGGAAGATCAATTGAAAATGGTCAGATAGTTCATAGTTAGCTTGCAAGGTGAACATAATCTGTTTGTTTGGATCAAAAGATTTCTATAATTCTCAATGTTTCCCTTTCCATCTATAATCAAATCTTGGTCTTTCAGCAGATATCCACATGTTGACAGCAACATTATGTGCAAAACTACTCTGGTTATATATGTTTTGAGTAATTGAGTTTGGAGAACAAAATATTTTTACAGCATAAGAATCATAGGTGTACTTCGCATGGCTTGGCAAATTTGAGAGACTGACATCAAGGAGTTTGTCTCGTTTGTGATTCTTTTGATGGATCTTACATCCATATATACTGCAATTTATGACTTCCTTATAGTTTTAACATTCCACTTATCATACTGAAAGAAGAAACCATTTATTAGTAGCACCACATGAATATTGTGCTTATTTTTTCAGGTAAGGTGGGATGATGCAGAGGCTAACAGGCATAGCAGGATTTCTCCTTGGGAGATTGATCCATCTGGTTTTTATTCCAATTCCAACTTTATGGTTCCTGGTTTGAAGAGGAGCAGGTCAGGGCTACATTCGTCAAAGCAAGAATTTCCTGCTTCTAGTAAGTAATTGTATAATAATAAGTTCTCTATAAACTCTCCAAACATTTTTACTGACTGGTCTTTTTTCACTTCCTATTCCTATTTAGATGGGATTGGAGCATCTGACTTTGGGGAATCTTCAGGGTTCCAGAAGGTCTTGCAAGGTCAAGAAATTTTTGGTTTTAACATGCATTATGACAGTGTGGATGGTCAAAATCAACATCCACATGGTTCTGAAATAAGGTGTTTCTCTGGTTCACATGGCTCTGTGATGGCTGCTGTGGAAAATGGTGTGGGAGACCCCATTGTGAACACTGATATTTCCCACAAAGGCATAGGCTTTGGTGAATCTTTCAGATTCCAGAAGGTCTTGCAAGGTCAAGAAATATTGCCTAGTTCACCATTTGGAAGAGCACCAAATGCTGATGAGGCTCGTGAAAACAGTTGCATTGGAATGTCTGATGGTGTCCATATGACAAAGTCAAGAAGTGGTTGGTCTGTGGTAATGCAAGGGTGTAACACTCCCATGCGCACACCTGCACAAGTATCTTCCCCATCTTCAGTATTAATGTTTCAGCAAGCAACCAATCTTGTTTCAAATCTGCGTACCAAGGACAAGTTTAATGACAAGGAGGAGCCTGGATTTAATGCTCAAAGTTGGTTTTGCAATCCCAAAACATCTGGGAAGGTCATGTTGTCTTCTCATTCTAAGCATAATCTAAGAGGGGAAAATCAGTCTGCTGCACGATTTGGTCCATCTCCTGAGCATATCCAACAAATTGTTTCACAACCTCTCCTAGCTCAATCAACTTTTAGAGGTGGTCCAGATATGTCCTCTTGTAAAAGCAGCTGCAGACTTTTTGGTTTCTTATTGACTGAGGATCGACAGATCACTAATAAAGAGGACATACGCCCTCCAATATCAACCCCACTGAACCAAGGATGCTCGTTTCTTCCTTGTGCTGGAGAGAATTTCCATCCAAAGCCTCCAGTTATAATTGATACTACCAAAGTAAGCACCTTTACGCTGTAAGAGATGTTTCTTAATGTATTATTGTGGTACACTAACAAATAAAAGAGTCTAGTTGCACAAGGAATGAGGTTATGATGAAAACTAGTCTACAAGGAAGTCAAAACTGCTGGATGCCTTTGCATCAGAAAGGACCAAAGTTGGTAAGATGCATGCTGGAGATGTTCAATACCATTAGTGTTGAACTGTCTGTTGCCATCACCAGTGGTCCAAGACTGGAGTCTGGAATCCTGTTTTCAAGTGCTCTAATTATAGGGGCTGAATGCCTATGTAGTTCATGTATCTGTGGGGGAATTGCCAATTGTATTTGCACTGGTTGATGAGACCAAAAGATTATAGAAAATTTCTATTAATTTAGTCACTGGATTGGTTTTCTAATGAGTTCAATGGATTTTCCATGTTTTAAGTTATCTGACATTGTTATTTTCTTTTCAGGCATTTCTTGAACATCAACCCAAGAATTATCTAATATAAAGTCTGTGCTGCACTGAAGTTTGCGGAAGGTAATGCCAAAAATTGCTTGGAACATATGGCATTGTAATTATTCTGCAGATGTGACTTGGTTGTATTCCTAACACTGCTAGCTTTGTTGCGGACCCAGTTTCTACAAATGTTATTAGGTTCCTGGTGATACATCCTTTGTTCAGAAATGGGGTATTCACTTAGGACTCAATCCAATGTTGTAATTTGTCAGATGAAGTTTAGTGTTCTGTTTTCTTTCTCATGGTATAATATTCTCTATTATGTTCTATCACCAAAATTAATCAGCTCAGCTCAAGGTTTCGTGGCAAGGCAATGGACGAGCAACTGGCTGTCACTTGTATAGATCCGATCTGACCCATTCTTTGAGATTATGGGTTTTCAATGAACTTGGGTGGGGTGGGATGTAATTTTTACGCCCGCCCAGTGATCGGTTCTAGACTCTCGATACTTGCTTGCCTTTTTTTTTTTTTTTGTCTCAGTAGGAGAAGTACACGAAAACTAAGCTATAATACGGGAAAACACGACCCCTGAGCTATCCTCTAGTAGGATAGAAGAGCAACCCTCAAGCGGGTTTGGATACTAAGAGTGAGATTCTTGGCGTAGTTTGCTAGTCAATCCGCAGCTCGATTAGCTTCACGGTAGATATGCCTAGCTTTCATAGTCCACTCTCGGTTGAGGTCCCCACGAGTAGAGTGTGGTATGGAACTTGTGATATGTCGGAGGGTGATAGTAACGTAACGACTATTTGAGAGTCCACCTCGAGTTCTACCTTTCGAAAACCTAGCGTCCATGCAAGTTGCAAACCGGAATAAACCCCCCACAACTCAGCACATACTGATGGATAGAATTCGATGTTGTGCGCAAAACCCCCTCGCCAACGCCCTGTGCTATCCTGAAGGATTCCTCTCGCTGTGGCTTGCGAAGTGGACATAGAATAAGCTCCATCAGTGTTAAGTCGTACCCAGTCTTGTGTGGGAAAGCTCCTTCCGATAAGGGTTTCTTGTCTTAATAGTGGACCCAGGACAGTTCTTCAATCAATTCCTTGGCTTACACAATCGTGCGGACGTATTGGAGGACGATGACTTGAGGATTGGGCAGCCATGTAAAATTGGACTCAAATACTGCTTTATTGCGCCACGATCACAGGAACCAGCATGCCGTTCCAAACACTAAGTGTTGGACCCCGATCTTTCAGTGGAATTTAGAAATAAGAACAGATATAAAATCAATGTTTTTATATATGCATCCATATTATGCTTTAAGGAAATTATGAGAAAAGAATTATGGGTTTTCGATGTTTCTTGATAATTGTGGAGAATTGATGGGTTATGAAAGTTCAAGTGGATTAGTAAATTGAAATGGAAGTTGAAATTAAGAAATAAAGAGTGAAAGTGT
>JAOQMN010000002.1:26672776-26684207 GCA_027563555.1 Erythroxylum raimondii | reverse complement strand
TTTCCAACGCGTCTCGCATAGTTTTTCGATCAATCTTCGTTACCGGATGTCGGACATTCGTTTTCCGATTCGATTCGATTTGTATTCCGATTCGCGATCCTTCACTTTCCTTGTTTCGCTCCGTTTTTCGTTTTTTTCTCCGGTTGGGATCCGGTCTCGAGATCAGGTCCCAACACTAAGGACCAATTAAAACCTAAGATAGTCTGTTGTTTTTGTAAGTTGACAAAGATCCAATGATTTTTGTCTTATAGGAAAAAAGCATCATTCGTTAAACTGGTTTGTAACCCTTGCCAGAAAGTGCGGGCTCGACATCCGTCTGGGACTACATGCAAAATGGATTCGATATCGCCACACCGATGGTAGGCCGGATCCGGTGCTTGATGCCAAATTACTCATTGTTGATTCGTGGGGAGTTTATCCCAAACTAACAGCCACAGGAATGTTTGAATTCTCTGTGGCCCTTCCCATTTCCATACGTTTTCCCACAACATACTGCCACTGTTATCCTCCTGCCCGTTGATTAAGTTATATGCAGAGTTTGTGGAAAAAGCACCGTTTTTAGAGGCGCCCCAAATTACTCGATCCGGGCCAAACTGAGGGCTAGGGGGAAGTATGCCTGCAATCGCCATACAAATAGAGGTAGGAAGTAGGTCTTGAAATAAGGACCACTTCCATCCTCCACGTTCATCCACAAATGCCATAACAGGTTTTGATAGCAGATGGCCTGGTATCGAAAATATAGCACGGTCTTTAAGAGCACCAAAGTCAGACACCCATGCGTCCTCCTAGAATTTTGTCGTTAAGCCATTACCTACCATCCATTTTAAACCTCTGAGAACATGGTCTTATACCGATGAGATACCTCGCCAGACCATGGAACCTCCGGTAGTAGATAGATGAGTAGGTAGATTTTGCCTGTCAAACTGATATTTAGCACTTATTACCTGTACCCAGAGGGCTTCTGGTCGAGTGATCATGTGCCAGCCAAGTTTTGTCAAGAAAGCATCATAATTATATTAATAAAAATATTAGACATAATTATTTATTTATTTTTATATAATATTTATTGAAGAATATTAATAATAAATCTGTTGTATTTGAATAAATTTATTAAAAATATACAAATAAATGAATAATGATTTTAAATTAATAAATATTATAAATCTAAAATTTGTCTATGTTAACATGCTTTTAACTAGAAAATTTGAAATATTAGCATTTCTTAAAATAATTTCTTATAATTTATGAGAATAAGAAAAATAAAAATACACAAATTTCAATTAAACAATTTTTTATCAAACGTAAAAGTGAAATCATAAAAACTTAATTATGCAACTTGGTTAAAATTAATTATAGTTGATTCGTTTACGGTTTATTCAAGTTTCATAATGAATTTTTTTAATTTTACTTTTGTCAAGTTTCATTCATTGGATCAAAATAGGACATTAACAAGATGTACCTTTCAATTTCATAAACCCATCCATAAAATGAAGTATTGTGTTAAGAAGAGAAATAGCATAGGAGAAAAAGTGAGGAATGGTAGGAAATTAAGAACGTCAATTTTGGTCTGACCCAATTTTGATATGTGCGAGCAACAGGTCGAAATTGTTTTGCCCAATCGAGCCACGGGTCAACGGAAACTTAAAAAATGATGTCCTTTTTTAGTTTTTAAAAAATATATATAATTGGGTTTGGTCAGCTCATGGGTCAAGCTAGGAGCGGCTTGACCCATTGACATCCCTGAAGGAAAATAACAAGGGAGACGATTAAAAAAGTATCTTTTTATAATTAAATTAAATTAATTTAGTTTGGATAGGTGATGTTAAGTCTGATTTGGATGGAAATTTCTTGCCCACTATGGCTCTTACTCCCCTCACTTGTCTCACAATAATTTGTTTGTTTCTATCTAACCAGGATTGAGGACATGGGCCATTGGATGTGTGATAATCCAATGACAAAGAGAAGTATGTCTCATCCTAGAGTCACATTTTCATCTCTTTTTCCTCCCTACATGTCACTTTCTATTGCTCTTTATCTATAAGATACAAATTTCTGAAATCGAACCATCAATGGTGATACATAAGGATTCATCCCCATTGTTAATGCAAAGAAAATACCTAGTTATTTACAATGTAACCGACCTCATCTTAGCCCTTAATCTTGAAATTATTGCTTATTAATCATATAAATAGATTTAGATCCAAATGAGCAATTAAGATGTTTTGAATTTTTGTTTTTCTTTTAAAGATGAGGCTATTAATTGATTGTCATTTTCTCTACTATCCTAATATAAGACCACTAGAAAGAACACTAATTATTGTACAATAGTAAAATGATAAGTAGAGATTGATCCAATAAGGATATTGTAACTTATACTAAGTCTAACCTTCCTACTATTATCTATTCATCAAATGAGAGTACGATTGACTAAACATAAATCTAAATTAAAATAATAAACCTAAATATCATTAGCTACAATCATATAAGTAATAGTAAGAAGTAGACTAGAATTTCCTCTAGCATCATCTTGTTCCCTTGATTTAGTTATTTAGATATTATATGATTGGACCAGCATAATCTCTTAAGATGATGAATTGTCATTTCTCAGTGTACGACTGCTTATCCTTAGAATGATTAACTGATATCCTTATTGATTAACACATTTCAAAACTTCTTAAGATATATGAAATCTCATAAATGTTCACTCTAATACTAAGAGCATCATATAGATCTATGCATAGTACCATTTAGTTCTCAATATAGGTTCCTAAGTTAGTCTATATATAGTTTCTATTGAAATTATGTATATGCAAATTCTTATTAGACTTAATCTTCTATTTGTATCTAGCCAACATTGCAAACAACACTAATGTTTCCCAAAAATATTACTCTATATTTTCTTAAATAAAAGAATTCATTATGAATGAAAGAACAAGAGGTTCATTACAATAAAGCTGTGGATGCCATTCACTTAATAAAACCAAACTTAAAAAAAAACCCCAACAACATTCCAACTACTAAGATAAATAGAGCTGAAAGTAAGTAAAAAAGAAAACTACTCTCTAAAAGCTTTGTTATACTAAAGAGGTTCATCTTAACACTTTAACCCTTACTAGTCATTCGTTAAATTCTTCAAAGTTTCTCTAAGACTCTTATTAATTTCTTGTGAGTATTGGATACTTGATGTTCCATCTTGGGGCCACTTTGAACTTGGTTTCATTAGTGTTCAACCTTATCACCAAAATTCCTCTAATCCAAGTTAAGGTGCTACTGCAAAGGAGTTGGGATCTTGGCACTTTCATTTTAAGATATATTATTTCTCTCTTACCTACTAGCATAAACAAGACTACTAAGTGTAGCACCAAACAATTTGTAATCCTTAGCACATATTAATTCGACCGATGAAGCCTAATTGATTAGTAGGTTCCAAGTGGAAGATGGACAATGAAACCAGTAGAGAAGGCCAGGTTTACTTATAAAGTCACACTAGAAGAATAAATGAACGAAGTCTTCTGGTGGGTTATTATAGAAGATGTAACAAGGGTTGGAAATGGATTGTGAATGTACCCAAGCTATGACAAGTTCACCTAATTTTGTTAGCTATGGAAGAGTCAAGTGAGTAGATAGGCAAATTGAAAAGATAGGACAATTAGTTCCTTGAAAATGAGGATGAACCGCCTAATTATTAATAGAGATGAATTTACTGACTCTTCTTTTTGGTATTCAATGCATCATATATGAAGCCATAGTGGTAGTTAAAATTAAGGAGTTTAGAATTTTAACACATTATAATACTGAAAAAATTAAAAATTTAAATGATAGCTACATGGTCATCATTTTAGTAGTCTCTATAGTCGTTATCGTTTATATTAATAAAATTATATGAGTATATCATAAATCATTAGGTGGTGTATTAGGGCTAATTTAGTCAATATTGACTATGATGACTATGACGATTATCAAAATGATAATTCCCAAACTTTTTCCCTATTATATATATAACTATCATGCAAATAAAAATCCATGCAAAAGCAAGTTCATGCAAAAATATTTGACTTGATAATGTGTTTATTATTTTGTTTCATTTTCAAGAAAATGATAGGCTTATAAGTACTTACAAACTAAATGAAGAAAGAGTATAACTATAATAGAAATTTTATTCCAAACAATACCTGACTATGTGTAGAGTTAATAAATAATTCTAGACTTGTCAATTTAAACATCACTTAATATTAAAATAAAAAGAAGTAAATATTTTTAATGACATGATAAAATGTACATAACAAAAAAACTAACAAGTTTGTCTTTTTGGATCAAGTACAAAGGCATCATTTAGTAAATTTTAATGGTCATCACTATCAAATAAGAAGATCTTTATTAACAAATAGTATCTTTTATTTATGCATTGATGACCAATAAGTCAGCCATTTGTCTTTATTTCATCATATTTGTCTAAGCCATTACAAATAATCCAATCTTACTTATTTGAATATACATACACACAAATTTAAATATACTCTTACATCACTTGTATTGATTAGATTTTTTTTTTCACTCAATTAACCAAAAAATTTTGAAATTTCAAAAAGCAAAATTTTTTATAAGATTGCATCCATCATCTTCCATATGAAATGGCATTTTTAAAAAAACATTCTAGCACATAAATATATATAAATAGACCAATTACATAACTGCCATTTAGTGGTTTTGAGTGATCATCGAATTTCAATATATGGCCATCATTGTTATATATATTGAAAAATATTATTTTGATATCACCCTGACCACACAACTTTTTCCATACAGAAATTCTTAACTTATTAGTCCAAAAGAACCAATTTTTGGTTCATATTATGGACTTTTTGTTTGAAAAATGTTGTAGTTCTAGTTTAATTTTGAGGGTCTTCAGAAAGCTCTTTACTTTCTTCGAGAACATTTTTTAATTCTTGGAATCCTGTTTGGTTGTTCAAAGACTAGGTTCTAATCCAAAAACGTAAGAGGGTTTTGTTGGGTTTTTGTTGTTCCGTGCTGTTATTATGAGAGGTTGATGCCTTAGTTGTATCAACTTGCTACTACGTTTTGGATGTTGGTCTCTTTGCAAACTTAGCCTGTGTAGGTGTTATATCCACTTTTATTACTCAAATTCTATATTTCTTTGTAACTATTCACTAATTTATCAGCATAAATTATTTACTTTCTTAAAAAAATCTACAATTGATTTTAAAAATCAAATGTACACCAAGCATGCCAAGTAATTAAGGCATCCAAAGAATGTTCTCCCTAGATTATTTTCACTCTATGAGGGCTTTAAAGGAGTTTAGACACTTCATTATATCTCTTCTTTCTATTTTAGTGTAACTGTTGTTTGCATAAATAAAAATATTATTAATAAGAGTGTTTTTTCAAAGTCTTAATTTGGGCCACATTCATTATTTAAATTTTAATCTATTTGGGCAATAGGAAAATTTTAGACTAGAATAATGAAAGAAATTGCATATGGACTAAGGGCCCGTTTGGTTGAGCTTTTATCAGTAGAGCTTTTATCAGCTGAGCTTTTGTCAGTTGAGCTTTTCTGAGAAGAGCTTTTTTTAAAACCCAGTTCACTGTTTGACTGTCAATTAAAAAAGCAACTTTTCTAAAAGAGTTTCATACAGTAGACTGTTTGGCAACATAAAAATAAAAAACACCTTTATTAATTTTAACTATATTTTATTTTATAATAAAATTTTTTATGCTAAATAATTTTTAAACTATACCAATATGCAAAGTACCATCTTGTAGGAAATAATTTAAAGAGATGTCTCATTTTCTTATAGGAAATAAAATTAATATGAAAAATAAATATTAAAACATGTAAAAAAAGTTAAAACATGTACAAATAACTCATCATGTATTACTTTCAGCCTATATTTAAAAACAATTTTACATGCTACTTTGAATCATTGAGTGCACTTAAAATAAATAGATAACTACTTTAAGGAACTAACAATTTCACTAACGGTTTGATGGAATCAAACCATTAAAAAAGTAGAAATGGCAGAGAACAGACTCCACAAAAAGAACAGTGCTACTCTGTAAGTTACACACATACAATATGTAAATCACACAATGAGAAGTTTTACAATCAATTTCAGAAAATTCAAAACACAAGAAAAATATTAAACATACCTCAACAGCAACAAGTAGCGTTTCTCCTTTTGTCCTTCTGCTTTCAATGCTGATATTGGACAATATAAAAATCACAATGTTATTACATAAATTTAATTGATAGCAATAGCGCAAAGCAGAGTTGAGTTCTGAGTTGTTAACAACGCAGACCAGACGTCTCTGCGTTGTCAACAACCCAGACTCGTCTGCGTTGTTGCGTTGTTAACAACGCAGAGACAACAACGCAGATGCAAACGTTCGTCTGCGTCTACGCAGACGTCGACGTCTGCGTATTAAACCTAGACCCAGCAACAAATATGGAGGAGCTAACCTGATACTAGGGTGTTTTCAGTTGTGAGTGATTAGAGAAGATGAACCGTGAGTGTCTTGAGTAACAGAAGAAAGAGAAAGAAAAGAAAGAGATGTTGTCAAATTGTTATTTACGGAAGTGTCGGGAATGGTCTACCCGAAAAAGCTGTATTTTAGCTTTTTCAAAAGCTATTTCTACTTGAAAAGTGCTTTTGAAGTTTGCAGCCAAACACCCATTTTTTCTTGAAAATAACTTTTGCGGTGGAAAAAAGTGCTTTTGGAGTCTCCAAAAGCTGAACCAAACAGGCACTTATTCATCTTAATGCCCTTTAAATAGGATCAAACATGGAGTTTTTACGAAGTAAAATAAAATAGGAATATGCTAACTTATATCCGGACTAAAAATAGACATAAAAATAATATACTTCCTAAATAAGATGACCAGTGCCTAAATAAAATAATCACTAATCAAGCTGGTTTTTCTTGTTTATTTTCTTTCCTAAGAATGCATCTTGCATATAAGACTACTACCTAAATATGATAATCAGTGCAATTACTTCCTATTCAAGGTGATCTTCTTATATATTTCTTTTATAAGGATGCATCATGCATATCATTTGCTTCCCACGGACAAAGAGCTTGGCCTCAAGCTTGAACTCAGGCTAACTCTGGTTATCATGGCCCTCCTTCATCTTCTTCTTCAGATTCTACCAATTCTACCTAGAACAATTTCTTACATTTATGCACCCCAAGGCGTGTTTGTGCTCCCAATATTGAATGTTGTCTTGGAATTTTCCTTCTTTGCAATTGTCCCTTTAGTGACTATTTTCAAACTGTTCCCAACAGGTGTTGCCTTATGATTGCTCCATAACACAACCTGGTTGCTCCTCAATTTTTCTTATCATAAGTGCGGGCTAGATTCATAGCAGCTCCTAAGTTGTTTGGTTGCTGCAATTCTACTTCTAGTTGCAGCCCTTCTATAAGACCAATAGTGAATAGGCTGATTTGTTGCTTCATAGTGAGCTCTGTGATTATTGGAACTCCTTTTGATAACCCTCCACCATTCCTATCTGCTATGATAGCCAATGCACCTATGCGGGTTAAGGCTCATTGCAGGCCCTAACTTCAGGTGATATTGCTCCTTAAATGTCCCCTGAATCATACTCGCTTCCTTTTGCTTTACCTTGTTAACCACAGTTGTGCTTCCCAATTTAGATGGAATGTTGTCAGCCCCACCTTCTCTCCTTTAAGCATTCGTTGATTTTTAAAGAATTGTTCACACTTATGGATCCAAATTAATGATCATCATTACTGTCTTATGAATGAAATTCTAATTTAGAATACCTAAGAACAGTAGTTCCTCTGGCTTACCCAATGCTTCTTTCCTTCTTTCCTTATTAGTGTTCTTCCCCTTCTAGGTCCTATTGTTGTTGTTTAGAAACTTGTCCTTGACAATTATTTTGTTAACTAATTTTACGAAAAATTCTGATTGCTTTCTTGTTCATTGTAATATCCTTTGAATATGCTTAGTATATAGAGTTATTAGGGAGTAAAATAGAATAGGAATTTACTAACTTATTCTCCTATTAAAAATAGACTTATGAAAATGTTAGACTTCATAAGTAAGGTGATTGCTTCCTAAATAAGATAACTATTGCAATTACTTCCTAATCAAGATGATCTTCTTGTATATTTCTTTCCTAGGGATGCATCTTTTGCATATCATTATGTTCACTTATAAGTATAGACAAAAGCAAACTACTATCTGTTATATGGGAAAATAGTGCTTGGATCTATTTTTAGGTTCTTGTTTAAGGACAACATATTACACATCAATTGATGCATTTAAACCTCTTTCTTCATGTAAATGGGCTTTCTACTTGTGGTTTAGTAGGCTTTATTTTATTGAATGTCTACAATAACTGCTTGATTATTTGGACTAGATATCATATTGTTTGCTATGTTATTGTCTATCTTTTTGGTTGCAGGTTAATCCCCACACACATCAGGTTAAGTTATGTGATTTCGGGAGTGCAAAAGTCTTGGTATGTATTGTTTGTTAACATATTTAGTTGTGAAAAAATTCCTCAGCTCAGTTGGATTTTGGTAATTCCTTTGGGGCAGGTAAAAGGGGAACCAAACATATCTTACATCTGTTCAAGGTATTACAGAGCTCCTGAACTCATATTCGGAGCAACCGAATATACAACAGCTATTGACATCTGGTCTGCTGGCTGTGTTCTGGCTGAGTTGCTACTTGGACAGGTAGAAAGTTTTGAGATTTTGCTCATTTCTTTTGTGGATATATTATCTTCATTTGACGCCTAACAATTTGTTTTCTGTCAGCCTTTGTTTCCTGGTGAGAGTGGAGTTGATCAACTTGTAGAGATTATCAAGGTAAAAGGTTTTCTTATTGTTGTTCATCTTTTAAACCCATGGCAGTGGATTTATTGTTGGGGAAGTTTCTTTCTATATTTCTACTTGGTGTAATGTATTGTTCTTGAGAGTCAAATTCTTCTCCTTTGATTTCTTTTCCTTCTAAATCCAATTTATAATGTGATTGACTTTCAGGTTTTGGGCACTCCGACAAGAGAAGAAATTAAATGTATGAATCCTAATTATACAGAGTACAGATTCCCTCACATCAAAGCTCATCCTTGGCACAAGGTGTTAAATTTGTTTAAATAGTTGAGAGATTCATTTTATTCTCTTCAATAGTATCATTTATCAGCAGTTTGCTTACACGCTGCTTCCTTTCTAGATATTCCACAAGCGCATGCCTCCTGAAGCTGTTGATCTGGTTTCAAGACTATTGCAATACTCACCTAATTTGCGATGCAGTGCTGTGAGTTGTCCTTTTTCTCTTTCCTCAATCTTGTTGCTGTGTGAGAATTGTTATGAACTGTATTTTCTTTCCATTTACCCTTTCCCATTCTCAGCCAGTGACCACAAACACAGTAAGCTATGTGGTTAATTTTTCTAACTGCTGATTTGGTATCTTCAAGTTCCAATCTGTTTACCGCTAATGTTGATCACAGAAAGTGTTGTTTTTCTTGCTTCTTTTTGACTGGATATACCCTGAGCTTGTCATTGCTTTGTGTTTTGCCTCGTTCATGCTCTATGTACTTTTTTGTTTTGGCAGTTGGATGCCTTGACTCATCCTTTCTTTGATGAACTACGTGACAAAAACACCCACTTGCCAAGTGGTCGAGTCCTTCCACCGTTATTTAATTTTAAATCTCATGGTAGGGAACTGTTTTGAGCAACACTAGATTTATTATCAATATGCCCTTACCATTTGTTGATCACGTGCTGCTGTTGGTGTAGAATTGAAGGGGGTGTCAGCAGAAACTTTGGCTAAATTGATACCAGAACATGCAAGGAAGCAATCTCCCTCTCATGGCTTGTGATTTGGTTTTGATCTGTAACTAGTGTTCTCCAAAATGGAAGAGCTATATTTGCTCACTCCATCTCTGTACTTCCGGTAATATTTCTTTCCCGTACGTTTGTTGAATCAGCTTTGTTTTTATTGTGAAACCAGATTAGAGAGGTACCTACTCGATGATGTGATTATCAGAAAGTTCAGTCCGATTTCCCGTGTGCTCATGCGTCTTGTACTGTAAAACTAAACATACCAAAGACAACACAAATGTTTTATCTGTATTTCTAATGCTAGAATGACATACTTTTTGTCATAAAATGGTCATCTGGGTATACACTACAGGCTCTTCATCTCTTTTTCTTCCTTGCATCTGCGGTACTTTCATCATTCTCAAACTGTAAGGTGAATAGAAGGACGTTTTATTCGCTAATCTGTTCGGGTTTCAAAGCTCTAACGTGGATCCTTGTATAAAACTCTCTAACTTGCAATAAAACAAAAAATAAATTAAAATATATTTCTGTCTTCTTCAGCTTCCTTGCATAGTACATATGTTGAGTGATTTGTGCCAAATCACCTACATTGTTCTTATTCTATTCTTAGTCACAAGCCATGTAGGAACTAAAGCTTCAGGATTAAGGGACTGTTTCCATAAGAGTTCATGTCAGGAGACCTCTCTAGAGCTACCTGAGTATATCTTATGACGAGTGATTTGTGAACTTTCCATTCAAATTTGGAGACCATAAAATGCAATATTCTTCATTTCCAAGTGATATTTGAGGAAGGTGATCAACCAATGTAGAAAAACCT
The DNA here is from genome assembly GCA_027563555.1 of Erythroxylum raimondii. NCBI lineage: Eukaryota > Viridiplantae > Streptophyta > Magnoliopsida > Malpighiales > Erythroxylaceae > Erythroxylum > Erythroxylum raimondii. The sequence continues at coordinate 26,673,562 of JAOQMN010000002.1, read as the reverse complement.
CTAAAGTTCTGGGAAGATACTTTGTGGTCTATAGGGATTTTGTTTCTCAACTGGATGATCTCATTACTTTGGATAAGAGGGCTAGAATCTAACCAGTTATCAAACTAAAATCAAGTTTTGGCCCCATTTCCCAGCTTACGCTTGATCCAAGGATACATCAAGTTTCCGATGCTCAACAATTGGTTGAAAGTCCAATAGTAGTCTCTTGAAATTGTAATTTTGCTAGAAGTTTGTATTAAACCCATTTTAATTAAAAGGTTCTAATTTTAAGTTTCTTTTTTTAATAATTGATTAAAAATCAAATTTATTTTACAATGATTCTATAAGCTAAGCACTTATTCAATGCCATAAATAAATCATAGACATCCAACCATAAGTTTTATTGGCTTCAGTATGCTTTCAAATCCACACCCAATTTTATTCTATTTTAAAACCTATCCAAACTTGCAAAATACTTTCAGACCTAGGTAATTGCTTAAGACTTGGGATGGCTTCAACCCGATCCATATCCGTACTACCCGACCCTAAAAAATAGATATGGATGTTAAAAAATAGGTTTTAAATGGATTTTAAATGGATGTTAAAAAATGGATGTGGATATGGGTCTAATAACAACCCGAACCGGTAGATACCCATACCCGATCCGTTTTCAAATAGCAATATTTTTTTTCAAATAGCAATATTAATTGGTAGTTTGGTACATATGTTATCGATCTTTGAAGATGCTGATGCAAGCGAAGAGGAACCGGGTGAAATGATTGATTTGGTAATTCATTTTATTTCTCA
>JAOQMN010000002.1:26569632-26580463 GCA_027563555.1 Erythroxylum raimondii | reverse complement strand
ATACTCATTCTTATATCTGTGTTGGGGAAATGTCTGATAAGGAGATGCCTATAGATCAGTTAAAAAATGACATGCATGTAACCAGTCCTCTGGGTAGTAGTGTATTGGTTAATCAGGTGCATAAGAACTGTCTTATTATGATACAAGGAAATGATTATGTAGCAGATCTGATCATATTACCTTTCCATAAATTTCATTTGATTCTGGGTATGGATTGGTTGTCCAAGCATCAGGCAGTAGTTGATTGTGGTGCTAAAACGGTTATACTGAGGAAGTCGGATCGGCTTACAATAGTATTGCATGGCATCCGCACTAGTTCCTTAGCTAATGTGGTATCTGCTATGCATGCTAAAAAGCTCCTTAGGAAGGGATGTGAAGCTTATCTAGCTGTTGTGCTTGATTCTAAGAAGGAGGGTGGTAAACTGCTTGACATTCCTGTAGTGAATGAATTTCCAGAGGTACTTCCTGAGGAATTACCTAGACTTTCTCCTGAAAGGGAAGTGGAGTTATCTATTGAAGTCATGCCTGGTACTGCTCCTATATCTAGAACACCGTACAGAATGACTCTTACTAAGTTGAAGGTGCAGTTACAAGAGCTTCTGGATAAAGGGTTTATTCAACCCAGTGTGTCACCATAGAGAGCACCAGTTCTGTTTATTAAGAAGAAGGATGGTACACTGCAGATATGCATCGATTACAGGAAATTGAATAGAGTCACAGTGAAGAATAGGTATTTATTGCCAATGATTGACTATTTATTTAATCAGTTGAAAAATGCAGGAGTGTTTTTGAAGATAGATATGAGATTGTGGTATTATCAGCTTCGAGTAAAGGATGAGGATGTACCGAAGACTGCATTTAGAACCCGATATGGGCATTATGAATTCCTAGTAATGCCATTCGGGTTAACTAATGCTCTAATAGTATTTATGGATCTGATGAATAGATTATTCAGGCCTTATTTAAACCAATTTGTTGTGGTGTTTAGAGAAGATATCTTAGTCTATTCTAAGAATGAACACGACTATACTAAACATCTTCGAATCGTGTTACAGATCCTGTGGGAAAAGCAATTGTATGCTAAGTTGAGCAAGTACGATTTCTGGCGTCAGGAGATATCTTTTCGAGCACATATTGTCTCGTCTCAAGGGATTAGAGTTGATCCTAGTAAGATAGAAGCAATTATTAACTGGAAGCCACCACGGAATGTGACAGAAGTGAGAAGTTTTCTGGGTTTAGCTGTAACGCCCCATTTTAGGGGTTAGAATATTAAAGAAATTTAGTACAATTTGTGCTTGCTATTTGGATATTGCTAAATTGTGCATAAGCATTTTGGCATGCATTCATGACATTTTTCGGGTAAATTGGTTTAATGAGATTTCTGATTTATTCGGACTGTATTAATATAATTTTGGCAATTTTCGTATACTTAGAATATTTTTAGAAATTGTTGGTGAATTATTTTTGAGTTGAAATTTTAAGTGGAAAGTCATAATAATATTTCTTAATTTTTGGTAAATTTTAGGAATTTTCAGAAAATTTTGGGTATTTGTTTGTTTTAAGAATAATACCAATGTATTTGTTTGTTTAAGAAAGAATAAATAAATAATATATTAATAAAAATAAAAAATATTAAAATATGGACTAGGATGCAGTGACTCGTGGAAGCTTGTTAAACAGACATTTAGCTATTAATATGACACGTCTTTGATATACTTGTCCTTCATGCAAAAACAACAGACCACGAAGCCAGTTATAAGAAAAGAGGTCGTATAGTTTTTAATTGTCGAAAACATTCTCTGCCGGTATCCATCAGCTGGTGATTTTCTTAGCTTAGTTGGTAAGTAACTATACTGTGTTTATGGTGTAAATAATAACGTTCATGCATGACTTTGAAACTTGAGATATATATTCATCTATATGTTCCGTTTTGCGTTAGAGAAAAACCGGTGTGTTGTTACTTTGTTTTACATGCTTGGTCTAAAACAAAACTAAGACCTATACATATATATATATACGTCCTGTTATGGGTTGGTGATAAAACAGAGTAAGAATATGTTTATATGCTTGAGTTTCAGACTAGTAGTTCGGTGATGCTCTGTTCTGTTCTTGTTATTATACATGAATATTTTTGGAAGGTTAAACGTGTTTGCTGGTAAGGAAAAATGATTTTGGTAGGTTGGGATGAGTTAAATGAGGTGTAGGATTAGATAGAATAAATGAAAGAAAATATATATGAACTTATGTTTGAAAATATATTGTAGAGAGAGAGAGAGTAGTAAAATTTTGGATTAGTGATGTTGAGGTTTAGAATTTGTTTTTGAAATGGTTGGAAGCTTTAGTGAGTATAAACAAGCCTAATGGACTATTAGAAGTGATTAAATGAGATGAAAAATGGAAGAAAATTCTGTTGTTTTGGTGAAGAAGAAGATGAACAGTGTTGTAAGTCGACTTATCTTGGTGTATAAGTCGACTTACATCAATGTTTTTCATGAAAATTTCATCTCCGCTCTTCAATAAGTCGAGTTATGCAAGTGTAAGTCGACTTGTGTTGTTTTGTAAGTCGACTTGTGTAGTGTAAGTCGACTTATGTGTGTTTCATTGGATAAGTCGACTTGTGTAAGTATAAGTCGACTTGTGTGTGCTAAACTTCAATCTTTGAACTCACAATTTGCAATTTTTCCACTCTTTTGACCATATCTTTGTCATCCGACCTCCGAATGACCTGATTCTCGAAGCGTTGGATTCGTAAGAAAATTTTCTACCTCTCTATATGAAATTTGTAAATTTTCAGATTTAATTGACAATTAAGGATTTAATAATTTAAGTTGTGAATTATGGAATAAAGTTAAGAATTTAGGGTTTGGTCCCGGAATTTGTCATGAACATGCATCATTCATATTAGAGAATTTTAATCATGCACAATAGTGATTTGTATCTATGTTCCCTATTATAGAGGAACGGCTACTGCCAGATATTGCCGGGACTTCGAGGCAATAAACAGTAAGGGTGATTTATGTAAGTAATACAGGTCAGTAATTTCAGTAAGTAATTTAGGTAAGTAATTTTGATGATAAATTTTGTGAGTCAACCTAGATGATTTTTAAGATTGATTTAATCTTATTTGTTTCCACTTCCAATATTATTCTGCTGCTTGTGATTTGTTTGTGAATTCCGGACTTAAATTGTCCGAGGAGCTTAATATTCGAGATTGTATTGGAAGTGCTATTTGCTTGCACATGAAATGTTTGAAATGCCCTTGTTTTGTTTTAAAACTGTTAATCCTAGTTGTGGGTAAATAGGAATGCCTAGAAGGGTCTGCAGCTGCTCTTGTGACACTTCGGTGTCAACACTTCGGTCTCTCCTGTGACATTTCGGTGTCGAGACTTCAGTCTCTCCTATGACACTTCGGTGTCTCCTGTATTGACACTTTGGTGTCTCCTAAAATTGAGACATATGTCTCTCCTGCTGATACCAATCATGGTATCTCCTGTATAAGTCCCGTTACCCGCTTCTTTAAATAAATTTAACAGTCATATGATTTTGTATTATTCCATCTTGTCTAAAATCCATGTTTATTAATTCTTAGTACCTATCTCTTTTACACTACAGTCTAAAAGTACTTGAAAAAGATGAAATAAGAGAAGGGAGAGAGAGAGAGAGAGTTTTCAATGGGCACTATTTCTGTGTGAGAGAACTTTTTAATGAATTATGTGTAAGAGAAAGAAGAGAAATTTACAATAAAATAGTAAAATGATACTTTAAATCTCATATTTACTTATAGTTTATTTTTATTAGGCTTGGCAATTAAGGTTAGCTAGGCTTAGTTTGGCCAGGTTTCGGACTAGGACTTGGGCCTTTTTTTTAAAAAAATTAGGTCTCAGGTTGAGCTCAAGTTTAGATTACCTAGGCTTAGTCTGACCTAAACTTGACGAATATAAGGAAAATGTCATCGTTTTGTGACAAATGACATCATTTTGTATTTTAATTTTTCTAAAAAAATTGGGTCGAACTTGACTGAATCGGGCTTCAGAATACCCAGACTCGATTGGACTCAGTCTCAGCTCGAACTTGGACCTAAACAAAAGCTGTCGGACTGAGCTCAGGCCTGGATTCGACTCATTGCCATCTCTAATTTTTACCCTTTCTTGTACAATGCACTTATTAGTAATGGTAATGTATATAGAAGAAAACGTAGAGTTTTTCTCCCACTAACATTTGTTAATGTTGGCAAGCATGTTGTTACATTAATTTTCATAATAATATATGTTTTAAATATTTTTACTAATAAAATCATTTATGTAATGTGCATTTAGGAATAACAATAGGTCAGGACATCGGGGTTTGCCCAAGACTGAGCTCAACTGGATAGTTTTTGTTGGGGCTCGAGCCTGATGTATTTGAGCCTGAGCTTGACTCGACCTGACTGATCCTCTTTTATTATAGAAAAATAATATTATTTTTCCAAAAACGATATTGTTTTGTTACAAGTGTATGCCTCAAGCCAGGCTAGGTGAGCCTAGCTTTAGTCCCATTTTGAAAAAATTGTTATGGTTGAGTTGGGGAGTGCTAAGCCGAGCCTAGGTCCAAATGCCATCTTTATGTACGTCAGTGCTATATTGTATCAAAATTAAATTTAATATGATATTCACAATATTGAGCGAACGTTTGCAAATATTTAACGCTCAACTTTTTCATAAAGTTTGGATGATTATAAAAAAATTATAATTTAAATATTATCAGTTAAACCATTAAGGTTTTAGATTTTTTTATCAATTTTTTTATTTTTTAAATTATTTGATACACTTAATTATAAACACACTATTTTTTTTTAAAACTTAATTATTTGTTAAAGAAACCACGATTCCAAATAAGTTGAAATGAAGTTACTCACATCACATCCTACTTAACCAGCAAGTTGGACCGTCTTTGAAGAAAACTAATCCTTGCGATTGTTACTATCTGCAGCTTGAAAGAAGCCGTATTGGCGAAGGAAATGCTGGTTAATAAACTTATATACTATTTTAAATTTAATCAGGAAAATACCTTAACCGTTGGATGTTCCAAATCTAGCTGTTAGCCTCACTTCCACGCTGTCCTATCGATATTCCCTCCACGCCCTTTCACTTTCTCAAATCATGACCATCAAAACGATGTACACTGTCGTAATTCTACCTAAAATCACATTCATTTTCTCTTTCCCTCTATAATTTTAAACCCCAAACAAGAAAAGAAGCCCAGAGCGAAAAAAGCTAAAGAAAAAGCTACGAGACCCATCGGAGACTCCCCGTCGCCGTCATTGCTTTACCCCCACAGCCACCAATAGCGAGGATAAACCAAGATGATGAAGTTCTTCAGTAGAGGTAAGGAAAGTGGCGGGGATTCCTCGCCGCCGTCCTTCTCTCCTTCGCCGTCTTCTTCTCCTTCGGCTCCGCCTGTCACTGGGCCTGCGAGGCCAATAAGGTTGGTGTACTGCGATGAGAGAGGGAAGTTTCGGATGGATCCCGAAGCAGTCGCGACTCTCCAACTTGTGAAGGAACCAATTGGCGTGGTTTCGGTTTGTGGTCGCGCTCGCCAGGGGAAAAGTTTCATTTTGAATCAGGTTCTTTATCTAGATATTTATTACGTGCTGAAGATAAAGTGGAAATTTGGATTTTCTCTTTGGCTTGTCGAATGACTTATGACTCTGGGGTTCGTAATTTTGGGATTTATTGCGCAATGTAGGTTTAATTTGTTCTTTTGGATTTTAGGTTTAATTTTTTCAGGGGGGTTCAGTTATTTAGCGTTTTTTGTTATGTTGCAATTGGTAGTTCATGGATTTGATAACACATATCTGTGTATTACGAATGTACTCTGGTTGCTTAATTTATCCGAGTTTAAAGACTTCTATGTTGCAACTATTAGCATTCCACGTCTATTTTGGATTATTCTTGACTTATGGATGATCCACGAAGTTAGTTGTCTATCAACAGTGCACCACTCTCCAAATCTTGTAATTTGTGGTCCATACTTCTAACGCTGCTTTCGCATTGTTGGTTGTGTTTGAAAAACCTACAGTTTAGGCCAGATGCAAAATAGCTCCAAACTTAGGTTTGAAAAACGCATCTTAACTGAAACTTATTATTTTGCTGGATGGAGTGCTTTAATATGTCTAGAATGGAACTGAGAAGGGTGCAAGACAAATAAAATTTATCTAGTTAGAACTTTTTGGTTTTTTGTTACCTATGCAGTGGTGGACTGTATCGGCAGAATTATGGGCTCAGATGTGTATTCTGATCTTTGTGGTCATGCTGCTGCAGTGCTACTGCCTACAAGGGTTTTCAATTTCTTTCAAGTTCTGATAGGTAGAGATATTAAATGTGTTAACAATTATACGTTGCCAAGAAGGAGTTTATCACGCTTAGGAACTTAATTGTAGATGTGAAGAAGATTAAGAAGCAATTCCATAGGTCACGGAATAATTTGGTGTTTAGAAAAGCAAGGGTCTCAGTATGCAGTATGCCTGTGGATATTGAAACAGTTGGAAGTGAACTACTGATAGAGAAACATGTCATGAAGATTTCCTTTTTATTACTAATCGCTTCTGTTTTGAAGGTTCTTGTCAAAATTTTATTATCCTGGTCATGGTTAATTGCTTTCGGTCAAGCAATATCCTTGACTCACTTAAGGAAGGACGCCTATCTGATTTTCAAGGGTCATATATGTGTAACTTCTGTAATATCATGAAGAGTAGTAAATGCTTGTTTTTACAAGTTGTGGCCTTTCTATCTTTTCAATTTTTCAGTACTGTTGAACATCGATTTGGAGCAGTGCTGTTTTTTTTTACTAATACATTCTTTTTCTTATTACTGTTTAAAAGTGTCATTTGAAGTGTATTTTGGAATTTGGAGAATGTTTTTTATTAACATGTGCAGTTTGTCAGTACTTGTTTGATATTGTTGAGATACTAATTGAAAATTTTAACAAATGGTTTTATTTATTTTTTATCTGTTATAGCTTCTTGGGAGAAGTAGTGGATTTCAAGTAGCATCAACTCATCGACCTTGCACAAAAGGACTTTGGTTATGGAGTGCACCATTAAAGAGAACTGCTCTTGATGGCACTCAGTACAATCTTTTACTGTTGGACAGCGAAGGAATAGATGCTTATGATCAAACAGTATGTGTTGATTTTTTGGGGCAACTTACTTCTTGAAGACTACCCTTATTTTAATTTTGTATAGTAGTTTACTTAATCTTTAATTGTATACTTGTTCACAATTTTAATATATCTGTTCTTTGACAGGGAACATACAGCACCCAGATATTCTCCTTGGCAGTCCTCTTATCCAGCATGTTTATCTACAATCAGGTCAGGAACTCATATTCTAAGACCTTGATACTCTTAAAGAGCATTATTGCTGCCTATACTGTTAATTTAGTTTGCTTCACTAATGCATTATGATGCACTTCGCAATGTGATTAATTTTTACTACTGACATTCTATTGCTTCCAGATACTGTTTTACAATTCATTCATTTACTGTTCATGAATTTTTAATACAGATGGGTGGAATAGATGAAGCTGCTCTTGATCGACTTTCTCTTGTTACACAAATGACTAAACATATTCGTGTAAGAGCTGCTGGAGGAAGGAATACGGCATCTGAACTTGGGCAGTTTTCGCCAATCTTTGTTTGGCTTCTAAGGGTATTAAGTACTAAAATAATCTTATTTCATCTGACTTTTTATCTTTATTCCATTTTCTGTAATGCAAGATTATGAGATGATAGAAATAGACATCTTATCTGCAGGATTTCTATCTGGATTTAGTGGAGGATAATAGGAGAATAACACCGCGTGACTACTTGGAGCTTGCACTGAGGCCAGTTCAAGGCAGTGGAAAAGATATAGGTTCCAAGAATGAGGTAAGAATGTTATATTAACTCTGGCCATAACAACTCAATGAAATTTGATTATCCTATGCTTTTGAATTATTCAGATTGATTTAGGTACGTGTGGTAAGGCACATGTTTTCATTTTATTATTACGTAAATCTTGTAGTGGAGCTATTGCTTTGTCAGATGCTGAGATCATGATTACATGACATGTTTATTGGGAACGTGTTATTTTAATTGCTTCACGCGCAGAATACTTTAACTGATAATGGTGTTTATTCCTGTTTTGCTGTGCTAATTATGCTGTAATAATTGTCAATAGATTCGGGATTCTATTCGTGCGTTATTTCCTGATAGGGAATGCTTCACCCTTGTGAGGCCTTTGAACAATGAAAATGATCTCCAGAGGATGGATCAAATATTGGTTAGTACCTTACCCTTTTCATGTCTTCCTTGTGTCAATTTCAGCATTTGTGGCCACACACCTGTGTGGATATTGAGAGAAGAGGTGTTCATTTTTATTCAACTTCCCTGGAACTAATGTTTACTTAAAATTTGTGTCCGCAGCTGGACAAGCTGAGACCTGAATTTAGATCTGGTCTTGATGCATTGACAAAATTTGTTTTTGAGAGAACAAGGCCCAAACAGGTAGGGGCTACGGTAATGACGGGCCCAATTCTTGTTGGTATCACCGAATCATACTTGGAGGCTCTCAACAATGGTGCAGTGCCAACAATATCCTCCTCATGGCAGGTCAGTATTCTTTGCTTCTGCATTCTGTGATTCATCACATTAGTCTTTTATGCCCTAGCCATCTCATAGTGGCTGTTAAATGTATATATTGGCGAAGGTGTATATGCCTGGTAAATGAGTCTTGGTATTAATTTTGGTACTGAGTTATCCTAAGCAAGTCCCTTTCTCTTGTTCTGAATAATGGAGAATCTTTTCCAATGGGAGTATATTGCTACTCGAAAATTGAAATTTTAGCCGTAAACTGAACTTAAAAGGTCATCTATTTTGGGTTTGAATATGATAGAATCAGACTTTTCGAATGCAGATCAGCAATGGCTTTTATTGGATTGTTGACAAAATTTATCTTCGTTTGTTTCTTACTATACTATTGAAGTAGGTCTCTTTTATGACATTGGATGCTACAAACTTATAATTACCCTAAATTTATTGCATCCAAATTCGTTGAACTACTTACCTCAACCAACTCGTAAAGCAGTAGACGACAGAACCAACGATTCCAAGGGCGATTCCAAGGGCGCCAGCAGGACCAACGATTCCAAGGGCGATTCCAACGATTCCAACTATTCCAAAGGCGACAGAACCAACGACAGTAGACGACAACAGGACGCCAACTCGTGAAGCAAGACAACGATTCCAAGGCCGGTGGCTCGACGGAAGATGAGAGACGGACGGTGGCTCGACGGAGGGGGAAGGTGGCTCGAGCTGGGAGAGGGCAGGTGGCTCCAGGGAGAGGGCAGGTGGCACGACGGAGAGCTAATTAAACATGGGAGAGAGACGGAGAGCTAAAGGTGGTAGAGAGCTAAACGTGGGAGAGATCAAGCGGGAGCTGAAAATACATTAGTGGGCCAGCGGGAGAACGTTATTTACATGGCCTTTCCCGACGTCTAAGTCTCTCTACAACGTCGGCCTATCGTTTTTTCGACGTCTAACTATCCAAACAACGCCTAACACTTGGTTTTTCCACGACGTCTCTATACAACGTCGTGGAATCTTGGCCCCTTTCGTGACGTTCAGGAACACGTCACGAAAGCCTCCTACATTTTGCGACGTCTACTGGGAAGACGACGCGAAATGCGTCTTTTTCTTGTAGTGAATATTATTCTACTGTTTGAGAAGATATTTTCTTATAGAATAGAATGAGACAAAAGAGATTTCATATTACATCTCATTCCATCGTAAACAGTAAAAATATAAAACATCTAAGTTAGAGGGTTTAGAATGGAATATAAAATGATAAATAACTTTAAACTATATTCTATTATAAACCCTTCGTCCAAACAACATTTCACTATATTACATTATGAATCCTTCCATTCCTCCCAAATAATAATTTTATAATATTACATCCATTTACGTTTCATTTCATTATAAGCCATTCAATTTTATTATATTTCATTTTATTTTATTAAAAACTTTACGTCCAACTAAATATAACCTAAGAGCCTCTTCCATCAAGGAGTGTGGTGAAAGGTAGATTCCATAGGCCGCGACAACATTATGGTGTGCATAAATGCATATTGTCACATTTAACCTCTTGCTTTGTTGAAATATAAAAAGTGAGAGTTGTCCCATATTGGAGAAAGAGAGGAAAGTAAACTAACATATAAGTCTAGTGGGCTACTCTACCTGTCACCAATTGATTTTAGGATGGAACCTCGCTTAAGCTTGTATGTGGTCTAGCTTTCCTTCTCGTGTGGGCCCGTAGGCCCACTATAAAATTCTAACATGGTATCAGAGCGGGTTGCTCTTATGTTAGTCGTTAACTCCTCAAAATGACAGATTATGTCACGTGTTAGATCCACACGTGAGGGGGGTGTATAGAAATATAAAGAGTGGGAGTTGTCTCATATTAGAGAAAGAGAGGAAAATAAACTAACATATAAGTCTAGTGGGCTACTCCACCTATATCACCAATTGATTTTAAGATGGAACCTCACTTGAGCTTGTATGTGGTCTAGCTTTCTTTCTCGTATGAGCCCGTAGGCCAATTGTAAAATTCTAACATGCTTGTCTTCCCAGGAGCCCTCTAGCTACGAAGAAGAGCAGCTGAAAGCCTCTGCAAATATTTGTATTATTCCTCGATAGATTAAAGCGGCAGCATTTTTTGCCATGTAAATTCTTCATGGATGGTTGCTTCTCACTGTTTCAGCAAAGAATAGTGTCCAGGGGATTCCACTATCATTTTGGAGATATTTGCCTTAAC
>JAOQMN010000002.1:26322655-26334909 GCA_027563555.1 Erythroxylum raimondii | reverse complement strand
TTAAAGATAGGTAAAACCCCTTCTCTCTCAATTAGTAGTTCTTTAGGTTGATTCTTGAGTGTGCATTGCAATTGCTAAATTGTTAATATTTTCGTGATTGATTCTTGAATTGAATTGCTTGATTGAATTGCATTTTTGTTTTAGTTTCGTGGCATTTGAATTTCAACGATTTGTTTTGGCTTTAGATTTTAGGATTAGATTATCCCTCCTTGTGTGATTGACACCTTAGGTACTACGTGAACGACCCGTGCGCTTGCGAATTATCGAGGTTAATTAATTAAAACTTACATACATCGAGATAACTAGATCAAGTTTTTGGCGTCGTTGCTAGAGAGGCGTTTAGTTAGTTTTTAATTTTTTCATTTTTCTTTCTATTTCTGAAATTGTGTTCTTGCATGAACACAAGAATCATGAGAAGATCGAGTAGTGCAGCTAAAACCTTAAATTTAGAGTTAACTCAACTAGAACAATCCATTAGGAAAGCTCATCGTGAAGAAGAAGAGGAAATCGCAAAAGCAACAATAGCCGAGGAATTTTAGCAAGATTTGGACAACACAACGAACCAAGGACGTCAATAATGGACCCTTATGGATTTCATGAGACCAGGTTCAATGCAGCTAACTAAGAAGTAGCTAGGCCACACGGACAAGTAGCATCTTTTGAAATCAAACCAACTCTCCTAAACATGCTTCAACAGAACGTGCAGTTTTATGGACTAACAAATGAAGATCCTAACACACATATAGTGAACTTCCTTGAAATCTATGATACCTTTCGGTACCATCAGATGTCGAAAGATGCAGTCAGAATTATGCTTTTCCCTTTTACCCTTAGAGATAGAGCAAAGGCTTGGTATGGTTTTCTCAACCCAGCCAATGTCAAGACTTGGGATCAGCTAGTTCATGCCTTTTTAGATAAGTATTTTCCCTTAACCAAGGCTATGAAAATCATCAAAGAGATTACGAACTTCCAGTAAAGTGATCTAGAATCAATTTATGAAGTGTAGAAAAGATACAAGGATTTACAACGGAAATTCTCACATCATAACTTCCCTAAGGAATTCTTGTTGTAAAGATTCTATAATAGAGTAACCCCATATATGAGAGGCACAACTGATATAGCTTCAGGAGGATCACTAATGAGAAAAACAGTAGATGAAGTAGAAGAGCTGATGGAGGAGATGGCGAGTAATAGCTGCCTGTGGACGAACAAGCGGAGTAGACAAACTATTACTTTTCAAGAACAAAAAGGAATTTTAGTTGTTAATCAAATAATGGAAATGCAAGTGAAAATTGATAACTTAACCCAACAACTTAATAACATGAAGGCTTCGTCCTTAGCTCTGGTGAAAGCCATGCAACTAAAGTGTGAACTTTGTGGACAGATAGGCCATGATATGGTGGACTGTTTCTTGATGAAGGAAAGCAATCTAGAGTAAGTGAATTACATGGGAGCTCAATATGGATGAGGAGGGGGAAATAACCCCTACTCCAACACTTAACAACCCTGGGTGAAAGAATCACCCTAACTTCTTGTGGACAAACAATGATGGATGATAGTTCAAACCTCAAGGACAATCAAGCTTCCAACAAGACAAACAAAGCTCAATGGTGTCCAAGTTGGTTAAGATTTTAGATATAATTGGAGGCATGGAGGATGCACATAGGAGGCTTGAAAATAAATTTGAGCAAGTCACTAAAAAACACGCCTCTCCAATACACAATCTGAAGGTCCAAATAGGTCAACTAGAGGAGGCAATTTCTACTCGGAATGTAGGAACCCTTCTAAGCAATACTGAGTCTAACTCAAAAGAATGGATTATGGCCATTACTTAGACCTAAGAAAAGAAACTTGAATATGCGAAGGAAGACAGAGCTAAGGGAGAAGGACAAGCAATTATGGAATTCCTTCAAAGTGAGCTCATAATTGAGCAAATTGAGGAACCTTGACTTGAATTTCCATACCTTATTCTAGCTCAGAGGAAGTCAATTGCAAGTAGGGCAATGAGGAATTCTAGGGAGGTTGAATTAAACAAGGTTTAAGATATAATGGAACATCTATAAACAAAGCTCATATTAAAGGAATTAAACAAGAAGAAGGTTAAGGAGTGCATAGTGGAAAGGGAGCTCTAACAGCCTAATCTCTCTTATGGAACTCTCTAAGGCAAATATTAGGGAACAACTAATTATAAATCAGTTAGGACAACAAAGTAGTAGAAGATTGGCTCTCTCTTAGAGAATATAGTCCTCAGGGGGCTCTATCTACCTGGGATTCAGTAAAGTAAATAGTACTATCTATGCATAGTTGTTTCCTAAGCAACTCAAGCAATTCAAACAGTTCTCGAAATAACAAACTTAAGACAGAAAGGGTAAAAGAATATTAAAAGGAATATGAGTCACCTTTGAGAGCTGTTAGGACTACCTTTGAGAGATCTACCAAATGAGTTAATAAAGGAAGATCCTCTGTTGTACCTTCCAGACTCCTCATATTCGAAATAAAGCTTATTACTCTTTGAAGATTAAGGGAAAAATAATAGAATTAGACCTCCTACTTGAGATGTAAATCTCTTCAACCTAGAGACAGATTGTAGAGAAGCCACATCACCATCTTCACATCGCAGTATCCAGAGCTCCCCATTTAATTAAGTAATCATTTGAAGAATCAAGAAAGGAGAGGAGAATTTTACCCTAATTATTGATACGTTGTCGCACAATCTCCTCCCAACTTTGGTTCCTACGTTGCAATTTAGTTTCTTGAGTTTGTAGTGTTGAACGTCGTCGTGTGATCTCACGAGGGAGAGTTTCCTCTCCTTAGCTGTACACTATACTTCTTCTTCTTAATGAACTTTTAAATTCTAAAAAAAATGAGAAGAGGGGATTTATCCCATTGTTAGTTGTTAATTTAATTATTTTTTTGTTAATAGGTATTGATCTTAGAATTTCACAAGGTCGATTATTTACTTTCGAGACCTAATTATGAAACTCTAAATTATAATCCCTAATTGAATTTGAAATTTTGAATTTACAATCTCTCAATTAACAAAACAACCTATATTCTAATTAGTTCTTAAGCACTCTAATAGACAATCGGATCCTCACACAAGATCTCTCTTTGTATAACTACCGATTTGATTGTTTATGTAATCTATTAGGTTGTTAACTCTCATTACCCAACCTAATCATGTTACTATCGGTTCACTCTCTCGATTTGTTACCGAAGTATGCAAAAATAACAAACAATCACAATACCCAAACACATTAACATCAAAAGCAATCACATCACAATTGATTTAAGAATACATCCCAAATGAAGTTTATAACTTCCTTAAACAAGTACTTATCATCCTTATATTCATCTCATACATCAAATAAAATAATCATAAGAAGAATAAAGAAAATTAACTTGGAAGGATGGCTGGCTGGCTACAGCTCCTCCTCCTTCTCTTCTTCTTCTCTTCTCTCCTCTCCTCTTCTGTCTTCATTGGCTTCTTTCTCTAATTGGTGAGATGGAGGTGCCTTGATTAGGTCATTTCTTTTTTCCTTTTATAGTGTTTTTTCCTTTTAAGGTAAAAATTAGGTTTTACTCAAGCCAAAAAGTCCAAAACGACCCTTCAAAAATAGAAATGGAAGCAGATCCCCACGTTTGTATTGCTCTTGTCATGATTGTGGCAGGTATATCATGATCGTGACCCTTGAAAATGAGGTTTTGTCATGATCATAGCAATGATGTAACGATCAAGACCCCTAAAATGAACTTTTGTCACTATCGTGCCCTCTTTCAATGACATCGCATCATAATGCTGGTCAAAATAAAATAACTAGACTACTACTGTAGCGGTGGTGAGTCTAAGTCGATCTCACATTAAAATCATCTTTTCATAATACCCAATGGGTTCATACATAAATAACCGAACAATAATGAAAATATGATTATCCATACACAACCCAAATCCATATGCCTAGAATAACACAATCAATTCAATAAGAGAGAAAGAAACAACAAAAATATGAAATATAATTAACTTGATTCGTCAGTGTCGATGTCACCTCCGAATCGGCGTTGAGACATCTAGCCCTTCATGGGTCTCTCCCGGAAAAATGCTTCAGCCCCCTTAATAACCCGGCCGAAACCCCCGTTTGTGTTGGGCCTCTTCTCTATTCTCTACTCGCCAGCAACTGTTCTGTTGATGTGACAATTTAATTTGTTGGTCCAAGCTACTATTCACTCCTTTTTAAACCTTCGCTGCTTCCGCTGAAAACGTCTTGGTGTCGTGCGTTTTAAGCAAAACGCATATTGAATGTCTACTACATCTGCGTTTCCCAAACGTCATTTGTGTGAAACGTAACACAAGATACACAAATGTCGTTTGCGTTTTGTCCAAGTGATTTGCACTGTCGTTTTGGCATGCTGCTACTTCCCATCTACGCAACGTTAATTTTTCCATAGACTGCTTCCTTCCAACTGCCTTCATCTACTTCCAACACTGGCATTTTGTCTCATTTAATTCCCAGCTGTTAATCAACGTAACTGCATGCATAATCCATGTAGCTTACGTTATTTGCATTTTTTCTTCTTATCTTTTTATTTCTTCTTCTTGCTCCATGAAGACAAGTGAAAATTAATCTTCAAAAAATGGCCCAAACATTGTGCTTTCGACTCACTTTAACTTCTTTGCTTTCGAATTGTGCCTAAAATTACATGTGAGTCAAAATGAGTATCTTAAGTAATTTCATATCAATAATCACTAAGTGTTATGGAATAATTTCAAAATCAATTAAGCACCTATCATTCAGTCACGATCGTGGCCATATATGGGTTGCTTCTGTCACGATCGTTACCCTGACTCTTCCTTCAAGCTTTCTTCAACTTCTCTGGCTCTTTTTCATCTGATCTCGAACACTAACGAACACATCAAAATATTTCAAATGCACAAAATTAAAGTCCAATAATATGCTCTAAACCGCATAACACTCAAAAACACAAACACGTAATCACATTGACATAATTCTAAACTTAAACATGCACAAATAATCTAATCAACAACTAAAAGCACACTAAAATACCCATTAAAACACTAAAATACCCATCATCTAATATGTTGCTGTTGCGTGTCGCTCTCTGCCTTTGCATTACGTGTTGCTTCCTTTTGTTGATGCATTTTCTCCCTTGGTTGTGTTTGCCTTTTGTATTTTTTTCCTTTGCATTTTTGCTCCTCCACTGTGTTGTTTTAGTGCTTCTTTTCCTGCTGCCATTTTGGCCTTATGTTTTCTCCTTTGGCTTCTTACATTTTGGCTGCTAAATTTCTCCTTTGTTCTCTACATTTTCTCTTTCTTAATTCCACATTTTACTCCTTTTAATGCTTCTTTCTACTATTGCATTGTTTTGTTGTGTCCAGTTGTGATGTTGTTAGGCTAACTGGTTTTGGGTTGTCCACTGGTGGGCTTGATTTTGGTTTTGTTTTGAACTGACCTTTATTTCAGATGGGTTGGAATTTGTTGGTTGTTTTGAGTTGTTTCTTTATTTTAGGTCCTTCAAACTTATAAAAAAATATTTAGTACAATTTAAATCCCCTTTAGAAATAAAATATAAAATTAAATAACTTAAATAATTAATACGAAAATGTAATAATTTAACTCAAAACGTGTTATTTCAATAATATAAAATAAAGGAGTAAAATATACTATAATTTTTACTTATCATTAACCATATAAGCTTATAGTAAAATCGCTGTTTTTTTTTTGAAATAGAGGAGTAAAATATACTATAATTTTTACTTATCATTAACCGTATAAGCTTATAGTAAAATCATTGTTTTTTTTTTGGAAAAAAAAATCAACTTATGTAATATGGATGAGTAATCATAGTATATCAAGGAGTAGGGTTTGGGCCCAATATACATAGATAATGAAAACAGGCCCCCATTAAAGCTGAAAACCCCAAACTCCAACCGCAAAACGAAAACGAGCTAAAACGCAAAAACGCACTATCTTTTAGACGCAGAAAATTCCCCCAAACCAGAGACAGATAATCGCCCCTCCACCGCGGAATCTAATGCCACCACCGCCACTACCACCAGCTGCCACCCGCGATGACGAGGAAGGCGACAACATTGAGGATCAAGAAACAGAAGAAGAAGAAGTAGAAGAAGTAGAGGAAGAAGAAGAAGAAGAAGAAGAAGAAGAAGCTGTGGAAGAAGAGATGGAAGTAGAAGAAGAAGAAGAAGAAGAAGAAGAAGAAGTTGAAGTTGAAGAGGAAGAGGAGGGGGAAGAGGTTGAAGAAGAAGATGATGACGATGATCATGGATACGTTGAAAAGAAAACACGAAATTCATCGGAGCAAGCTAAGGGTAAATGTAACTATGATTATACAATTCATTAATGTCTTTTTAAATTTGAGTGATATATTTAACCATGAGTGTTTTTGCTTGATTTTATTAACTTATGTATATTTCTCTCTCTAATTGGACATGAACATTTGCTTGAAGCACTCTGGTTCAAAGGGGAACATTGGAGATTTCTTGGTTGTCTATGGATTACTGAATGGAACTTGATAGGAAAAGTCTTATTGTTTTTCTTAAGTGGAAGGTACATGCTTTACTGCAGTTTGGATGCTGGTGGTAGATTAATGTTGCGGCCACAGTGAACATGAGGTAGAGGAATTGTAGTCGGTAAGAGCAGCAGCAGAAAATATACAAGAAAGAGGGATGAAATGCACATTCTATTCTGATGCAGCAATACTTTGATGAATTCTCGTAGCAGAAAATCTATATAAATTTATAAAATCGTTGGGTTCTCTGTCCAGAAAATGAAGACAATCCTTCATAACAAAAGCTATATTGCATATCTAAGTCTTCTGATTTCCTTTTTCATGTAGATATTGGTCAAGATAAGGAGTCTGAGGGCCATAGTGAGCAAGTAGGATCATATTCTGTACCAGAACAATCTGAACTGAAGCCACCTTGTGAGTCTGCTGTAGAAGATGGCAACTGCCGGCCCAAGTTTCCTGGTCCTATAAATGAATCATTAGGAATGCAGTTGGTGGAATCATATCAGGATCAGCTTGGTGTTAATAAGGTTAGTTCTGGGAAAAACAAAAGTCAATTATCTGCAGCGGAGGAAGGGGACAATGTGTTCCTTTTGATGAAAGAAAACTCGAAACAATGTGGTGATAGCAATGCTTATTTACATGGTACTAAAGGCATGGCTTCTGAGACAACCAGCACATGTATTATCGTGGGGACACAGGGTGATGCTGACTTAGTTAAAGGCAACTGCTTAGATGAGAAGCCTTCCATTGTTGTGGGTTCTGAGATACAAGATGTGCCAATGGACCTAGGGTCAGATAAAGAATTAATACCATCTTCAAGGTACGGTGATTCAGGCTTAACTTTTTCTTCTATTGCAATTTTTTGTTTCTGTTTTAGAAAAATCGTACTTATCATACAACCTGAGCTGTAGGCTTATGCTGCTTAAGTTTTTTCATGTGACTTCTATACATTTGAAAGAGTTCTTCACATTTGTCTACCTGCTAACAATCAGAATTTCCAGATTAGTTACATCCAATATAAAGACTCGAAGTTTATCCCCATCTTCCGAGTTTAAGGATGGGAACAAACGACCAGCAGTTATTTGTGATTTTTTTGCTAAAGGATGGTGCATAAGGGGGAGTTCATGTAGGTTCCTTCATATTAATGATAAAGTGGATAATACTAGCCAACAACCTGAGGTAGTTGTTTCTTCTACAAATTTGACAAGAGAAGACCAGCTACATGAAGGTATAAGTGCTTGTAATGTGGATGCTGAAGAATCTTTACCATTTTAAATTATTAATTTGTGCTTCCGTCACATGTATCAGGTATGAACACAGATAAACCCAACTTGCTCGGTTTTGATCAATCAAATGCTTCTTCAACAGGAAAAGATGTTGCAATGTGTCATTTATCTGCAAGAATCCTACTGCCACAACATCAAGACACAAAAAGTTTATGCAAATTTGATGAAAAACATAAATTCTCATCTCCTCAGAGAGAGGATCTATCTTTTGCTGCCTCTCAGCCGTTTCCTTCATCCACATGTGATCCTAAAGTTTCTCAATTTAAGGATGCCGGAGCTGAGGATAATATGAAAATTTGGCCTGGGTCTAGTTATGGCAGTCATCCCTCTCGAAGAAACAGTGGCAGTTCCCTTGTAGTCCAGCAGAGCTTACTTGCTGAACATAGATCTTTAAAGGACTCTGCTCTGACCTTAAGCAACTACTACAATGGAGATCCCTCTTCTCAAATGAGCAGGTTGGAGGTTCTAAAATGCATCCAAAGTCAGCATGTGAGTAGTTCAAATCGAGATCCTTCTTTTTCAAGTAGTGCTATGGTACCAGCTCATCGTACCTCAACTTGGATGGGACCTGCATTTTCTTTTAGCACCTCCGTGAATGCTAACATGCATGGCCTACAAAAGTTGTTGGACAATGATAGAGAGCATCATGTGCCCAGATCCTCTTCCTTGTTGCAAAGGGCTTCTAGTTTCTCTGGATCTGAGCCAGAAAACTTGCCTCAAACTAGTGCATCAGCGGAACCATCATATTATGGAGAACACAAGGCGATGATTTCTTCAAATGATTGGGAACCCTCTATACCATTTCAACCCTCCTTTTCGATGACTCCTGCAACACTATCATCCGTTGGAAGCCAATATGATCCTTTTCATGATAGCATTGACTCGTCTATAGGACGGAAATCCTTCAAATTCTCTTTCTTTAATCAAGAGAATATTGTCCTAAATGCATCACACCAGCTAATATCTGATGATTCCTTGTTAAGTCAGAACCCTGGCCAAGAATTTAATGGTGACAAGGGTTCCATGTCTTCACATATTAGACTCCCTGAGAATTTGTTGGACAAGAACGAGCGGCCATTTGTCCCTAGATATCCTGAGGAAGAAAATGCCTCAACCACTAGTTGTGTCAAAAACATTCCAAAGAAAAATAAAGTTGATGTTGATCACAATGCCAGGAAGGTAAGTGATGGATCAAGACGCAAAAGGTTTATGTCAAATGATGATATTGAAGTTGATCAAAAGACAGAAGGGGATGTGGCTAAAGAAACAAAAGCTCTTAGGCATTTCCGTGCTGTGTTGGTAGATTTTGTCAAAGATATATTGAAACCAACATGGCGTGAAGGTCATCTCAGCAAGGATGCACATAACATGATAGTTAAGAAGACAGTTGAGAAAGTTGTTAGTGCCTTGCAGACTCATCAAGCTCCAACAACAATGGATTCAATTAAACAATATCTTTCTTCATCTCAGTCAAAAATTACGAAGTTGGTTGAGGTAAGTGTCTAGATTTAAGTTAATATGAGTGCACTATGGAAGTAGTAGATATTGGATACCTCACAATTGCTGGTGCAGTCATGTGATACTTGCCTTTCTCTTGCAGGGATATGTTACGAAGTATCGAAAATCTTGAGATCACAAGACAAGTGATTTTACTGTTTGTACAGTGATGTATACATTCTAGTATTTGAAGTCCTTGAGAACTTGTTTGAGGTTAATTGCCAAAGTAAGGACATTCGAAAGCAATTTCTTGAATTTCAGGCAATGTTTATCTTCATATCTTTCTAATCTTTCTAGTTGAATGTAGAATCTATCTCCATGTTTAGGTTAGTATTGTCAATGGTCTTGAAAATTGCCTAGAAGTACTGATTTCTGGCCTTGTCAGAATATCTAAAACCCTAGGTTAACGATTCTTGCAACTATCCTTGCTGCTGTAGTTTGTTTTGTAGGCTGGGCATCCAGTATATATTTGTGTCAAATATCAGCAGAGAAGAATAATTTCATTCTCATAATTCGTAGATTATAGCCCTTAGTTTATATACACAGTTGTCTATACTAAATATAGTAACAAACTCCCTTCGTAGGTTATAGCCTTTAGTTTATATATACAATTGTCTATACTAAATATAATAACAAACTCCCTAAGATATAGGGAAATCTGCATCTTATTCTAATCCCCAGAAATCAAGGATTTATATGATTTCTATAATAACTATGCAATCTTTCTAAATAATACTACGACACTCCCCCTCAAGCTGGTGAGTGGATATTTTCCATCCCTAGCTTGCCAATAATATCTTGAAACACTGTGCTTATCAGTCCCTTTGTAAGTACATCTGCCAACTGATCCTTGGTTGATACAAATGGAGTGCATATTAAGCCACTGTCTAGTTTTTCCTTGATAAAGTGCCTATCAACTTCAATATGCTTTGTTCGATCATGTTGAACTGGATTATGTGCAATGTTGATAGTTGATTTGTTATCACAGTACAGCCTCATGGGTCCTTCCCATTTTATTCTTAAGTCATTTAGGATTATCTTCAGCCAAAGTAATTCACATATCCCCAACGCCATAGATATGAATTCTGACTCTGCACTTGATCTTGCTAGTACATTCTGCTTCTTACTTCTCCATGTTACAAGATTACCACCTAGGAGTGTACAGTAACTAGATGTTGATCTCCTATCGACCAAAGACGCTGCATAATCTGCATCGATATAAGCCTCTAATGTCATACCTGTGACTGGTTGTCGCTTAAACAGAATTCCTCTTCCCGGGCTGCCTTTCAAGTATTGTAGTATTCTATTTACTACCTTGAGATGTGATTCTTTAGGATTGTGCATGAATTGATTAACCGGGCTCATTGCAAATGCTATATGTGGTCTTGTGTGTGCCAGATATATCAACTTCCCAACAAGCTTCTGACATGATACTTTATCTACCATGGGATCTTCTGGAGCATCACTCTTTATCTACCATGGGATCTTCTGGAGCATCACCTAAGCTATGATTGAATTCAATCGGTGTCTCCACTGGTTTACAATCCTATTTTCCTGTTTCTTTCAACAAGTCAAGTACATACTTTTGTTGATGAAAATCCCTTGCTTTGAATGAGCTACTTCAATGCCTAGGAAGTACTTTAAGTGTGTGTTTGGTTCAGCTTTTGGAGGCTCCAAAAGCACTTTTTCCCACCGCAAAAGCTATTTTGGGAAAAAACTTTCCTAGCTCTTTGATATCAAATTCCTTCAAGAGACATTGCTTCAAATTTTGCAGTTCTTCTACATCATTACCTGTCACAATGATATCATCTACATAAACTAGCAATGCTGTGACTCCCCCAGAATTTGAGTGTCTAATGAATAAATTATGGTCTCCTTGACTCTGCTTATATCCCAATGAAATCATTACCTTAGCAAACCTCTCAAACCAAGCTCGTGGGGATTGTTTGAGCCCATAAAGAGCTTTCTTCAGCTTGCATACCATTCCCTCTTTAGATTCAAATCCAAGAGGAACTTCTATGTAAATTTCCTCTTCTAGATGGCCATGGAGGAACGCATTCTTAACATCAAATTGTTGCAGATTCCACTCAAAATTAGCAGCTAATTATTCGTACCGTGTTCATCTTACCAACAGGGGCAAATGTTTCTAGATAATTGATGCTATAGGTTTGAGTGTACCCTTTGGCCACCAATCTTGCCTTATATCTTTTCACCGAGCCATCAACATTGTATTTTATGGTGAAAACCCACCTACACCCAACTAGTTTCTTCCCTCTCGGCAATTTCACTAACTCCCATGTCTTGTTCCTCTCAAGGGCCTCCTTTTCAGTCTTCATAGCATCCTCCCATTTTCTGTCTTCTAATGCCTCAGTTAGGTTTCTCGGTGTGGGAATTGTATGGAGATTGGTTAGGAAAGCTCTATGTTTTTGGGATAGATTCTGATAAGACATGAAAAAGGACAGTGGATGTTTTGTGCAGGTTCTTGTTCCTTTCCTAACTGCAATTGGTAGGCCTTCAATACTTGTTTCTTTTGGTTCTTCTGCTGGTTCAAATGACTCAACCCTTGGCTCATCACCTGGTGTGATATGATCAGTTGGTTTGAGAGTGATTTTTGGAAATTGAGCAACAACACAAATGGGAGACTGGACTTGTGCTGGTCGAGAGATTGATATCTTCCTCATAGAATAAACTTGCAGTGGCTGCATGTTATCTTGATTTCCCTTATCTTTCATCATGTCAACAAATGTGGCTGACTCAATTGAGGGAGAAGTGAGTTTAGGTATGGTTATGGGTTGAGATTGAACAAAACTAGGATCAAGAACAAACATATCCTTTGCTTTATCTTCACTCAAGGTCTCTCCCTGAAGATAGGTGTGCTGAAAAAAGGGATCATTTTCAACAAAAGTAACATCAGCTGAAATAAAA
>JAOQMN010000002.1:26299523-26309869 GCA_027563555.1 Erythroxylum raimondii | reverse complement strand
AAGAGTCAGAGAAGAGAAGAGAGGAGAGGAGAGGAGAATGTATTTATCTGTTCTCTTTGTTTGTATAGTTTGTTGCGAGGTAGAATAGTAACTGTAATTGAATAACAATAACGGAATATGTTCTAAAGAACTTGAAGAAGAAAATAAAACACCTAATTTGCATGCTTATGCAAGGCTTGTTCTTGATATACTAAAAATTTATATCACATATCTCATGGTTGCCCGCATAGAAGGCTATGGAAAAGAAAACTTACTCAGGTCCTTGGGACGAGTAGATCTATATTCACACTTTCTTTAGTAAAAGATGTAATGCTTTTGTAATAGCAAGATGTAAAGAGCAATGCTTTACTCACCAATTTGATTTCATCTACTTCTTCCGATACGCCAAAAGCTGAGGGTAACATTCACATAATAGACAAAAAAGTGTGGAAGCAATATTAGTATCGGTCTCCACGTACATATCTTCAATTCATATGCTTATGCATAAAGATATTAACTAGCTGGCAAGGAAACTCACCAAATATCCATGGATGAAATTGTATGTTTTCAATCCTGCCAAAGTTTGGTGCTCATCTAAAACTTGCAACTTATCTTTCGACTTGTCAATTGCAATGGGCATACAAATCATTGTAGTCGTGGAAGTTGACAGATTCAATTTGGAGTTCAACTCTTTCACTAAGTGTATTTCAACCTCCTCAGCTTGCAAAGCAGTTTGGAGAGCAACATACTGAATAAAAACAAGGGATTGAGAACCAATTTCACTGTTAGAAAAACAAACTGCTGACCTGAACATCTCATTGTTTCTATCAAGCAAACCTGGCGCAGCTGCTTGACAGACAAAGTTGGTCTGCCAGAAAGATATGGCCTCCGCAAACTAGGTATACTTTGTTCATCAAGAGAAACAAGCATGAGGTAGATATCCAACTGAAATTAACAGAAAGAAGCAAAATTTGAAAGCATTCATGTGAGAATCTTATAAGAAATAACAATTTTACCAATCACTAATCATAAAGATGCACAAAAGTGTGCGTGGCTCCATGTAGGCAAATGTTTGAACAACTTTCTAGCCACACATCAGCACTCACACTTCCATAATGGACAGCACAAAAGCATCACTCACAAATATATTTACCTCATCATCATTTTCCTCCAAGCTCTGGAGATAATCTGCCAACTTCAAAAGACGGTTATTTCTGGTATTTTTTCCATTTCCAGCATTTGCACTGCCATATCGTGTGTGACTCCGAATGCCACCTTTGCCCCATGCAAGCCTTTCAGAGGGGCCAACAAGTGCAGCAGATGCTCCTATTGATTCCCTGTTGATTTCTGAATCATTTTGATTGCCACCTCCATCTACAATAGCAGATGTCGACCGTCCCCCAGCCCATCTCCTTGATCTCTTTGCTTTGACCTCTGTACTGTGCTCATCAGATGATGAATCTTTTTCTCCATCCTTATTTGCTTCCTCATTGTCATCTGATTCCTGAAGTTCAGCAGTTCGATAATTTCTCCTCCCTCTTGAATGGTTGTCTCTGTATCGACCTTGTGTTCTCCTTGCAAACGCAACTGCTGTTGCTCTGGTTGTCTTACTTTTCCGACCAAGAGCTTCAGCTTGACGACGGAAAGTCTGAGCAATGGAGTATTGAATCTGTCCAAGTCACTACGAATTCAGAATACAATATCCTTTTGGCATATGCACTTAAAAAACTGCAAAATGTTTGAAGAATTGGTTTTCCTACATTTACATGGATATCTCAGTTAACCAATAAAACAATGTTTAACAAGTAGATAAAAAACTTTTCATTCATATTGCTTCCCTTGATGCTAAGCTACGTCCAGTGTAAGACTTCAAATGCATATACAGAGGAACGACAACCAAAATGCAATAGCATACCTGCTTATTGCGAGCCTTCTCCTCTTCAAGAAATGCCAACTCCTGACACAGATGTTTAAGAATTGAAGTTGAATTTTAGGTTTCTAATACATAATCAAGATTTTCATTGAGATGCAACATTACAGCAAATGATACCTCTTCCTCATATTTGTCAATATCTGGATACAAAGCAGCAATTAGTGCATCGTAGTTTGGGTCATCTCTCAAAGAACGACGGCTGGCACAGTGGGTACGGCAAGCAGGGCACTCATTATTCCTGCAGTGAATTCCAGTATATATAGTTAATGGATATGAGATCTGTTAGTCAAGGGGCTTTAAGGTTTCCTAAGGGAACATCTACATGTTGAACTGGTCCAGTCAATTGTAGTGATGGTTTAAAATTACCCAAGACGCATAGATTTGTCAATACATTCCCTGCAGAAGCGATGTAGACATTCCATCACAGTCCTTGTTTTCCGAATTATACCTAGATATCAAAAAGAAAAATCAAATACGTTGTCACCAAATCAGTTTTTCATTGTATAGGTGGCAACATGACTTTGCATAATGAAATTGAAGAAATTTCAAGCTAAGTGCACAGCTTGCTCACAATGAAGAATAAGCATAATGAAAGATATAAAGTAATTCTGAATTAGGTAACATCAATATTGCATGTCAAGTTTAGTCTGAGTGGAATTAATGAATTTGATAAAGAGAATATTATTTTCAGAAACTTCTAATGATGTAACGTGAATATTGAAGGTAACAGAAAAGAAAATAGAAAACCTGATGCAAGCTGTTTAAATGACATCACCTTTTGAGGATTTTTCATATTTCAGGAAAAAAAAACGTTCCAAAGGTTTTACATAGTGTGTGCATACAAAGTTTAATTAGAAGTCTGATCAAATGTATCACGACTTAAGTAACATAATCACAACAGTCCAAATGCTTAATATGAAGTTACAAGAAAAAGAGGCTGAGTACGAAAAATGGTTTCACTAGCACATCATGAACCCAATGTTGTGGACTTAAAGTTTTGCCGTTTGCCACAAGTTCAATTGATTGACATATTTATAGCCAGTTATAAGTCATATAATTAAAAGGTTGACCTAGTATGAAGGGAGGATAGTAGAGGAATAATTTTAGGCATTCAAAAATTGCTCTACAGTCAGACTCAAAATAGATCTCCTCTTTGTGAGAGTTTAAAAACTCATGGTAAAGTTACATATTAACACCACTGGTTCAGCAAATCCACCTAGTCTGAGCTGAAGAGTCACTGCAGATCCTTGTAGGGTATTGACGACTTCAAAATTACAGAAAACTACGAGGTCCTAACTCAAACTAATGTCCAGAGGCTTGGACCTTCAAGGGGATATTGAGATAAGTTCTACCCAATTTCAACCAACCCTTAGTTTTATATCTTGACAGAAAAAAAATGATGCAAATGACTAAGATCTTATTCATTCAGGAGGAAGCATTCATAACAGTTTCGTTATACAAGCAAAACACCAGAAAGAAATGAAAAGTTTCAGTCTGTGCAATCATATGCACAAAGATAACATTAAAATTCTTCCAAGCATCATGACAAATAGAATTTCGTCAGCAGCAACTTAGTAAGATTCAGTTGAATATTTCGTAGGAAACTCCTTAGAAACTTTACATTTGAAAGTTATCCCTCTAGGAGGTTAAGATCTCAAAGTGCATTGATGCAGATGCAAATTCCATACATGGATTAATTAGCAGATACTTCAGTCTTGAGAAAATTGTTGCAAATGAATGAAATGTATATAGAACGGGATTCATCCCGAAGGACCAAATCACTTATTTGAGTAAGATTCAGCTTAAAGGGATAGGACTAATTGGAAGTCAAGTTTATTCACAAAAAAGATCCAAAAGCAGTTATTTTTAACTTGTAGAACAAAAAAGACGAAATAAGAGTCTACTTGTCTACATAATTCTTGTGATGTATACTAATTTTACCAGCTGAAATCATTTGTTCTAGTTTCAACTGCCACAATATTGATGGAAGATCCTCGATCCTTACCAAGACAGATTGGGCATTGCACTTCCCTGCGTATTTCAGACAATTTTACCATGACAAATCTGCAAACAAGCATGAAAAAAGAATAATGTGAATTGCCACCATTTTAAGCAGTCAAGAATCAACATAGACAGTTAAACTAGCTCTAAAACCTTCCCTTTTCAATTCCCACGTGCAAGATATTTATTTTCAAACCCACTAGGCACTAGCAGATGCCTTAAATACAAACAAAACTAACATATGGAAACAACTTGCTTAGTTGCACATGATGTACAAAAACCATACTAGATTGTCTCCTCTGACTTTTAAAACAAGATGACAAGCCTTTCAAATTTAAAAAACTGTTAAATCTTATGATTTGATTAAGGGGATTTTTGGGGATTAAGATTATGATTTGATTGAGAGGATTTTTAAGGATTATAATAGTAATTTACCTTATATAAATAAGATAAATTTACCTTATATAAATAAGATAATAGGGAGGGGGAGCTGCTTATTTCTATAAGCTCTAATAATCCCTCTTTTGAATTTCTCACAATTCCTAATTCATATCATGGTATCAGAGCAATTTCTCTAATCTTGCCTCTAATTTTTCCCTTTGCTCTCTCACAATTGGTGACAATACCCAACCTTTCTCAAAAAAATTAAGACTAACCTTAACAATCTAACTCCAAAAACACCTCAAACAGCCACCGGCACAGAGGAAAAGGCGACAGCGGTGAGTGCTTCAAGAGCTCCCACTTGCCGCCGACAACCGTTGGTTAACCAACGCATGTAGTGCACGCGCCACCTTCTAGTGACATTTTGTTAACCTTATTGCCATGGATTGAGTCGCACCAACTCGAGGAGTTCATCAGTGATGTGTTTTTCTACCTTTAATTGTTGAAAACTGCATTTATGCATTTAACCATAGTTGGTAATGTGTTTTTCTACCATTAATTGTTGGAAATGGGTTTTGTGTGTTTAACCATAGTCACTGGTTCCTTTGTAGTAGTATCTCATGATGGGTTGAATTTGTTTCAGTCCCTCTTTCGTTGTTGCAAAGCTGTTGATGTTTCAGGTTCAATTTTTTTGCACCATCGTTCTTCACTTGATTTTCTTTAACGTCTTTCTTACTATATCAGTTGCATCATGAGCAACTTCAAAACTGAAAGTGTTGAGGGACAACAACCCATTATGGTTCAACAAATCGCAAATCAAAAATTGAATGGAATGAATTATGTTGCTTGGAAAAAGGGGGACATCGTATTTCTCAAGGGCCTAGGTAGGTATGAACATCTCATGGATCCAGCTCTTGATATTAAGTTACTTTTGTACAAAAAGTGGGAACATGGCAACAAAATAATGACAAGCCTCTAGAATGCCATGGAGTCAAATATTGCTAACATGTGTCAATAAGTGAATTATGCAAAGGAATTGTGGGAGTATGTGAGACTTTTATTTTCTAGTAACGTTACTTGTATATATGATTTATCTGTGGGATTGTTCAAGTGTGAATAGGGAGAGAAGAATCACACCAAGTATTCTTTAGAAATTAAGAATCTATTTGTAGAACATTTAGCAGCCCAACTGATAACAACAAACAAGGATCAACTTTTGAAGGAAAGAGAAGAGTTATTCGTCATGAGATACTTGGCTGGCTTAAAACCAAAATAGGAACCAATTTGTGCCCAAATACTCAGTGGCACGAAACTTGCATCACTTGTTGAAATATATTCATGAATATCTTGATCCTTAAAGGAACTAATACAAGAAAGTGGTAACAAGTCTACTCTAGCCATTTACAATAGTGGAAGAGGTAATAGAAGTCAAAGTAACTGTGGTGGTAGTAGAGGAAGGGGCAGAGGAGGCCAAAGGAAATGGGACCATTGTGGCAAGAATGAGCATGTTTGGGACTATTGTTGCGACTTAAACTCAGAGTTGTGCCCGAACCCCTCTTAGTCTACTAATATTGTAGAGACTTCTGGTGTTTTTGTTTCAACAAGTGGAAACAAGGTAGTTTTGAAGAAAAATATGCAACTTTTGTCCAGTATCGCAGCCAAGCAAGCAATCATAATAATTGTGTCATTTGCTCACCTAAGTAATCACACAACTTGTATATCGTCTTCTGTAAACCTTAGGGGTTATGGTTTGATTTAGAGAATTTTCGAGAATTAAGATTGTGATTTGATTTAGAGGATTTTTTGGGATTATAATTGTAATTTACCTTATATAAATAAGATAATCTAGTATATAAAGCGAGGGGGAGCTGTTGATTTCTATAAGCTCTCACAATCCCTCTTCCGAATTTCTCTCAATTCCTCATTCATATCAAAAACATTTATGAAAGTTCTTTGTGCACATATACGTATGGCACATTATAGACCATAGAATTAAATGAATAGTAAGCTACCATGTTATGGGATTCACTGAGTGCAAACTCATTTGATAGTGCTTTGTTCTTTTATGATTACAGAAATCAAATAGTAACTTAAGAATCTGGGAGAGATAAAAGAAAGTTCTAATTGTTTGCTCCATTTTGTAAGAAATACTAAACAACAAGAAGCACCGAATGCTCATAGTGGCATGAAACCTATAGTATGTGAGAAAATGTCAAGCAAAGCATAAGAAGAGCAACTTCATTTTAAAGTTAACTTCACTGTTGGATATATAATGAGAATTCACATGGGTGTGTACAAAAAAATTTAGTCATTGGATGTTCTAGAGGAAGAAAGAATACATCATAAACTCTAATGTCGAACTTCAAATGAACAATCTCCTAAAAGTGGTTGTTTAGAAAAATATAATTAGTAATGTCTTATGGTATTTTGATCAGAAAATTTAAACTCTCTCTCCTAAAATTAAGTCAATTTTAGAAAAATAATGTTGCACCGCCACTTAGAAATGATTTTAGACATTTGAGAGTGAGAGAGGGAGAAAAGCTGGTATAAAATTGCAATAATGGCCAAAAGCATGAAGGAAGATGCAGACACCACAAAGGCACAATTATGATCCTTAAATAGAGTTTAACTAGAATGAAGGAACAAACTTGGCTTAGTGCTATCCAAACCTCAGTTTAACAAGAAAAATGACATTCTTAAGGCTAAACCAGTAGATCATGATCCACAAGATGTCATATTGACGAAGAGCTTAAACCATCAGGTACATCAGTATAAGATTTCTTCACATAATAGTCATATATGCGCCTGACTAACATATGCACTTTTCACATCACTACAAAACCCTGGGTTGGCATGTATACCTAATGAATAAGGTAAGAATGGTATTAAACTCTTCCGAGCCAATCAAACTTACTCTCAGAAGATATCCAGAAACACTTAAACCACACCTTAAGAGCAAATTCTTTAGTAAGCCAGCACAAATTTCCAATTTTTTTTAGGACATGGGTTTTCTTGTGAACAACTATATTAGATTAAATCAGGGACCAACTTAATTCTGCTCATAAATGAACTTCATGTTGTGTTAAGTCCCAATGCTAGCCAAGTTGGCTAACAAAATGCAAGTATCATAATTGCATCAGCCAAAACAATCAACATGAACTCTATATTTGTCATGTAATATATCTTGGCTTCACAAGGTGTGTTCTCAATTTTCATTTTGTTATACTAGAAAAGCAGATAGCTCCACTGACTTATGAGCAACAATGAAGATAGCGATTTGAAGCTTCTTCTAGCACTAAGCCTCAATGGTGCTGAGTTTACTTTTTTGAACAAAAACAAAGTTGCCATTCATTGAAAAGTCTGCGGCTGAAAGGCATGCTGAGAAAAATAGAACATATCAATGGACCAGCATTGTATTTGTAATCAGCACATAAGAAGGATAGCATCAAGATGGCAAATAAATCTAAAAATACTTAATTCTTCGAAACTCAAGTTAAACAAGGAAAGATCGTGTTGAGACTTCCAGCAATGGGAACACTGGATAAATCTTTTATCTTAAATTCACAGGACGGACTAAGTTGGCCTAGAAATAGAAAAACTAAGTTGGCCTAGAAATAGAAAAACTAAGTTGGCCTAGAAATAGAAAAACTAGTCAGAAAAATTGAAGATGGTGACTAAAATAAATTCTCAGAAAAGTCGAAGATGTTGACTAAAATAACTTCTCATACGTAAGACTTTCCTTGGATTGAAATGTACGAAGTTTGTAACCACAAAAAAGGAGTCCACGCTTCATATTACCCAGAGAACTGACAAAATAAAGGGATATTAAGCAATCCAGCGATCGCGTAGCTACATAAACACATCTCACTACGAAGCTCAAATTGTCCAACTGGTAAACAACCACAAGGGAGAGGAGAAAGAAAGGACTTTCATCATGCATATACAAGATTGAAGCCAAATTCATCAAATCCCATAAATAAACACCCCCACCGAACTGCACTACTCTCAACGAAGACAAAAGAAACTAGAATAATGCTAGTTGGATATGCACGTTACACAAACAAGAGAAATCATATATGTAAAAGCTGAAAAAGTAATGACAGCAAGACAGCCACTGCAGAAAAAGCCAAAACTCGATAAACCTGGTAGCTAGTCCCCATTATATGCAGTAAAACGTAAAAATTCGAACAAGTGAGGAATGCGGATGCTTAATCAAACCACGCATCAACCGACAAACTTGGGATGTAACACGCGGGAACCCAAAGCCAAAAAAGGAAAATTACTCTTGTTTCTCCTCTTCGTTACTTAACTCCTGGCTTCGATCGGATTCTGAAACAACAGCACCACCAATAAGCCAAAGCTACAATTCGGATCAGCGAAAGTAAAAAAAAGGTGTGTGTATGGTATTCTCATCAATCTCTGCGATTCCACACGTACGTACCGTCATCACCAGGGTGGTCATGAGGTGGGTCTTGGTGCTCTTCGTGGTTGTTTTTTTCGTGGTTGTTGCTGCGTTCTTGCTCCTGAAAATCGTTCTCTTCCTTAAGAGGTGGGGTCGTCTCGAAGGAACGCTTCTGGGCCGGCATTTTCTATAGCCTGTATGTTCAAAAATTAAAAAATGAAAGAGCGTCTCAGGTGGTACTCAAGTGAGCTTAGAGACGACAATGGGAGGTGAATATAGATTGAAAAGGAGAAGAGAGAGAGGTGGCGGAGAACCGCTTGACCACTCTGCGTTTTAGCTAAAGAAAAAGAGAAGAGAGTCTAAACAGAGGCGGACGGATGGGAACTTGCCGGACATTGTATACTTGTATTTGTGTGTGTATTATGTACTGAGTAATAAATTCGTAGGTGTTTTATTAGTTTTAATTTCGTATTATTTACCCAAAAGAAATAGCCCATTGTTGTACTTGTACCTAAGAAAAGCATACCATTCCCAAGTTACAATAGCCCTGTAAGCAAGTTCCAATATCATAAAAATCAGATTGAGATTTTTCTTTTCAATCTTACACGTTACTGACTTAACATGCCCATAAATAACGTGAACTATGTTATTGGTAATCAGCCGGAGATGGCAAATGTCGTTCGATCTGTTAGGCTCGGCCCGAGTTAATCGGCTCATGGGTTGAGATTATTTGGCCCAATAGGTTAAGGTTGCTTTAGTCGAGATGGCAAATGTTGCTCAATCTATTAAGCTCGGCCCGAGTTAATCGGCTCGTAGGTCGAAATTATTTGGCCCAATAGGTTAAGGCTACTTTGGTCGAGTTTAACCTGTGGTCTAGCGGAATGTATAAAATAATGTCGTTTGACCTTAAAATCTAATTATCATAAAAGTCTATTGTGAAGTTCCGATCAATGCGAGCAAAGCATTGGGGTTTTTCACAGATTTGGAGAACTAGATTTTGATTCTCAGTGGATTGAATGCTTCAACATCCTCTCCCCAGTGAGTTTTGTTCCTGTGAATGACAGCCACGTCAATCACCAGAAGTTCATCCTTGGGAATCATTAGGTTCCTTGGGCTTGACATAAAATCCAAATTTACTTGAGAGTATTTGCACTGTCGCGTATATTAAGTCTTGGCTCTGTCCAGAACTAGTATAGTATCGTTTGTCCTGTTGTATCCAAAAGGATACAAACTATTAGACATTGCTTAGGGGAGTACAAGCGATGTGATGTGCCTGAACAAGAAAACGTACATAGAGCGTTGAGGCCCTAAGGGAAGTGACGAAGGAGCTATCCGTACTGAGAAGACAATTTGTGTTAGAAGTGTCGAGCTTTCGGAATGATGCCATTGGACACGATATTGAATACTAGTTGATAAGCGTCATGGCGGCCCGGGCGCCACCCGGACGAGGGAAACATCGGCCCAGGCTTAGCCCGAGACGAGTGGGCCGAATTTTTTTAATTTAATTTTAACTTTTTTAAGTTTTAACATAAATGATTAGTTGAAATTTTTATTTTATAATCATTTTAAAATTTTATTAACATAAATGATTAGTTGAAATTTTTATTTTATAATCATTTTAAAATTTTATTCTATGATGATATTAAAAAA
>JAOQMN010000002.1:25861733-25872451 GCA_027563555.1 Erythroxylum raimondii | reverse complement strand
AGAAAACACAGAGAGAGAGAGAGAGAGAGAGTCAACTAAAGAAGAAGAGAGTATAATAGTCATTTATTATTATTATACATATATTATATTACATTCCATTTCATCCAACATCCAAACAATATTTCACTATATTACATTATGAACTCTTTCATCCCTTTCAAACAACAATTTTCTAATATTACATCCATTTTCATTCCATTACATTGAAAACTTTACATCCAACCAATCATAACCTTAATTTCCAATGTTCAATCACCCAATTCACATATGATAAGTCCTATTTCATTTATTTCTAGGTGTTTGAAAAGTTTCATACACATTCAAAAAGGTTCGGATATGGTTCGGTAAAAAATGGAAATGAAAACAAACTTAAAATAATGTAATTTGGGCTAAGCCTACAGTGGTCTAAAAATAGGCAAAACAATCAGTCCAAAAGCAAATCACATTAAGGACTCCAGTTGTTCCTTAATATGAATATAGAAAACATTCAAACTAGGTTTTTAGGTCCTCTAGAAATTTGTTCCCTTATGTCTCTAAGTTCTATAGCTCTAACAATCAGACCATTTGAACTTCCCAATCATGATATATAGACCAAATATCACAAGCTACTCCAAAATAACAAGGACAACATCAGGTCACCATTTTCAATCCCAATTTCCAATATCATGAAGCCTAAATTAAGTT
This sequence comes from Erythroxylum raimondii, assembly GCA_027563555.1. Taxonomy (NCBI): domain Eukaryota; kingdom Viridiplantae; phylum Streptophyta; class Magnoliopsida; order Malpighiales; family Erythroxylaceae; genus Erythroxylum; species Erythroxylum raimondii. The sequence continues at coordinate 25,871,767 of JAOQMN010000002.1, read as the reverse complement.
AGATTCTCTTCTAGATATTTATATTTCTATGTCTTATTTTACATATGAAACTGAAATCACCCAATTTAGAGGTCTTAAGGCTGATTTATGACCCAAACAATGTGATTGGTTCAACAAACACTAGACAAAATTTCACTACACGATACTCTCTTGTCATATTTAACCAATTCTATGCAAAATAATACTAAAATAACACCAAAGCATCATCTCAACAACTATTCCAAATCCAAATGAATCTTTGCATTCATTAAAATATATGCACAAATAGAAATTGTACTAATTGTATTCCCAAACCTTAAAATTGGCAAAGTAGTTCTTCTAATGCCTTTTCTTCCCTTCCTTTTCGACTTTGCTTACCAGAAAAACCATAAATACAAATCTCAATCCCACTTCCAACCTTTTAATTTCAGTTATTCATAATCAAAGCAAGAAAAATGAAGATGAGAAAACAAACCATAAGCTTTTACCTTGATTTTCACCTAGGATTAGATTGATTCCTTATGCAAAATGGAGTGATTAAGGAGATGGAATGGAGAGAGATGAGAAGAAAAAATTTTGCCCTACATACACATCCCCCTCCCCTTTCTTCTATTCCCCTCATGAATTTTCTAGTAGTAAACCTATGTTTCAATCTCATTTGACCATATGTTACAATCCTATTGTACCATATGTACAATCCTATTATACCATGTTTTACAATACTATTGGACCATGTGTTACAACTTTATTAGACCATGTGTTACAATCTTATTGGACCATGTGTTACAATTCTATTGGATACACATAAGCTTTAATCTTATTGGTCACACATGCTTTAATCTAATTGGTCCATGTGTTGACTTTAGGAAAATTGCACATTAGTCATTCTTCTTCCTTTAATTCCCACATTGGCTAATAATCTTATTAATTAATTTCATTCTCGTATGTCTTAATTTTCTAATGGCATAAATTTCATGCCATTTGGTTAATTATTCAGGGAGTTATACCCAAAACACTACAGGCTGTTCAAAAATAGGGACATCAGCCATAACTAAAATTCAAGCTAGAATTAAAAAATCTTAGAGGCAGAATCAATTTTTAGTTCATTCATGAAAGTTTTAAATCTATATCTCTAGTTTAATCTCCAATTTGAATTATCCAATTTAGAGGTCTATAGGCCAAAATATGGTCAAATTATAGAAGTCTGTTCAGTGGAACTTATGTACGCATCCCAAATCAACTAACTTCGATCTTATCATGCAAGAACAACACAAAACACATCATATTTAACCAATAACATCTCATTTGCTTATGGAATACTTCTTTTATCAATTCCCCTAACATCACGCTCATAAATACATGCAAACATATCAAAAATTCTCATTTATATTTCATGTTTAAGGATGTATATCTATGCTTGAACTAACAAATTATCTATTTACCCATATCTTTTACATTAGGTGTTATTGTGTCTCTTACTATACTTATGCACTTAATTTGTTCTATTCACTTTTTAATACACCCTAGATATGCTATAATATTTATAGGGTATATGTTGGAGGCTTACATTTATTACTATTCCTATGTCGATTTGGGGGGACAAACTTAAACTCGTATAGTTTTTCATTTGTAACATGCAAGTTTCATGAAATCATAAACCAAAAAGGAGAGAGAGGAGAATCATCTGAGCATTTCCAAGACATAAAACTAAGATGATATGGCCTTCCTCAATTGGTCCTTACAAATGCTTCTACTTGGCGTTTTGCGAGTGGATGGAGGAGAGACAAAGTCATCGCTCGTCCAAATCAAACTGGACCCCACGTTGACATGTGCGTGGGACCCCTATAACCTCAAACCCGACAGAGATCTTCTTGTGCTTATTCTAACTAACTCGGCGTTTCCAAATCTTAACATCCAGTGACGAAGCCGAAGACACCAACCAATTCTCATAAAAATAAAAGGGCTCTTACCTGCACCATCACTCTATGTGCCTCCGCTTTCTCAGGGACATGCATATTTAGTAAGATGGAGAGAGACTCTTTTTATGCACAATAAAGATCCAAACTTTACTGTATATTTGTGCATATATTATATGGTATTAGAATGTAGAGAGAAAATGCGAGTCCTGGAAAATGGGAATATAGATATTGGAAAGAATAAGTACAATAGGATGGACTCGGATTCTGCAGAGGCAGATATCGTGTTGTCCAGAAATGGGCAACGACTACTGGGAGGAGATGGTTTTAACGGGAGAAATGATACAACGAAATATGTGTTTGCATGTGCCATCTTTGCCTCCCTAAATTCTGTGCTTATGGGCTATGGTTAGTCTTTCTCTTAATCCTATTCCCCTATGTCTATGTATTTCTTATATGATCTCTGTGGTTATTGTTTCATATGGTTAAATTTAACCTACATGTCTGACAATGTTCCTTCATTGTGTTATATTACATCTATTTCCTCTGTTCTTCTTTACTACTTTGTTTCAATTGTCTTAAGAGGACTTTCATTACCATAGCACGGAATAGGTTAAATAATTGGAACATAGCTGTAAGAGGTCAAATGTGCAAAAGGTGTTTTCTTTTTTTATTTACAAGATAATCAAATGTCTGATTGGGGTAACGAGAACAAAATCATTTGTCAATTGAAAATACAAGTATAATGTTTCTTGACGGAGACTTCTGAGTTAGGATGTTGTAGGGGATAATACTCTCGTTATCTAGTTAGCAGTTATAGGAGAGAAGAAATGGCAATTGGTCGCTGAGGATCTTAATTATAGGCTGAAAGTTCAAATTTGTTTTGTGTTGAAATGAGTTTCTAGGATTTAATTGCTAAATATTAGGAATCCAATCTGAAACTACATCAAAATTTTGTGTACTTACCACTGATCCCATTAGGCAAATTACTTAAATTAGTTTTATATCTTTCATAACTATGTATTGGTTCTCATTATTACATTACACTCCAAATTGTCAAATTGCAGAAGATCCATCCATTACCTACTTTAATGAACATACGAGCAAGTGAGAAAATTTTCTTGTATTAGGTCATTCACTGTCCAATATAGGATAGATTAGATTTGTCGTTTGTCATTGATCCTGATCACTTTGCAGATGTGGGTGTCATGAGTGGAGCTATTATATTTATTCAGGAAGATCTGAAGATATCAGTGTTACAAGAAGAAGTTCTTGTTGGAATTTTGAGCATAGTTTCGATTGTGGGTAGTTTAGCAGGAGGAAAGACATCAGACGCCATTGGAAGAAAGTGGACAATAGCTCTTGCAGCTTTTGTCTTTCAATCAGGGGCTGCTATAATGGCTTTGGCACCCACCTTTAGAGTAATTATGATAGGCAGAATCTTGGCAGGGGTAGGGATAGGCTTTGGAGTTATGATTGCCCCAGTTTATATTGCAGAGATATCACCCTCTGTTGCTAGAGGATCGCTTACTTCCTTTCCTGAGATTTTTGTGAATCTGGGAATCCTTCTTGGATATGTTTCAAACTATGCCTTCTCTGGGCTACCAGTTCATCTTAACTGGAGAATTATGCTGGGTGTTGGGATACTTCCCTCCATTTTTATGATTCTGGCACTGTTTGTGATTCCTGAATCCCCAAGATGGTTGGTTGTGCAGAATAGGATTGAAGAAGCAAGATTAGTACTGTCCAAGACAAATGAAAGTGAAAGTGAAGTAGAGGAGCGGTTGAGGGAGATACAATTAGCTGCTGGGCTTGAGAGGGAGGAGAAATATGAAGCTAAAGCTGTATGGAACGAAATCGTAAATCCCTCGCCTCCAGTTCGAAGGATGATGATTGCTGGTTGTGGAATTCAAGTTTTCCAACAAATTACGGGCATTGAGGCGGCTGTATATTATAGCCCAACCATTTTTAAGGATGCAGGTATCAAGGGAAACAGTCAGATTCTTGGTGCAACTGTTGGTGTTGGAATTACAAAGACAGTTTTCATTTTGGTAGCTACTTTTCTTTTTTTTTCCAAGGTAAAAATAATATATTATTGTGGAAAAAAATTACAAGTCAAACACGGGGCATAACTCGAGCAGGAAGGAAAAGATAAAAAAGGCAAAGGAAACAGTGGGCCAAAACAAAAGAAGCCCACGTAGCATAACAAAGCCTAGAGAGCCCAAGGCCCAGGAGGGATAAAAGCCCAAGCAGGGCAATCCAAAAAATTGCATGTGAGGCTAGGCTGCGGCAGGCCCAACCCAGCCCAAAATCAGTCCTGGAATACTCCAGGTCGCACTCGCGAGAATGCCTGGTGCTAAAGATCAACGCGTTCAGGTGGGTAGAGTCGGTAGAGAAGCTTGTAAACCTGAGTTTTAATTGCAACCACAACATCCAGACTGGAGAAGGTCACCCCATCCATAACAACTGCATTACGAATCTTCCAGAGTTGATAAAGGGTACACAGGAACCCAATTTTAGCTGCCTTACAACGGAGGAGAGCACCTCGGTGGTTGAGGCGCAACCAACGCACCGAACTGCTTAAGGTTGTCATCAAGCGTTTTAGCCCCAACCATGCTCGAACGGAGTTCCAAACATCACGAGAAAAGGAACACACAAAAAATAAATGTCCCACTGATTCAACAGAAGTTGAGCAAAACGGGCATTCACGGGGAATATCCAGGAAAGACAAATTAGCTCGTGTGGGGAGACGATCCAGCAAACTAAGCCAAGCAATAAAAGAGAATTTCGGTGGAATATAGGATTGCCAAATGAAACTCATCCACGGCTGAGGAGACTGGTGATCCCGAAACAGGTCATAGAGCTGGGTAGAGAACCGCGAAGTCCCACAATACAGACGTCGAAGCCCATCTTCCGCCGCCTGAGGGCTACCAAATTTAGATAACAACATATTGCGAACTAACCCCAACCGCTTAAGCAACGGAGAGTCGCGGGAATGGGGTTTCCAATCCCACAGAGTGGTGCCTCTAAGGTGGTAAGCGTGTAACCACCGGGACCAGAGCGAAGTTGCTTCAGCATGCACGTTCCACAGGGCCGTCGCCAGGAGAGCAAGATTCCACATCTTGAGATTACGAAGGCCCAACCCACCCTCGGCTTTCGGAAAGCAGATGGAGTCCCAGGCGACCCGAAAATGCCGCCCTCCCCAGAGAAATAAACGACAAAGCGATGTAACCCGATCCAAGACAGCAGCAGGAATAGGAAGGATAGTGAGCCAAAAAGCTAAGACCCCTTGGATTACCGACTGAAGTAATGTGAGGCGCCCAGCATAGGAGAAACGTGAGCCCTGCCAACTGGTTAAGTAAGCTTCAACCTGTTCAATCAGAGAGGAGTACTGCGCAATAGAAACCTTTAGAGGGGCAAGTGGAACACCAAGATACCGGACAGGAAATTGCCCCTCCGAAAACCCAACTATTTGCAGCAAAAGCTCCTTTTCCACCCCCTGAACACCTCCAATAAAAACATTGGACTTCGATGGGCTAACATTTAAGCCAGCAACTGCACTCAAAGATCGAAGACTGTCCATCAAAATGGTGAGTGAGGGAATATCCCCCCTGCAAAACAACATTAAGTCATCCGCAAAAGCAAGGTGAGTGATACCCAAAAGCTGGCACTTGGGATGAAAATTAAAATCAGATTGGGAGGTCCGGATTTTTAAATCTCTGGATAGATACTCCAAACAGAGAAGGAAAAGCAGGGGGGATAAGGGGTCCCCCTGTCTGAGTCCTCGGCGGCCTGTAAACATTCCATGCAATGCACCATTGAGGGAAATCGAAAAGGACGTTGTCGATACACAAACCATAATCCACTGAATAAATCGCGGAGGGAAGCACAAACCAACCAACATCTCCCGCAGGAATTCCCAAGAGACAGTATCGTATGCTTTGGTAAGATCAACTTTGATCAAACAACGAGGAGAGATGCGTTTACGAGCATATCCCCGGACTAACTCCTGCGCCAGAAAAATATTATCACGTAACTTACGTCCCCCAACAAAAGCCGACTGAGCAGGATCAATGAGAGGATCCAGCACCTGCGACAGCCGAGACGTTAAGATCTTGGATATAGTCTTATAAACCACATTCAGGCAGGAAATGGGACGAAAATCAGCAGCAGTTGGTCGGGCTGATTTCTTAGGAATAAGGGCCAGTGAAGTATGGTTGAACTGGCGGAGAAGGCGACCCGAAATGAAAAATTCGTGTACTGCTGCCAGGAGGTAAGGCCCAACACACGGCCATTGTTGCTTGAAAAACTCCGAAGTAAACCCGTCAGGCCCTGGTGCCTTCTCCCCTCCGATACTAAACAAGGCAGTTTTAATCTCATCATCTGTTATAGGCCGAATTAAGGAAGCCGAAGCCTCAACTCCAAGAACGTTCCCATGAGCAATCACCCGTGAGTCAGCAGGGGATCGGGGTGGGGAGGAACCCAGAAGATCAGAAAAATACGAGATGAGGGATCGCGACACCTCCTTCAAGGAGGTAGTTTCAGAACCATCCATATTAACCAAACTAGTAACAAGTTTGGATTTGCTGCGTTTACGAGCCATAGCATGGAAATACCTAGTATTATGGTCGGCCTCCAGTAAATGAGAACAGTTAGCTTTCTGCCTATAAAACAAACGCTCTGCCTCTTGCAAGAAAAGCACCTGTTTTCGACTAGAGTTGACTCTGAGCCGGAGTGAATCATCATCCGGATGAGAGGAAAAAGCCTGGAAAACGTTTTGGAACTCCTGCTGAGCCTCCTGGACACGAGTCGAAATGTGGCCAAAGGCTGTTCGATTCAATCGTCGAAGCACAGGTTTAAGTGCATGCAACTTCCCACAAAGAATATATTGGGCATAGCCTACCAACGGCCTCCCCCATACAGCAGCGACTAAGGATGAGAACTCAGGGTGTGTAAGCCACATATTAAAAAATTTAAACGGCGTACGACCTAGAACCTCCATCGGCCGAATAGCAACTACATAAGGGCAATGATCTGAATCAGCCTGCATAGGGAGAAAACGGACTGAACAAGCATGGCTATCCAGTGTCCAACCAGAGTTCAGCATAACACGGTCCAAACGGGCCCAACGAAATTGCTTCTGCCAGGTAAAGAAGCTACCACTGGCTGGGGCATCCACCAGCCCATGCAATACCCGAAAGTCCTGGAGATCCTTCAGCATATACGAGGCCGTAGGCATACAACCCAGACGTTCCGATGCATGGCACACACAATTAAGATCACCCAAGAGCATCCAAGGAGCAAGGCTGGGGGGCGCTAAGGCAGTCAGCTGCGCCCAAAGAGACCGTCGTTCTCGAACAGTGTATAAGCCATAAATACCAGAAACAAAAAACTCCACCTTAGAAACACAGCACTGGACCTGGCAGTGGATAAACTGATCCCCCGTAGCGAAGGGACGCACCTGGTAAAGAGCTGGATTCCAAAGTAGCACCATACGACCACCATCAATAACCTCAAAGTTATGGTGGAACAACCAGCCAGGAAAACGGAATCGGACAAAGTGCTCGAGCTTCAAAAGAGACAATTTTGTTTCCAAAAGGATAAGGAAACCACAACCGAATTGTTGCTGCAGGGAAAGAACCCGCAGCTGTCTCGAGGGTGTGCTTAACCCTCGGACATTCCAGCAAAGCAACGTCATGGGTGCGGTAAGGAGGTAGAACCTCCATCACCTGGCTGAACGGGAATGAGAGATCGAGAAACCTGACGACCTCCAACAGGAAAAAGCCCAAGATCTGAAACAGTATGGGAGGAGCTCAAGAGAACTTCTGGTCGAAAAGGCCCCAAAAGAGAAGCAGAAGAAGGAACTGATCCACTGGAAGTTAGGTGTTCTGAAGATCCAGCAGGGGAAGCAGGCTGGGGAATAGTCGAAGAGCCAGTGGTTTCCAATGCCAAGATGGGCTGATCACCCTGGGAACCCAAAGTGGAATCCAAGCGGGGCAACTCGGGGGGGTGGCACAAAGAAGCAACTAAAGCGGCACCCGTGGAACTAGGAACCGACGACTGGGCACCCTTTGCGCTCACAGAAGAGATACGATGTTCATGCAAAGCAGGGTCCAAAGGGCTAGATGCCGGGGCTGGAGAACAAGGCTGTGCAACACCCAACCGAGAAGCCCCTGGGACAACATCAGGGGGAGGGCCTGAGGAAGCGAGAACTCCTGGCCCGGGAACAACAGAGGTTGGCACTGTTGGGGCAACAACAGGAGCCTCCTTAGACTCAAGGTCGCGGCGACATTGGAACGGGCTATGGCCAAACTTAAGGCAATGGCAACAATAATTCGGATAAGCTTCAAAAATAACTTGTTGAGAATAACGGCGGCCAGAAGGGAGCAGCACCGAGAAACTAGTAATTGGGACTTTCTTAACATCAACCTCTATCAGTAGGCGAGCAAACCCCACCCGCAACTGCTGCCTAGTAATTTGGTCAGTACAAAGAGGTTTACCAATGCGGGAACCCAGCTTAGACAAGCCACGATCATTCCAAAAATTCAGGGGAACATTGGGGAGTTGCACCCACATAGGCACATGCATAAACTCAGCATAATCAAAGGTAAAATCCGGAGCCAGATTTTTCAAGATCAGTGTTTTCCCGAAGATGACATAAGGGCCACCAGCTAAAACATGCAAACGATCAGCTGCAGAATTAAAGTGGAAGATTATCCATCCACGGTTATGAGGAGTATACCGACAGGGAACATGCCATTTATCCATTTGATCCTGAACAGCTTTCAGCCCAGGGAACTTCCCCGTAAAGCAACCCACAAGGCAGAAACCCCATTGCCTCTCCAAATCCTCGGCATCATTAGCAGACAGCACCACTTCATCATCCACCTCCTGGAACTGTAATGTCATGCCTTGAGATAAGTCGCGATTCTGTTTGAAAAGACCTGCAAAAGATCGTTACTGTTTACCCGAGGCAGGGTGAGAAGACCCAGCCTGCGGCATGTCATCAAGCACCGGAGCAGCAACAGTGTCATCTGCCGGGGAGGAAGAAACCGGGACAGCCACCCCATCCACCGGAGCCACATTCTCAACAGCAGGACAACCAACATCAGTAGCCCCCTCAGCCGTGGGGGCAACAGCATCCCCATGGTGAGGAGGGCGCATAGCAGTAGGAAGGGGAAGAGACAGACCTGAACCAGATGAGGCAGGGATATTGGCCGAGACCACAGGTGAAACAAACTGTGGGACAATACGACGAGGACGGCCCTGAGAGGCATGGGAAGGTGCGCCCGTAACCAGAGCAGAGGACCCACGAGCAGCAACCAGGGGGGGACGAGAGCGAGCCCCACGAGTAGACCTGGAGTTTCGAACAGTACCCGTTTGGTAACCCAGACATTCAACAGTAATGTCAAGACCGCGTTGGCGGCGTTGACCCATGAGGGGAGGTGGGGAGGAAGACCAACCCCAAGAATGACGACACACCCACCGTCTGGCTGGGACAAAATTTCAAAACCAATGGGCGGGAAACCAAATCCCAGAAAACGACAAAAATGCGCCGAATGCAACCACCAGGAACGAACAACCAGCGACAACCCAAAACACGCAAATGTCGATTGAGGACCAAGTAGCGCAATCGGGTAACACAGGCAAGAATCGACGCAATGAGCAGGAAACAGGGACTGAGCCCAAGAGTCAAACAAAAGCAAAGGAAAGCAATCTGGAGGGATCCAAGTCCACCAGAAACAGTCAAAGGCACAGGCAACGCGCAATGATGAAGAGAAAAAAAAACAACCAAAGATCGAAGAGCAGAAAGCAATCGCGAAGTGGCCAGGACTAGGAGAGAACCCAGTGAGAGACACTCTCGGCAGCCACTTCTTATACTCTTTTTTTCTTACCTTGATACCTCACACTGTTGTTAAAGCCTTATTCTTTAAATTATCTTCTCGGCGCATCACTCCTTTTCTTTGGCAAGCCTCACTAGTTCGTTTTTGCCTTCCTTTTCAAACACAACTGCAGTTTCTTAGTGCTCTTTATAAGAATTTTGCTCCTTTTTATTGCGGTGGGCTATTTACTATTATTAAAATTGTTTTCCTAAAAATTTTTATTTCTTTTAATACACTTTAATTATTCATGGAATTT
>JAOQMN010000002.1:25751487-25767819 GCA_027563555.1 Erythroxylum raimondii | reverse complement strand
AGAGCAATTGAAAAGAGAAGTGTTTTGAGAGTCATAGCTCTTTATGAGGAAAGAAATATTGAGAGAAAAAGTGCTGTAGCACTTAGAGAGATATTTGTATTTTGTGAGTACTCTTTGTACCCATAAACTTTGTTATGGATATAACTACATATTTTTTGAAAGATTCTTTTATTTTTGAGCCCAACAAAGCTTCCAATAAGTGTTATCGGAGCAAAGATTCGTTTGTTCGTGAATTGGTGAAGCGATGACCAACTTGATCCAGCCTCAAGTTCCAAAATTAACAAAGACAAATTATGGGAATTGGAGCATCCAGATGAGGGTGATGCTTGGTTCTCATGATTTATAGGATATTGTTGATGATGGATATACTGAGCCCGTAGATGCAACTGTCGAAGCAGCCTTGTCAAATGCTGAGAAAAAGACGTTGAAAGAAACTCGAAAGAAAGAAAAGAAGGCGTTATTTATTTTTCAAGGTGTTGATGAACCCATGTTTGATAAAATTTCAGATGCAAAGACTTCAAAAGAAGCATGGGAGATCCTGCAGAAATATTTCCAAGGAGTTGAAAAGGCTAAAAGGTACTAAGTTCGAGATGCTAAAAATGCAAAGCTCAGAAAATGTTGGTGATTATGTTACTTGTTTGAAAACGGTGGCTAATGAAATGAAAAGAAACGGTGAAACTCTAGACGATATTCGTGTAATAGAAAAGCTTTTGCATTCACTTACACGCAAATTTGATTACATCGTTGTTGCAATCGAAGAATCGAAAGATTTTTCAGAACTTTCGATTGATGAACTCGTTGGTTCTCTCCAAGTACATGAGCAAAGAATGAACCAGAATGATAATACTGGCGACTTGGAGAAAGTCTTGCAAAGCAAATTATCAGTCGGCGAAAATCAAGTAAGCAGTAGCTAGAGACAGGACAGAGGAAGTTAAGGTGGCTACAGAGGTGGCTACCAAGTAGGACGTGGTCGATGGAACAACCGAGGTGGATGTGGATGTGGCCAATAATTGTTTGAAAGAGAAAATACAAATGAAGGAAATTTGACATATGGTCGTGGACGAGGTTATAGAAACAGAGGTCGAGGCAAATTTCAACAAAGAAGAGATAAATCTCAAGTGAGTGTTATAATTGTAATAAATATGGTCATTTTAGTTACGAATGCAGATTGAATCTTGAGGTACAAGAAAGAAGTTATTTTGCAGCAGCAGAAGACCAAAAAGAAAATGATGTTATGCTTCTCTCTTTACCAGTCAATGAGCAAAGCAATAATAATGTTTGGTATCTGGACACTAGTGCCAGTAACCATATATGTGGTCAGAAAGAGTTGTTCACAAACATGGATGATGTTGGACCCTAATTCGTAATAAGCATGTTTAAATTATTTTGAGGTTTTAGTTTGATAATTTTTCATTTGGTTGGAATAAAATGAGGATTTTATTGCTTAAGTTATGATTATTAAATGAAGGAATTTAGTGAAATATGAATTGAGGGTCCTATGAATTTAGGTGATTGAGATTAAAGGGGGGATTATTTCATTAGAGCTTGTATGGATGTTAGAAATTAAATTGAAGAATTTAGTTAAATTAGAGTGTATGTTAATAAGGTGTTAGACTTTAAAAGAATAAGATAGTGTAGGATAAATTAGGAAGTTGGTAGTGGGCTTTTAGCCCTTTTAAGTGTCATATAAATGAGAAAGGAAGGATTTGCATGGTGGATTGCTAGGAAGCCCAAGCCCACGAATTTTTAAGTTGGAAGGAGGGAAAGTTTGAAATTGGTGAAAGTTATAAGGAGGGAAAGATGGAAAGTGGGCTTAAGGAGTTAATGAGTTAGTGAAATAAAATGTAAAACTTAAGGCTTGGGAAGGTTTTTTAATTCAAGTACATTGTGCATACATACTTGAATCTATGTCTAACAGATTAAAACTTAAGGCTTGGGAAGATTTGTTGTGCATACGTACTTGAATTAATATGGATGTGAAAATCTAGGTTGACTATTTTAAGTTTTACATATTTTAATTCAAGGAGGGAAAGATGGAAAGTTATGCATACGTACTTGAATTAATATGGATGTGAAAACCTTAGGTTTTTTAATAACAAGTACAGAAATTTTCTAGGTTGACTATCCTTGTTTCGTTCCGTTTTCCGGTTGGGATTCGGTTCTCGAGATTAGGTTCTAACAATATACACAAGGAACTAACACAATGAATACCACACATGATATCTAATTAACAATTAATGTCTCCTTAACACCTAGAATACAATGCACGAATACCATAGTTTAGAATACAATGCACACATACCATAACTATATACTAGTAATTACATAATTCCAAGCTCATAAAACATGCTTATTATTATCCAAACCTATCATTTGAATGAGAACAAAAAAAATGCCATTACTCCATTCCAAGGTTTATACAATTATACTCAATTTCAATTAATTTAAGTAGATAAATAATTAATCAATATATACATAAGCAATTAAAATACATACTCAATAAGATAATCAACCTAGAAAACTTTATTTGGAATATACTACTTATTAACATTATAAAAGTACCTTAAATATTCTTTTGGTATCAAGAAATTGTCTATATGCTATTTAAATCCTAGTATATTTAATATCGTTAACATTTTTATGATGCCTTTAACAAAATGGGATAAATTGATATAATATCAACATAGTTATTATCTATATAATTAAGGAAATATAGAGAAAAATGTAAAGGAAAGGATATAAAAAGGTCTTTACTAAAAAATTATTTTGAGTTTAATTATAAAATTGAAAAGTTGTTGAGCATCTTATTTTACCCATTTAAGAAGTTATCTTGATCTGAAAAAGTTTCTATGAATTTAAGGATTTAGATAGGACAATTGAGTGTGCATTTAGAAGGCATGCTAGAGCAATAGAAATAAAACATATGATGAATGCTCTTTATGTTCTTTATAGAAAAAGGTTGTTATGATTAGCTAATTTCTATTGTTTTTATACAAGTATATAGAAGCTAATTGCGATTTAATCTCGAAGATATTTTCGTATAACATTTTGATATTTACTTAATAACTTTGAAAAAGCTAGTTTTCAAAGAAATATCAAAGGGGCTTGTATTTGTGAAAAAGGATACATAATTCAACCCTCCTTCTTGTGCATTTTGTACATTGTACGTAAAGACTATACTAACAAGTAATTTACTTCAAGATCCAGTAGTACGTAGCCTTATCCCTAACTAGTAAAGAAACTGTTTCCAATAGACACAGAAAAAAAAGAGAAATGTTTGAAGAAAACAAAAGGCCAAAAACAAAATAATAATTATATTAATAAATAAATCAGTAATTATATTGATAAAATGCAAGTTCAGGGACATCTCAGGGTTAATGCGGAGGATGGTTATATTTCCCTCCCATCGATAATAGGCAGGTCACCAGGAGAAGGTCCATTTCCTATGGAGGTTCTGATAGAAGGACTTTCCTATAATTTTCTAGATGTGTTCTGCTGATTGTGGTTTTTGGTTTTTGGTGGGATTTTTCTATAGGTCATTGTGTGGTGTTTTTATGTCTGTTGGTGAATTCTGTAACAGGGTAGTGGTTTTAGTTTTCTTAGGCTTTTCGATAGGCAGGTTATGAGGGTGCGATGTTTCTTCCTTGCTTTGTTCACGGCTCCTCTGTATATTTCTTTTGTGAGCCCTTTTGGCAAGCTAGATTTTTTTTTTTGAAATCACTAACTGTGTATATAACTTTTTCTTATTTGTATAAAATTTTTACTGATTTACCAAAAAAAAAAGATTAAAGATACTAAGGGGAAGTACTAATAAAGAAATTTCAATTAATAACTTAGAATTGAATGTAAAACTAATTTTATGCAAGTCGAAGAAATATTAAGATTGTTATCACATTGTCATTTAATATCATTTTATAAAAAATTAATTAGCTCTTTTTTTTTGTCAATGACAAACAAAATTGCAATAAAATCATAAATATAAACCAACCAAAAGCCCCAATTAATATGACTACAAAGTAAAGCAAAACTAAGAAAACAAAAGGGGGGAAAAGGAATAACCAAATTATATACAAGGACATGAAAGCAATTCCTGTCTATACAGCAAAGACCAACTCTTATATAAATGGGAGTCAAAGCAAATAAAAAGTAATTCCATACCCATCAACAAAACCGAATTCCTTACTTCTTCGACACCCATCAACAACACACAAACATAACTCCATAATCAACATCCCTTACTCATTCGAAACCCATTACCCATGCCTTAAGAAAAACAAAAACGATGAGATGAAAGAGTCTTACCTAGAAGAGAGGACAAATAGTCAAACGTTGGGTTGGCTTGAAGGGAGAGTGGCGTTTCTGGAGAAGACAATCTGGAGGTATAGAAAGTGAAAAATGAGAAAGTTGTCGCAAGGTGCTCTCGTGTTCAGGAAAAAATTACTTTACCTTTCACTGCGGAGACGAAGCAAAGGGAAGAAGGAGAGTTGCGACAGAGGACGTGATTTTAGGTTTCAGTCTGAAAATTGACGAGCGTATATTTGAGGTGGTTCACTGCGGAGACGAAGTAGACATACGAAGGAGAGCTACGATAGAGATTTGCAAGGGACGTGTTAGGTTTCGTATGTCACAAGGTTATTTTTGACATTTCTAGTTTTTGTACCTTAGTTTTGGAAGGAACAAAAATTTCTATCCTTGTTCTCTAAAGACGGAACAAAAATGAGTGATGATAGCAAGCAAACAGCACAAGACACAGAACTTTTATATCTCTATTCACTGTCGTCACCCACGAAGACAGCAACCAAACGCTACCTTATATAAATGGGAGTCAAAGCAAATAAAAATGAACAAAAAAGAAAATAAAAGAACAGTCAGCCAGTCACTCACTCTCTCTCTGCGGGCGCTTACTCATCCACATTAACCCCACTTTCACTCTCTCTGTCTAATTTCTCAACCTGTCGCCCTCAAGGGAGACTTTTGCACCACTCACTCATATTCTTCTCTCTCACTCTTACTCTTTCTTAGTCTCTCTATCTCTTTCTCTCCTAATATTATTTATAAATAGCAGCTTAGGGTTTAAATTGGGAGATATGAGTAATCAATCTCAACAACAAACCCAACAACAGCAACAACAGCAGCTGGGCCCCAGTGTTGCCAGTAAGGATTCCGAGGAGGACAAGAGCACCGGTCCGTCGACTGACGGGGGAAGCAGCGCTGGTGCCACGGTGGTTCTATCTGAGAAAGCCGAGTCCGGAAACGGTGCTGACGAAGATAGTGCTGATAAACCCGACGATCTCATGGAGGAGGAGCCGCCTCCCCCGCCTGAACCTGCGGCTTCCGGCGCTTCTCCGGCCATTGTTTTCTGTATTCGCCTTAAGCAGCCTCGCACAAATTTGTTGCACAAAATGAGCGTCCCTGAACTTTGTCGCAATTTCAGGTTATTCCCTTGAAAGTTTTGTTTTCTTTCTCTGGAGATGTTTTGGTGTTCGAACTGTTGATTGCATTGGGATTGTTTTAGCTTCTTTATGGATCAAACGGAATTTCTTGAGAAAGCCTCTTCTTTTTGCTGATATTGACTTTCTTCACGTGTATTGTTCTGTAATTTGAACTTGTTTAGGGCTTTTTAAGTTCTCGAATTTATGGCCTTAAAGGTTTTTTCTGTTTGTCGTAAATTCCTAGAGTTCCTGTAACTGCTAAAAATGTGATCTTGTGCTTTGACTTTTTAGCCCTTTGCAGCTTTCTATAGTTTACTTGTTTGGTGAGGAGGTGGTAAGGTTGATGGTGAATGCAATAAGTAGAAGTTGTTGGGAGGAGAGGAGTAACGGTTGGATTGGACTAACGTGTACTGACAGGGATGAAGATTAGCCTCGAGTATTTAAGGACTTGTTTATGTATTAATTTCCTCTTTCTCAAAACTGAAATGCATCTTTTCTGAGCTTCCCTTACTTAATTGTCATTTTTGTTCTTGATTTATGATACTGAAGCTTTCCATTGTCTACTTTGAGATCTGCATGATCTTTAAAAAGTAGTACCTGTGCCCTTAGGAGCAATAAGTAGATCCAAATGCGTATTTGGGGATGTTACAGGCCAAGTTGATTAGTTGTGCACATATTATTACTGCCATCTCTTCAGATCAGTGCATTCATTAATTGTTGTAATTTAAGTACTTGAGTTGAAACTGGAACTTAGTTCGTTTCTGGCCTGTAGCTTTTTGTGCATGGCAGTAAATCTCTACCCTGCAACACAATATTCTTGTCATGTTGTCCAAGATTAAATTCCTATCTTATCTTAAAGTGGGTATATGACTTCTTTTATGAATACAAGCATTTCTATGGGGATCTTTCTTTTTCTATTTATTTTCTGAAAGATTCACTTGTTATTTTAATGTTTGTTCTCTTAGTGCTGTTGCCTGGTGTGGAAAGTTGAATGCTATAGCTTGTGCATCAGAGACATGTGCTAGAATTCCAAGGTCAGTGTTCTCTTTTAGGAAGATTTAGTTTTAGCCTCAAAGATATTGTTGTTTACCGTAGTATGGTGTTGGCCTCATAGCACTCTGAGAATCGAGAGCGATTCTGTTGCTGTTTTTTGATTAGCGTCTGTGCTCTTTGATGTGTTGCTCATTATAAATTGATAATGGACCTTAAATAGTGGATAGTTGTTTGAAAGTACAATTGTTCTTCTTCATATCTTTCTCTTTTTCTGTTGTAGCTCCAATGCAAATTCACCATTTTGGATTCCCATACATATTGTTATCCCTGAGAGACCAACTGAGTGTGCAGTTTTCAATGTCATAGCAGGTATTATTATTATACCCAATGAACCTTTATGGGTTTGTTACACTATACTGTGACAGTTGTTAACTTATCACCTGCTAACCAATTGAAGTTGAAGTTTTCGTTGTTGATAAGTGGTTGTTTCTTGAATGTCAATGGTTAGCCGTATATCTTCAACCAAGAAACTAAATTTCCAAAAAAAAAAAAAAGGAAACTAAAATTATGATGTTAGCTTGGCTTTGGAATTCTGCTTCATGTGAAATTTGGGAAGAGAACTCTTTCTTATGAAGCTTTTCGGATAGCATAAAAGCTTCCACGTCTGTAAATTTTTTTTATTTTTTTTAGTCGTGAGCTTTTTCCTTTTCTTTTTTCCCTGATGAGCACTTTTCTATAGATATCTATGCACACAAGTCTGACAAGGTTATAGTTTCCATTCGTTTGTGTTTGATTTTTTTTTCTCTCTCCACTGCATACACAAACTGCACAAATGATGCATTCAAGTCTGCCATTTTAGTTATCATGATCGAATCTTATGTGTATTTTTTATATATATTTCCTTTCTTCCAAATAATGAGTGGTTGCATTCTTTGCATATATTTTTTTGGTTACAGATTCTCCTCGTGATTCTGTCCAATTTATTGAATGGTCCCCTACTTCTTGTCCTCGTGCCTTACTTATTGCTAATTTCCATGGGAGGATAACTATTTGGACTCAACATTCTCAAGTAAGCTAGCTTGTTTCCTATGCTGTTTTGAGCAAATAGCTTTTACGTTCTTCACCATATGTTTTTGCCCACAGCTTCTCCATTTTTACTTAAATTGTGGTTACACTAACTGATCTTGTACTCATCAGTCTTTCTTTCTTCTTCTTGTCTTCTAGTGAATTGTTTCAAATTCTCATTTAGCTATGACTTTTTTTTTATGCAGGGTCCAGCTAATTTGGTACACGACGCGACAAGCTGGCAGCGTGAGCATGAATGGCGGCAGGACCTTGCTGTTGTTACTAAGTGGCTTTCAGGGGTCTCTCCGGTATGCTGTTACTTTTACCTTTCGGATAGCTGATTATAAGATTGTTTATACCCTTTTTGCACCATCCTTGGGGTATGTGTGTGATTGAAAGTTTTCACCCGTGATACTCTTGCAGATTTGCTCATGTAGTGTTGGCGTCTGTTATTGATACATCAGATTAATCATTCGTGTTTTCTTCCAATGATCAAATTGCTCTTTGATATTTCTCAACTTTGCATACTCCGTATTCTTGTTCAATACTCATCTTGTTTAGCTGTGCATGCCCATATTCATTGATGCCTAAATAGTTATAACATGCTGATCATATGTCATTGGATAAGCTTGACTGTGAGTGATCACAAATTTTCTTGCTCTCTTAAGCCTATTCAATTTGTGGATGGAGATTTTGTTCTTTTGTGGAAGCTTCTTGTTATTTGCATGTAAACGCGTAGTAGCTCTTTTTCTTGTTTCATTTTTTTCCTTCATTTAATCTACTTTTTTCTCAAACAAGGTTTTCATCTAGTTGTATTTGTTTGTTTTTTGCAATTTGTCTATGCAACTTAATTATTGTTTGACTTCTGTGGAAAATCAGTATAGATGGCTTTCATCAAAATCCAGTAGTCCTGCAAATTCAAAGTCAATATTTGAAGAGAAGTTCCTTTCGCAGCAGTCCCAGACATCAGGTTTGTTTTCCAATGTCTCTTAGCCAACCTTTCCTAATTTTTAGTTGCTGAAGTGGTGAGTTTAAAGTTGCCTGAATTAGCTTGAATGTGGAACCTGTTTCTAGAGAAAACCTGATATATCCCAGATATGAATAACTAGCACTGTGACATTCTAATTTCAGTTTCCTCATTTTTGCTATTTAGTGTCTGTTACTAATATGCTGAGTTATAGACAGTGGACAATAAGCTGATGTTGCGTTGGTTCACTAACATAAAATTCAATTTTGAAGTTGGAATGATATATGAACTATTGTCTGTGCCTCACTAGTAGCTTAAGCTTTGGGTTGAAGGGTTTATCATTGCGGTGTGAAAGCTTTTATGTTTGTGAAATCGCAAGTTTAAGCAAATGCCTTCTTAGTTTAGCAGATATTTGATTTGTTATGATTTGTGCATGTTTCGTGTGATTTGGTGTGTTAGAATAATATTTTGACCACTTTTTTGGCCTCATCCAATAACTTAAGGTTTTTGGTTGAATGATTTCTTGAAAAAGTTTATAAATCTCTCAAAGTATAGAATGCATTTGTTTGTATGAAACTGGAATGCCTAATAGTGGTCTTTTACTCTTAGAAGATGTGGTGCATGCTTAAGATGTTTTCGGATATATATGAAAATTACTGAATGATCAGTAGTATTGTAACAATTACGACAATTGTGATTTCATCACCACTTTTTTGCTTTCTTTTTACTATTTCAATATTTCCTTTCTTATCAGTATGCAATCACTGATGCACTATCCAATGTTATTTCAGCTAGATGGCCCAATTTCCTTTGTGTTTGTTCTGTTTTCTCATCGGGTTCTGTACAACTTCATTGGTCCCAGTGGCCTCCTAGTCAGAATAATTCAGCTCCAAAATGGTTTTACACAAGCAAAGGACTCTTGGGTGCTGGCCCTAGTGGTATTATGGCTGCTGATGCTATTGTTACAGATAGTGGTGCCTTGCACGTTGCAGGTGTTCCAATAGTAAACCCATCTACTGTGGTTGTTTGGGAGGTCACTCCTGGCCCTGGAAGCACATTCCAAGCAACTCCAAAGACAAGTACTAGTAATGATGTTCCACCTTCACTCAATCCACCGAGTTGGGCAGGTTTTGCACCTTTGGCAGCATATTTATTTAGCTGGCAAGAATTTTTAATATCTGAAGAAAAGCAAGGGAAAAAGCAAGTGGAGGAGGATTCTGTGCCACTTCATTGCTCACCAGTTTCAAATTTTTCGGCATATGTTAGTCCAGAGGCTGCTGCTCAATCTGCAGCAACAACTACTTGGGGTTCTGGAGTAACTGCTGTGGCTTTTGATCCAACAAGTGGTGGTTCAGTAATAGCAGTTGTGATAGTTGAGGGTACACAATAGTATCCATACTATGAAACTTGGTTTTTAGATTAATTCATTTTGAAGTTTGCATCAATATATATCTTTTGTGCCCGGCTTCTTGATTAATGATAGGCTGTTGTGCCCTTATAATGGAGGGTTAGTGATTTCCTGTGGACTCTGAACACCGTTTGAATAAATTCTGGCTTTACCTTGTCTCTAGATCGAGATGATTGAACAAATGTAAACCCAAATATGGCTGGTTTCTTTGGGGATGATTTTTTTAGATGGAAGTTGATTATGATACTCACAATTGGTTGAACTGATGCAGGGCAATACATGTCCCCCTATGATCCTGATGAGGGTCCTTCAATCACAGGATGGAGAGTGCAGCGCTGGGAGTCATCTCTGCAGCCTGTTGTTCTTCATCAAATATTTGGAAATCCTACTTCTAGTTTTAATGGGCAGGCACCAATGCAAACAGTTTGGGTGTCCAAAGTTGATAGAAGTATATCACCGACTAATGATTTTAAAATTCATGAAGTTTCTGCTACTGGTCAAACCTTAGATGGAAGAAAGCCATCTGATTCTGTTATCGAGAAGGCAAAAAGAGTCAGTTTTGATCCCTTTGATCTGCCAAGTGATGTTAGAACACTTACTCGAATTGTTTATTCGGCTCATGGTGGTGAGATTGCAATTGCCTTTTTGCGGGGTGGTGTGCACATATTTTCTGGCCCAGCTTTTACCCCTGTTGACAACTACCAGATAAATGTTGGCTCTGCAATAGCAGCCCCTGCCTTCTCTTCCACAAGCTGCTGTTCAGCATCTGTTTGGCATGACATTGGCAAGGACTGCTCCATACTGAAGATAATACGGGTTCTTCCTCCTGCTGTTCCAAGTAGTCAGGTCAAGGCTAACTCTGCAACTTTGGAACGTGCAATTGCTGAGAGGTAATTTGTAAACCACTTTTTGCACAATGATAAGTTGTCTGATTTATAGGACGTATGACCCCAGGCAGGTCAGAATTGGTGGATATCTGGAAATTATGCTGATGTTGTATTCTGTTATAGGTTTTGGTGGAGTCTTTTGGTTGGCGTTGATTGGTGGGATGCTGTTGGCTGCACTCAGAGTGCTGCTGAGGACGGCATTGGTAAGAACTATGTTAATAGTACTATTGTTGACAACAAAGATGCTTAAATTCAAATTATAACTTCTCTTCTTTTAGATGTAACCATTGTTCTCTTTCCTGGAGATATGATTTGATGGGGAAGCAGGAAATTTACAGATTCCTTTATTGGGTTTCAGTTTCTCTGAACAGCGTGATTGCAGTCCTGGATGCAGATTTTCACTCTCTTCCTTCCACGCAACATAGGCAACAATATGGTCCTGTAAGTACCTGTGGTCTATTTCCCTCAGTATTCCTTATAGCTTTGTTTCGAAAGATCACACATCTTTATTTAATTACGACAGTGGGTATAGAGACAAAGAGTACAGAAGTTCAGCAATTTTTCTCTGGATCATTTGCAACTTGATTTATCATTTGTTTTTCCATCTATAAAGTGTGTTTATGATTTTTCATGTGTCAATGGTAAGTAATTAGAGAAATGTGTTATGTTTTATGTTAACGTCAATGGTTGGTAATTAGAGAAATGTTTCATGTTTTATGTTAATGTGTCTGTTTCTAGTTTCCTGAATTTTAGCTTGTGCTACTGTTATAGGATTGGAGTAATGCTCTTCTTAGGCTTTATTG
Organism: Erythroxylum raimondii; assembly: GCA_027563555.1. Classification (NCBI taxonomy): domain Eukaryota; kingdom Viridiplantae; phylum Streptophyta; class Magnoliopsida; order Malpighiales; family Erythroxylaceae; genus Erythroxylum; species Erythroxylum raimondii. The sequence continues at coordinate 25,756,264 of JAOQMN010000002.1, read as the reverse complement.
TTGCTACTCTATCCTCTTAGCATTGAAATTGAAAATGTTTTATGTGACTTAAGTCTGTAATTCTGGTATCTGTATATGTTGAGAATGTGTATGAATCTGCAGGCCTAGTTTTAATTCATGCTTAGACTCTTGAGTTTTTTGTTTGCTTATCAATTTAAGATGCTTCTTCAACAACTACCCTGATATCGATGATTGCAAGTCTTTGAGTAGCTAAACTTGGTTTTGGTGTGATGCAGAGTCTAGATAGAATAAAATGCAGGATGTTGGAAGGTACAAATGCTCAAGAAGTCAGGGCAATGGTCTTGGATATGCAAGCAAGGCTGCTTCTTGATATGCTTGGAAAAGGCATTGAATCGGCTCTGATAAATCCTTCAGCACTGGTTCCTGAGCCGTGGCAGGCTTCTGGTGAGACGCTATCTGGCATTGATCCTGAAGCAATGTCTGTTGAGCCAAATCTTGTTCCAAGTATTCAGGTTTTTATTTTAACTCTGTTAAATTCATTTTCTCGACCCAAAAGATTTGCATTCTGCTGAAAAGATTTTTTCTCCCAATTTTAAATAGTGAAGATCCTTTGTGATCCATTTGGGTTTTATGTGCAGGTATGGTGTTTACTGAATGGTAATTGTCTATTATTTGTTCCCATTCCGCTCCTATAATCATGGTCTTTCCTTCTTGCAAAACCTCTATAAAGTAATAATTTGGGACCATATAAAATCTATTAATTAAAAGGATATTAATTAATTGAGAATTAATTTAGTCTATTAAATCAAGTACGGACAATACAAATTATTATATATTAGAGGTTATTAATTTATAAATGTTATACTTTATTGTTTAAATGAATTATAGAAGGGATGCTAATTTAAGCTGTCTGTCTTGGTGTATCAACATTGTTAAATATGTACTTTTAAGGGCATTAACAAAAGCCAAAATGAAAAAACCAAATTCAAGGCAAAGTTTGTTTTTTCCCAGTTAACAAAGCTTTTCACCGAGTGACTGAAATTAAATTCCCGTTTGGGCATCACATAGGGTATTCCTTGAGCATTTTTATATAACTTTGTACTTTATAGCTGACCCAAAACTGGCTGTTTCGGGCATCAAATGCCTCTCTTTTTTTCAAAATGTTATCACCCCTTCAATGGATGATTTGAGAGGATGTATTATTCCAAAGGGATGTAGACCAAGGAAATCCTTTTGTGATTTTAAGTTATAAAATGAATGGATTTTTGATATTAGATTTCATTTATTGAAGGCTATTTCTTTAGTCCTAGAAAAATCCTCTGGATAGCTGACCATAAACTCCTGCCTACTACTTGGGTGAGTGGTACAAAAGAGAGCCTAATTGTGAATTGCTGTCTTGGTTATGCTAGATCTCTGTTAAGAAACTGGTGTTGGTTATGCTAGATCTTTGTTAAGAAACTACTGATTTATCTACCAATATTTTAAAAATCTTCACATATTGCCTCTCTGCTTTAGCTAATGCACTCTTTCTCAGATGATGGAAGTGCTTTGCTAGGTTGTGACTTAATTTGCAGAATATTGATCTAAGATGTATCTGAACTGGCTATTTCAACTGTGGTATTTGATGCAGGCATATGTTGATGCAGTTCTTGACTTAGCTTCACATTTTATCACACGCTTGCGTCGTTATGCAAGTTTTTGTCGCACATTGGCTACTCATGCAGTTACAGCAGGTACAGGCAGTAACCGGAATATGGTAACGGCTCCAACCCAAAGTGCTGCATCTCCTGCAACAACTCAGGGTTAGTATGATACCATTTTCCTTTCTTTTGATTTAACAAGAATTATAAGGAGAATCAAATCATTACTCTTTCTAATGTTGGATTTGCTAGTTGTTCTTAATGTCTAACATTTGATATGACAGTGCTGCAAAAGATGATGCCTTTTCTGTTTACGAGTCCCATTGAATATTGTGTCTTGTCCCTTGACATGTTTATACAACTTTCCTAGGTGGTCAAAGTGGTGCTACAAGCTCCACTGGAAGCACTCAGATGCAAGCTTGGGTGCAAGGTGCAATTGCTAAGATTAGTAGCACTACAGATGGAGTGTCCAATTCAACTCCAAATGCCATAAGTGGTCCATCTTCTTTTATGCCAATCAGCATCAATACTGGAACTTTTCCTGGAACACCTGCTGTGCGGCTTATTGGAGATTGCCATTTCCTTCACAGACTATGTCAATTGCTGCTTTTCTGTTTTTTCTTTCGACGAACACAACTACCACGCTTTGTTGGTGGTTCCCAGAGAAATGCTGATACAAATATGCAGAAACCTCAGCCTGTTGCTGCTGGCAAGGTGGAGGAGGTCAGCTCTGTTTCATTGAAACCTGTCCCATCGATTGCTAGGTCAGATGAAGGCCAGGCAGCTCGAGGTGGTCAGCTTGTTCCTGGAGCTAAAGGAGTAGAAGATGGACCTGCTGGACGGTCAAGATTGGGTTATGGGAATGCTGGTCAGGGATACACTTTTGAGGAGGTATACCTTGGTTTCTTTAGGTCCTTTGAAAGCTCAATGATGTACAATCATCAGTTGCATAGACTCTCTTTCTTGAATTGAGAGAAACTGCTCTTATCATGGGTTGGCTCTGAAATTTTATATTTTTATCATGTTTTCCATTTTAGTAATGGGTAATTCTTTCCTTGATTAAAGTTTGAAGTGATGCTGTCATCTAGGTGAAGGTCCTGTTCCTCATACTCATGGATCTATGTAAGAGAACTTCTGGTCTTCCACACCCGTTGCCACTTTCTCAGGTGGGAAGCGGCAACATTCAAGTGCGGCTGCATTATATTGATGGGAATTATACTGTATTGCCAGAGGTTGTAGAGGCATCCCTAGGTCCACATATGCAGGTCTGGATTTATGATTTAATTTAATTTAATTCGTTTGTGAACGATTGGAATATTGTTTTATGGATGGAACATATGTTTGACAGTAATTGTAGATTTGCCATGCATTGAGTCTATTCTGTTAGCATGTTTTTGTTGACTTTGTTGTTTGGGTTCTCGTAATACAAAATTTAGTACTCCCTTTGATTCATAATAAGTGTCTTTTTAGAAGAATTTTAATTATTCAAAATAAGTGTCGTTTGCGACTTTTTATGTATTTTTATAATTTTACTTTTAAAATTACCCTTTAATTTCTCACATCTTAATTACAAAGATTACACAGATTATATTTTCAAGGCATTTTAACATGTAATTAATAAAAGTATATCAGATATTTCATTAACTTTCTTAATAAACGTGCATTTCTCTAAAACGACTTTTATTATGAATCGGAGGGAGTATAGGATTTCTGGTACATGGTCGTAGGAATTTATCTTTTTTCCTAGCTTTTTGAAAATTTAATTCTGGAATAGTGACTTTTAGGTTTTCCCCCCGTAGTTTTAGGGTGCATCAAAGTTCGAGGATATCAAGATTACAGTATTAATTGTAATTTGTCTTTTGGACTTACATTTCAAGAAGTCCATACTAGGAGTATGTTTCCCTGTAGGATTGGAAAGAGTTAAAATGTAAATCTTGTGGTGGATTAAAGTTTTAATGTTATGTTTACTTGTAGGATTGGGGAGAGTTAAATTGTAAAATCCTGTCGTGGGTTAAAGTTTTTGTCTTCGATTGGTTTAAGCAATTATTGAATTTTGATGGAGTCATATTTATTTTTATTAGCGTTATTGGCATATTAAGCCTTCTATGCCAATATAGTAAATTGGATTTATCATACCCCCTTTGTTTAACGTCAAAAACAGAATATGCCCCGGCCTAGAGGTGCTGATGCAGCTGGCCTGTTACTCCGTGAACTAGAACTTCATCCTCCATCAGAAGAGTGGCATAGGCGGAATATGTTTGGTGGGCCATGGTCTGATCCAGAAGATGTGGGTGCGGGCGATGATACTCCCAAGCCAAGTGGATCTGCAGATTCACTCGACTTGTTGAGCTCATTGGAAAGCTATGGAGTTCAGGATGGATTGTTAAGTCTATGGCCAAGAAAACGCAGAATATCTGAAAGAGATGCAGCTTTCGGGTTAAATACATCTGTTGGGTTGGGGGCGTATCTCGGAATAATGGGTTCTCGTAGAGATGTTGTTACTGCTGTGTGGAAGACGGGTCTTGAAGGAGTTTGGTACAAGGTAGGTTCGTGTGATGTCAGAGTCTTGCTATATTTAATTTTTTATTTTTGGCACAACTTAATATTATGATGTCATCAAATTACAGTGCATAAGGTGTTTGCGTCAGACTTCAGCTCTGGTTACACCAGGTGCTGCAAATCCGCCCAATCAAAATGAGCGGGAGGTCTGGTGGATCAGTAGATGGGCCTATGGGTGTCCGATGTGCGGCGGTGCGTGGGTAAGAGTCGTGTAGAGAGAGTCACTTGGAGCAAGATATATTAGTTTCATATCATTTTTAATTGAGGAAGCATCACTTGCTTTAGCATTGGGGATGACCAGTTTTGATGCCTTTGGTTGATAGGATTTAGACAAATGTAGATCGATCGTTGTTCTTATGTGTCAATTGTCGTATATTTTGACAAACGACATGTAACCATTACAGCTGCTCCACATTTTATCCATAGTGAAAATTATGGAAGCAATTCGTTGTTGATATTTCTTGTCCTAACAAATTTATAAATTAACTCTTAATATTAATATCGATTCATAAATTTTTTTATTTATATGAATTTATTAATAAATTATTTAATTATATGAATGTTTTTATCATAAATTAATTCTAATGCTATTAATGAATAATAATAAGCATTAATTT
>JAOQMN010000002.1:25532332-25542332 GCA_027563555.1 Erythroxylum raimondii | reverse complement strand
ATATAAGTCTTAATTTGCATAAGTCTTTCACATGTATGATGAAATTTATGAAGATTGACTTGTCCTTTTGTTTTTCTATACAAAAAAGTCCTTTCTATAATTTAAATTGACTAATTTTTGGGATGATATTGAATTTTTTGTATTTGAAAAATGTTTCAGACGGGATCTTTGAAGTAGACGGTAGTTGATAAAGTAATCCTTGATCATAATTTCTAGTATGAGTAGTGCGTCCACTATGAAACTTGTGATTGGTAGTAAAACAACAATTCCCATGTTTGAGGTCTAATTCGCTCTTCATAAATCTCTTGAGATATTTTTTTTACAAAGTTTTGTTATAGTTTCTATAATTGTTTCCAGTTTAGGTGGACAGCCTAGCAAATAGACATCTGCAGGAATTAGCTTATCAACTCCCCGAACAGTACTCTAAAAATCGGTACTGAACATCTCCCCTGTAATTGTACATGCTCCCATATATCACCAGATCTGGCTCGGTTATTGATAGAGTGAATAGATCTGCCATTTCTTGAAATCTTTTTTCTGATTCAAAATCGTGGTGTAACATATACCCGCCCTCGTTCTGATCGTGGAATAGATGAAATAAATCAAAAAATAGATTTTTGTTTAAGAAAGAAATCTTATCAGAGCTGTCCATATCCAGTTCATCCTTCAGAACTATATCACATCCCGGATTTGATGAAATAGGATGAATTGAGACGGTATTTTGTAAATACGTAATTATCTTGAATATATTAACTATTTCTGTATTTTCCGATCGCCTGGAAGTGACAAAAGAAACATGTTGTTCTTTCTTCAACAATTTCTGATCTCTAGTAGACCTCTCAGTGGGATTCAAACCCAGATGAAGTTCTGACCATCTGTCAGAGAATAAAGAACGAATGGATTTTATAGGATTCCTAAGAAATTCTTCAATTTCTTCCTAAAGTAAATGATTATTCATCTCCTTCTCACCTTCCATGAATAGCCGGGACATTGAGGAATATCCAAAAACATAGTTAGGGAATTAGTCTGATTCTATCTCTATTCGTTTCGTTTGAAGAAAGGAAGGATCCCAAAGAATCGAATTTTCTTTTAGTTTTAGTTGTTAAATCTCTCTTTGATTGATCAATGTGTGATATTCCGAATCTTCATTACTAATGGAATCAAAATGATATCTGGATTGATCAGAAGATCCCTTCATAGAATCCCTTCCTTGAGCGAAACCAGATCTTGTAGAATCATATTGAATATTTGACGATATATTCCTAAAAAACTGATCCTTTTTTACCAACCACACATTATCTATCCAAATCCAATTATCTCTCGATATGTTCCTCAAAAAATCTGACTCGTGCAAATTATTTCCCCAACTAACAAAAAGATCTTGGCGGAATTGCCACATATGAAATTGAGCATAATTTTGCAAAGAAATAACCCACTTCTTTCTCGAGAAGAGACAGGAAACATGCTCAATATCATTTGATTGAATAGCTGACCCAGCTCCTTGTTGTTTGAAGATCCACTTCAATTAGGATTTTTTCACGAAAAGCAAATATGAGATAACAAATTCAGTATTTCATTGTGATTTCGAATAGCTATCCCGAATTAAAATTGATTATATTTCGCCCCTTCCTCGGAGAAAGATGATCAAACAATTCCTAATCATGGTCCTTGCGGATCGTATCATCCATATAATATACAAAAAGAAACTCTAGATATTTGATATCTTTCTCTTTGAATGAGATCTCAATTCCAACGACAGTTTCATTAGATATCTTATAACTAGAATCCCTCTTTTTCTGATCCAATTCCTCCACCACCGTGAACCCAAGTTAGATTCATACATGTACACTTTTTTGTTATTGGGAGAACTAAAGTACTCTCTTTCAGATCCGGGACAATTTATTTGTGAAAATGCACATATAACCAAAAACGGATGCCACCTAAAATCGGGCCAAGTTATAATTGTTCACGTTGATTCTCTAGTAATAAAATCAGCTAAGCCTTATTTGGCCACCTCATAAGCAACCTTTCATGGCCATTATGGAGAAATCATTTACGAAGGAGATACATTAGTTACATTTATATATGAAAAATCAAGATCAGGTGACATAACACAAGGTTCCGAAAGTGGAACAAGTGTTAGAAGTGCGCTCGGTTGATTCAATATCGACAAACCTAGAAAAGAGAGTTAAGGGTTAGAATGAGTATATAACTAGAATTCTTGGAATTCCTTGTTGGTTCGTGATTGGTGTTGAACTAACTATAGTGCAAAGTCGCATCTCTTTGGTTAATAAGATCTCCAAAAGGTTTATCGATCCTAGGGAGTGCAGATGCATAATAGATATATAGAAATTATTGTACGTCAAATAACATCAAAAGTGTTGGTTTTAGAAGATGGAATGCCAAATGCTTTTTTCACCTAGAGAATTAATTGGATTGTTTCGAGCGGAATGAACGAGATGCGCTTTGGAAGAAGCAATTTCTTACGGAGCCATATTATTATGAATAACAAAAGCATCTCTGAATACTCAAAGTTTCATATTCGAGGCGAGTTTTCAAGAAACTGCTTGCATTTTAGCAAAAGCTGCTCGCCGCGGTCATATTGATTGGTTGAAAGGTCTGAAAGAAAACGTTGTTCTAAAGGGTATGATGCCCATCGGTACCAGATTCAAAGGATTCGTGCACTGTTCAAGGCAACATAAGAACATTCATTTGAAAAACAAAAAGAAGAGACTATTCGAGGAGGAAATGTAGAGATATTTTTTTCCACCACAGAGATATTTGCTTTTTACATTTCAAAAAATTTCTATGATACATCAAAACAATCATTTAAAGGATTGAATTATTCCTAAGAGTAGATTTATCCCTTTTAACTTTCGGTGGTCCATTGATTTTTTTTACATTGATTTGTTTTGTTATTTGTTAATAGTAATTAAAATAGTAACAAAGAATAATCAAAATAATAAAGAGAAAAGATAAATAACATAAATAATAAGGTTTCCGCGAGGGTGAGCTAACTCCAAAAATCCGTCCTCAGTTCGGATTGCAGGCGACAACTTGCCTGCATGAAGTCGGAATCGCTAGTAATCGCCAGTCAGCCATACGACGGTGAGTTCGTTCCAGGGCCTTGTACACATCGGCCATCACACTACAGGAATCCCTCTCTCTCCTTTTGAATAGATTTATGTTCGTTCCCGGGTCTTGTACACATCACCCGTCACACTATGAGAATCCCTCTCTCTCCTTTTGAATAGATTTATATCTTTATTAATTTTGACTCGATCAATATCCTAAAGGTGAATGACTAGGCTATCCCACCTAGCCTAGAAAAAAAAAGTGGATTAGATCTAAATGAGTTGAAAATAACAAAAAAAAAAGAAAAGAAAAGGAATGCTTTATTAATGGTTTTTCTCCACCACTTAAATTTTCTAATGTCCTGTGAATGTGGCTAGACCTCATCCAATCATATTTCTTTATCGTCGTGAAGAAGGAATTGTGGGATTTAATGGAGTTTGTGTTAACGTTGCTGAGGATGAGTTCTGGAGGTTGACTGTAAAAGAATAAAGAGGGAAGCGGTTATGACGCAAACTTTGCCTTCATTAGGAAGTTAAGACAGGTTATGGACGGATGAGTATTTTTGGGATTTTGATAATTTTTAATTTAACATGTAATAAATATAATTAATAAAATACGTTCTAATACCATGGTAAAAAAAATTAACTGATATTATTAACTGCATTAATATTATTAGTGAATAAGTTAATTTTGTAAAAAAATAAAAAATAGAAATTTTAAATAAAGGGTCTAATAATAATTTTTTTCCAAAATTTTAAAAATAAAATATTTTAAAAATACCTTTTAAAGTTTAGATTAATAATATAAAGTTCTTATTCCTATGTAACTATCTATCATCTTTTATTTTTATAAAAATAATTCTATCATTATTGTTTTGAAATTTTTATGATCATGTTTAATGTTATTTACATTGTTTATGTATATAAATAAATAATTTACGATATATAAAAATATTTTATTTTTAAGGTAATTAAAGAAGAAAATACGATTTGGATAATAAAATAAATGCAAATAGAACATTGGAAAGTAAATCTAAAACCCCAAGGCACAGGTAAGGGGCTTTTTTGGTTTAAGTAAGATCGCGGATTCAAACCGCCTTCATGTTTGTGACCGTTTAAAATTTAGAGTCAGAGCTTTGTCTCCCACAAAGGATCTATCTAGTTCGAGTGAGAATTAATCTGGATGTAGATGACTTAAAATGTTTTCCCATAATTAAGACTCTTTTAAAATACGTGGCAAGAAAAAAACAGTAAGTAAATCTAGGGGTCTTTTTTATTCTCTTACCCAAAGGTTAAAACAAAAGTAGCTTCGGATTCCATTTGTGTTTGACATATAAACCCTTATTTTCCTTGGTAATTACATATTATGTTTTTTTTACATATAGTCTTAGCAGTTAGCAATGGTATATATGCTTCACTATATTTAGGAATAGTTATAACAAATTTAGTTTCAGAAAAGACAAAGAAGCAGAGAAATAGTAAGGAGGGCTGGAGTTCAAAAAATTAAGCTTTTTCTTTTAGGGCAGAGAGAGACCAGAGAGAGAAAAAGAAAATTCCCCTTTTTAGTTCAAAAATCCAATCTTTTTCTCTTTCACGAAAAACCCTTTTCCTCCTCTTCCTCTTCCTCTTCTTTGTATTTGTATTGTAATAATCACTCCCTCCCTCCCTCCTCCTCAATCATCCTGTTTTTGTTTTTGTTTTTATTGTTAATTATTATTTTCAGAATAGAATTAGAAATTCAACCTGTCTGTCTGTCTGTCTGTCTGTCTGTCTCAAATCTCAATCTCTTTATAGAATCTGTCAACCTCTTGTCTCACGCAATTAGTAGACCACCCCATTCTTCCATTTCCTTTAAGAATAATAAATAAATAAACCAAAACGAACCACCCAAGGTCTTCTTTTTCCCTTTTCACGATCTCGTCGGAGATGGGGTGGGGGACGTGGGAGGAGCTGCTGTTGGGCGGAGCAGTTCTCCGCCACGGAACACGAGACTGGGATATCGTTGCTTCGGAGCTCCGAGCACGAACCCGAACCCGAAGCCTTTGCCCGTTCGTTTACACCCCCGAGGTCATTCTATTCTCTTTGGTTCTTTTTCTTTTTACAGTTTTATTTAATAAATACTATTTCCTTCTGTTCCGTGTGTATGTATTATTAATCTTAACTTAAGGTTCGTTGATTGGACGCCAAGTATGTTCTTTCCCGATTGGTCTTTTCGGAAGACGAGATTGCCCTTCATGAATGACACGTGGAAGGAAATGATTGGGGGCTTTTACCTTTTTAAAACTTGCTTCCTGCGGGGTCCGCTGTACTAAATTTTATCAAAGATATTTTACTTATTACCACGAACCAACCAAAAAGTCTGATACTAACCTGGCAATGACATAGAATTGTAAGGCATCAGAGGCTTTATAAATGCAACTCTAAGAAGTGACTTCTTTGCTTACTTATTCAGGTGCAAAATGCAATGATAGCACTGCTAAATATTTATTTGGCACACTCAATATTCAATTAGAGAATCCATTGCAGGTTTGTAAAGCCAAGTATGAAGCCCTGCAGCAGCGTTATGCTGGGTCTGCGTAAGTTGACTCCCTCTTTTTCTTTATAATTGCATATCAATTCTCTGCTGCCAGAATTTAACTATTCCTCATAAATACTTGGCAGTCCAGAATTTAACTATGCACATATCCCTGTATTTCCATGCACTTGTGTGTAAATGTGTGGTTTAAGCCAATTTTGCTCTGATTTTCAGACCAACTGACCTTACTTCGTTTGTATTTATCAGGGCTTTGTTTGAAGAGCTGCGGAAGCAGCGGATGGGAGAACTTAAGCGTGCATTAGAGCTATCTGAAGGCTCAATTGGGTTAGTTATGAAGTATTTTGTATATCAATACTTTCTAACAACCTGTAGTGCTTTGGATGCAAGCATAGAAGCATAGAAGCTAGGAGATATATGAGTCATGTTATGAATTTTTACATCCCACATACATATGTAGCACCTTCCTTCAAATTGCAGAGCAATTTAAGATATGAATTTGAGCTTCACTGCCACTAGTGTGGTAGCATGCGTTCTAGATTTCCTTCAATTCAAACTTCCTACTCCTTGACTGACAATTTTATCAGATATTGATAGACTAACAAACCAAATGGCCTGTTTGAGGTTCACCATGTTTTCATTTTCAATCAAGAAAATTAGTAGGGAGAGAATAATTAACCCTGAAGGACAAATACTTGCAATCTTTAGCCATAGAGTTTATTATTAGGAAAGACCTCACAAGAATCTCAGTATGTACCGTACATGTACACATCTTGTCGTTTAATTGGTCCATTTTCAGCTCACTGGAATCAAAGCTTGAGATTCTCAAGGCTGAGAGGGCGGACGAATTTCATGTTTACGACTCCTGCCAGACAGAATCACCATTTCAGAGATCTCATGGAAATGAGTCATCCAGTAAAGAGACGTCAAAGGATGGACTATCTGCTGGTAGTTTTACTGAAGAAACAAGGACAAATTGGCCAAAAGAGTGTCAGGCTCTGGCTTCTGTCTCTGCTGAAGACATCAAGCTTAAGCCAGAAGTAGTTTCAGAGTTGCCTGTACTGGATAAGTTTGTAGACATAGGGAAGCTAGCAGAGGTATGGGTAATAAAAGGAGTGAGCATAAGGAGGAGGAGGGGGAAGAGAAAGCGCAAAGAATGTAGAAAGGATGTCAAAGAAGCAAGTGTTGGAGAAACTGAGTTTTTAGGATCTGCCGATGTTTTGTCAGCCACCCACTGTAAAGATAATTCAACCAGTAGTTCTCATCAAGTTGCCAGATGTTCTACAATGAATGATCAGTGCCGACGTTACACTGAGGGTGAAACTGTTGATCTTCTAAAGATTTTTGAATCTATTGCTGAAAATAAATGTGCTTCTGTCTTTCGCAGAAGACTGGATAGCCAGGTAGACACCACTCTTCCTTCAAAGTTGATTTTCCACTTTCATTGATCATATTATCCTTAATTAAAATGATGGCCTGCATCTAGCTCATTTTGGAATTTGTTAATTAACTTAACAATTATATTGATAACTAAATTCCTATTGTTGTATTTCTCATTATTTATACCACCAGGCTATGTGGTGATAACATTGTGTCCTTAAACATATTTATTTTGATCGATATGATGGTAGTTTCGCTCTGGGTTGTTTACAAAAGGAAGGTGCTTCTCATAATGTGTGGAGTTAACGTAACTTTGTTTTGTTTCATAACAGAAGAGAGGAAGATACAAGAAAATGATTCTGCAGCACATGGATTTTGACACCATAAGATCAAGAATTGTCAGCCATTCTATAATATCAGCTAAAGAACTATTTAGAGATCTTCTGCTGCTTGCAAGCAATGCTCTAGTATTTTATTCCAAGACAACTCGTGAATATAAATCTGCTCTTCTGCTAAGAGACATTGTCACCAACAGTTTGCGGCATCATTTGAAGGAATATATCAGTAGGACCACCATAACCTTACTCTCAACTATACCATCTATGCTTAATCCTCCTGTTAAACCCCGGAGTGCTCACTCTGGCTATCGCAAATTGCCTGTGAAGGTGGTGAAAGCTGGTGAGGTAGTTGCAAAGACTCCAAATGGAGGAAAAAGACCAACTAATGCACATTCCCCTCCATTAGAATCCTTAGTTGTAACGAAGAAAGGTTCTGGTCGACCAAGAAAAGCTGCATGTGGAGGTACAACCCAGCAACCGGAAATTCCAGCAAAAGGGAGAAAGAGAGTGCGAGCAAAATAACATGGATGTTGTATATAGCTTTCCGTTCATCCTTAACATTCTTAGGAAATACGTTTAGGTTCTAGATTTCAATGTAACAACTTGGTGATTCCAGGTGGCATTCCATCAAATGTACAAAAACTGGCTCCATGGTCAGAAACTGTTGTATATTACCATTGTAGCAGCAACCAGAACTACCAACAGTTTTGTTCTGTCTTCTTCCCTTTGTTACTCAAATTCAGTCTACTTGCTTTTAGCCACAAGTTGCTGCATTGCCATACCATTTACTGATTAAGAAGGGGAATTCTGATTCTTGAAGAATAGAACTGAATTCTGATTCTTGGAGAATAGAACTAAAGAATAGAACTGAATTCTGATTCTAGGAGAATAGAACTAAGTATTGCTCTTAAATCTAGTAAAATCAGGATATGTGATTAGAGCAGTCTTCCCTCTTGTTGGAGTTTGTTGTTCGTAGATTTGCTATTGAGCCTGGCTCTAAAGTAGATATAGCATTAATGATCAATTGAAAGGGATATTAGGCACTGGATTGTACGTTCGGATAAGCCCACTTGTAGGGGTTTATCTTGTTCTAACTGACTGGATAGACACATCAGTTATATGTAGAAATCAAGGCAACTCAAATTCAACTTCTTAAGAACTCCTAATTACACTGCACCTTCTTGTTTCGGTAAAATGGAGTTTCCTATATTCAACATGCATGAATGAATATACATACAAGGTAGAGCAAGTTTTTAGTTTTGACTACTGATCCAAACTCCTTTTGAGCTAAAGTTGGGAAGTGCAAAATATGAAAGTGAAAGTGGTGGAGGCCTTCAATTGCGATGTACCAAGTTATGCAAGAACTTCACATGGACACTCCAGGGACTTTCTCATGCTTTAGTTTTACCTTTGGGAAGGTGTGATATGGTCTTCAATGCCCGATGTCTCTCCACATTCAATTACCATGTTGTTCAACTAGCAAAACCAATAAGTGTTGCTGAAATCTTCAAAAAAATAGTTTTACTGATTCTTTCCATTTTCTAACTCGTTCCTCTACATCTAAATCTAATATGAAGGGACCAGAGCGAAACAGGGGTAAAGGAGTAAAACAGGATAATGAGAACGGAGGACTTGAACCCATATGAGACGTAATAAAAGGATGATTGATAAATTTGATACAGTTGTCTAATGCAGTCCCGTTGACTTGCGATTCCAACGCCTGTGGAACAATGTTAAAGTTGACATTGATATTTATTGAGCTGAGTCCCCAATTGCTTACTTCCGATTCGTTGGCTTCCAGAAATAGACCTGGAAAATTGAAAAAGATACCAAGAAAATTTGGAACATACCATTTTGTCAAATATGTTTTAGTGAAAGTCGAGAGTTTTGAGCAAGATAAACGTATGGAAAGTATATACTCACCAAGCTTGTGTGCTTTTCCAAGCTTGACTTGAGATTAGGACGCCACCAAATCAGGATGCATCTTTGAGATGTTTCAAAAACTACATTTAGAAATTATGATGGTCTATTAGGAATGCGCGTTGTGAATTCAAAGCTTCATTAATGACATCTTTAAGTCACACTCAAAGAAATTTATTATAGAATTCTTTGTTGATATTTCAATTTATAGCCTTAATTTTAAGGATTATATACTCCATCTTCAAACTACCTTACAATTTTTTAACAACATTAATTTGATGTCAAATCTCTTAAGTGTAGCTTTAAGGTAATTCAAAAATTAAGTGTAGCTTTAGGGTAATTCAAAAATTAAGTATTTGGGCCATTTAAGCTCGATATATGGGATAATCAAGTAGCCAATTCTTAGATGCATTAGAAAACTAAGAGGTTTCTTGGGCTTAGCTAGATAATACAGACTGTTCATTCAACATTTTCCCCTTAAGAGCAAACATTTAATGAAATTGCTAACGAAAGATGCATTTTTTAAAAAGAAACTACTTTTGAAGAACTTAAGATTTCACTAATTATTTGATGTGAGTAGGAGTAAGGATCTTGAGAAGATGACGAACTCCAAGCCTATTGGAGGAGAGTTTAATATAATTGAGCCCAAACTAATTCATTTAACTCAAATCCTTGGATCGGATACACTTGGAGCTTAAAGACAAGAAGATTTGGGCTTGTTATTTATTATCTTTTATTTTAGGCCCAAGGACTGG
>JAOQMN010000002.1:25303172-25316478 GCA_027563555.1 Erythroxylum raimondii | reverse complement strand
ATTAATATATCATAAAAAATTACCAGTACAAATTTACTCAAATACGACTCCACAATAGAGTTCATAGTGACCTTTATAAGTTTTAAAAGTTGTCTTTTGTACATCCCTTCCAACATCTTAATTTGATAATAACCAGCCCCTATGTCCAACTTGAAAAAATAACTAACTTTTCTATAAGTTAAATAGGAAATTTATCTTTAATGGTGCAATAATTAAGAGCCCTATAATCTACATATAATTCCCAAGTGTTGTCTTCTTTTTGTTCTAATACCACTAGTGACGAAAATGGGCTGACACTTTCTTGAATGATTCCGTATGTCAACATCTTGTACCAATTCTTTAAAGGCCATTTTCTTTATTCCCATCTATCGATATGGTCTCTTATTCACAACCTCAAACCCTTCTTTCAGTAATATGCGATGATCATGCTTCATCTTTAGTGGTAATCCTACTAGTTGTTCAAAGACATTTGCATATTGTTGCAATATATTTACAGTAATTCTTGATCCTCTGACATGTACAACTTATCGTCACTCATCCCAGCCATATTCAATCTTGCATTATTGTCTCCATTTGTTCGATTCTTCTTGACTCAGCAGTAAAAATTGGCATACAATATCACTTTTTTTTTCTTTTTATCTGTTTGCTCACTTATCATCCATATTTTTTTTCTTTTGAATTAGCATACAATTTCACTTGCTTACCCCTCTAATTAAACAATATAGTACCTTATTTAAAGCTGAACACCACATCATTTAAAGTACTAGACCATTATACCTTCATCTACTAATATTTGTATTTTTTTTCCATTAAAAATGCCCTTTACTTTATCTACTTATATTCTACCTCGTTCATACCTGTCATGACCTACATTGATATGACATAAGAAGAGTCTGCAAATTCTTCTTCATGCTCCTAAGCATCTTCATCATTTTCCTGAACTACATACATACATCTCTAATTACAATTGACGACCCTTAACCTATCCTCATAACATAGATATGGAATTAATGGTTTTTTCAATTTTTCTCCTGGAGTAAATTTATCATCACACCAAAAACATAAACCTTTGGCTCTACATTCATCAATCTCCTTGTTGCTAGTAGCCTTTGCATTTTTAACTTCAGAACTCACAACTATTGGCTTGGGTAATAACCTTTGCTATTTTTTGTTAACAACAGTACCTCCTCTCGCTGATGTCTACAAGCTTCTCCATTGTCCTCTGTATGCTACCATACAATGCTATGATGAAATACTTTCTTTTGAATCCAAATAGGTTCATCTTTAGGGAATGTAAAAATGGTTTTTACGTCCCAACTAAGATTTTCAAGAAATTTCAAGAAATTTTTAAAGAAGAAGGGGACAAATAATTGAAGAACAACTACAAAACACTTAAGGTCTTACGTGATAATACTACTTACTAGGAGGATCAAGATAAAGACAAAGTAAAAAGAGAATGAGAAGGGACATCTAGTACGGTAAGAAAAAATGTTGTGATTGCTCAAAAGAAGTTTCGTATAACTTTGCTGCAAATCATCGAGAAGAGAACAATTATTGTATTTACTAAGGTCCACAACCTGAATGATAAATCAAGAAGGGAAAATATGGTTCCTAAGTTCTGAAAACTTGACTTTTCCCATTTTGATGGCTTTATTGATCCTTTGGGATGGCTAATCCGGTGTGAACACTTCTTCCATCATCAACGAACTCCAAATGAAGAAAAAGTGTGATTGAATTCCTTCCTAGAAATCTAATGCAGTTCTAGCCTAACTATCCTCCCACTCCGCAGGAACTTGACATCTTTTTCTGGAAAGATATTCCAATTGCTCAGCTCACTAACTGAGTCATTAGTGATAACTTACATAGACATCGACCCACAGTTTCTTGGGCCACTAAAGTATGGAACAAGCATTTATTGCCAAGAATTTCTTTCATCTACTGGTTAGCTATCCAGAATAAACTTTCTACAGCAAATCGACTTCCGTATATCCAAATGGATAACAATTGCCCAATGTGCTCTTTGCAGTTTGAATCTTGTAACCATCTCTTTTTTAAATGTCATTTTAACTAATCTATATGGGATTATGTCACTGCTTCATATTATTGGACAGATCCGGGAACAACTATCGTCAAGATTACTGATGGGCTCTCAACGTAATTACCTATCCATATTATTGTCTTGGGAGTTTGTATCTACAGGTTGTGGAGGGAGTGGAATCTTCAACGTTTCAAGCACCAATCATCCATTAAAGAATGTCTGATATCCTTACTATTAGCGGAGATTCGGGAGATAATTATGACTAAGCAGCTCCACCCAATATGCAGACCAATTTTATGCTCCTCTTTACATATATAATGACCCACTTGGAAAGCAACTCATGCTAGCACATCTTCTGGTGGGGTTGAAAAGGTGCAAATGAACTGATATAACTGCAGCAATTTGTTCCACATTATTAACGAAGTTCCAAGGCTCTAACGTTCTATTTCCTCACGTTGTTCTATTAATATGATTAGATAGTTACTTTTCCTCAATTTTTTGTTTCGGTCTTTACCTGGAACATCTTTAATTTTGTAACTTATCTTTTTTTCATTTAATCAATTTTCTTTTTCAAAAAAAAGAAATCCTTCCTCCTAACTATGGATTATCAAGCTGGAGGACTGAACTTTCTAAAATGGAGCATTTTAATTTATGATTTAGCCATCTCATTTGCAACAACAAACTAGGAGAACTTTCTAAAATCCAACAAACTAGCATTGTTGAGGAATACCAAAGACAGGTTGAGTAACTAACAACTTGGGCTAGTCCTTTGTCTCAAGAACAGGAAATCCAGATTTTCATGAGTGGATTAAAGGCAACATTGATGTAGAAGTAGAGTTACAAAATCCTCAAGACCCTACCGGTGCAATGAGACTATATGAAAGGAGGGGTAATCCACAAAGGGCTAAATCCATATACAAGTTCTTTTTGCTAAAATATAGAAGAGAGGCATGCCAAGGAATTATATTTCAATCTCAGTGACCCAGTTGAGTATATTCATTCAACCAATAATTGAAGTGAGCATGTTTAAGGTATTAAGGATGAGCTACCAAATTCTGTTTCTTCACACTCAAAAAAACAGGTGGTTTAAGACTTTCCTGCTCTCCCTGGCATAAGACACAGCTACTGAAACTTTAGTTCGTCCTTGATTCTTAGCTTTCTCCAAACAGCTAGCCATAATATTATTTTACAATGTCCCGTAACCAGAAATCGGTCAAAGGCCTGTAACAACAAAGGTTAACCAGAAATAGGTCAAAGGCCTGTAACAACAAGGTTACCACCATGATTTACAGCATGTACTCATTTTTTTCGCTGCTCATATGATATATCCGTAACATGGGCACCACATGTTACGGGGCTGCAAAACCATTTTCCCATCGCATTGGAGACGGCTTGCTAAACACCTGTAATACCACCAAAATGAAGGGGTTTTGCAACAGTACCTATATTATATGACTCTTGGAGATTACAAGAACACTAGGAACGAAGAAAGAAAATATAAAATAAGATCACATTCGGTATAACTGGTCAAAACATTTTAAGTAGGAACCAGATAATAGAAAGTAAGAATATGGTAAATTTCCATTTTTAGAGAAGATCAAACAAAAGGTTCCCATGTCAGAGTTCTGCTTCACTTGAGGATACTATGCGGTAAATTTCCATTTTTTTTAGATCAAACAAGAGGTTCCCATGTCAGAGTTCTGCTTCGATTGAGGATACTAAGTTATAAGACACCATATTGGTGATATATTCTGAAGCCCTACAATTGAAAAATGCCCGAAACCAAAAGGCAACAGAAAATCTACAAAATGGTTAGGATTCAGACACAGGAATTGGCCTCACTGCACTTTGAATTCGTCTAAAGACAGTCCGAACTCTTTCTTTGAGTCCTTCATTTTCACTTTCAACATCTCCGCTTTCTTTGTCAAGATGTGCCACATTTCCATCAACAGTTATCACCAGCTTTCCAGTTTCTCCAAGCTTCACATCCCCAAAAAGAGAAACTAGGAGTGCATATATAACTTTCTCTGCTTTCTTTCCATTTTCTTCTTCTGTTTTTAGGGATTCTGATTCAACCACCACCTTGGGGATTTCTCTACTGATGTTTAAGACTAAAGCCACAACTGAGTCTGACACCATATCACTTATAGGATCAGCAGTCCAATGAAGCGAGAGGTGCTTATCAGATTCTTGTTTTACTGTCACTCGCTTGTGCACTAGCAATGTTGGAACCCCAGATTCTTCATCAGTGCCAGATTCCACACTCTCATATATCTGCTCAAGCCTGTGTTTTATGACACCTAAGACACCAGAGAATGGAATGGTAATTCTCTGTGTAATATTTGCTGTTGATAGCTGCGAGAATACATGCAGATCCTCGGGGGCCATAATTTGATAAGTGAAGCCTTTCTTAACTAGTATTCCACTTACACTTTCGCCCACTTCTGGGGTCTTCTCAGCAAGTTTTCCAATTGTTTTTGCCATTTTTTCAGAGTTGAAGTACATTTCAACAGACTGGCAATTTTTAGGAGTCAAGATTTTGGTGTTTCCATCAACAAACTCTGATATAAGCTTCTGTTTAAGCCTACCCATCTCATTGGCTTCTCCATGAACAAGAATTATGTTTGGTGGCATTAGCTCTTTCAGGAATGTACTTGTCTGAGCGTAATCCGCATGGGCAGAGAAAGATATATAATGGACTTGCATGTTGAGCGGTGCAGTTAGTCCATTTATGAGTGTTACTTCCTTTGGTTCATTGATAATAGTTTTCGCTAGTGTCCCTTCGACAACATAGCCAGGTATAACACAGGCATTTTTCTTATCAGAGCACCACATATCAAACAGCTGCCTTGACAACCCGCTCTGCAATCCACCGGGACTAGCCATAACCACTGATGGGCCTACATCAGTAAAATCTTCAATACTATTCAAAGGAGATATGTGTTTGAATTTGAAGGGATTTGAATTTGCAAACTGGTTGCGTATCCTTTCATTCATAGAAAGGATATATGTCTGGTAAACAGACATACACTTCTTTGCAAGTGGGGATGCATAATAAATGGGAATATTATGGAGTTCTGGATGGTTTGACCAATACTCGTTGAGGATCAATAGAAGTTCTTGAGCACGACCAAGGGCAAATGCTGGGATTAGCACGCGACCTCCTTGGGAAATAGTAGAGTGGATAACATCAGTGAAGCGCTTCTCCCTAATATGACGAGGTTGATGGAGCTGAACACCATAAGTGGATTCAATTATGCAAATATCAGGTGAGAATTGTGGCATCTCAGCAGCACGAAGATGCCGATCTTCTTCACGTGAGTAGTCTCCAGTATAGAGTACTCGAACACCAGCAATGTCCACCATGAACATAGCAGCACCAAGAACATGGCCAGCAGTATAACACCAAAACTTAATGCCATTCACATCCACAGTTTGGTGAAAGTCAATAACCTATAATACAAGTATAGTTGACAACTTAGAAACAAATAGAAGATATACTTCACAAATCCACAACTACAACTGATGAAACAATCACGTAAGTTAAAATACAGCACAAACATAACAAAGAAGCTACACTTTGCATTGCCTTTAGAGAAGGAAAGGAGCTAAAAGAAAATCGTGTCTCTTTGGAGAACAATCAATCACTTCAAAGCAAACACAGATATTAAGCCTCATGCCATTAACATACTTTCCTTTAATCTTAAAAGGGCAAAACATACAACACGGCAGTCCAAACATAACACAAATGTTACAACTTGGATTTCTTTGGAGAAGAACTCCTAGATGGAGTCAAAACGAACCATGTTCTTATCACAAGAAGCATCAATTACTATAAAGCAAATAGAAATATCAATTCTCTGGTGCTTACCGTAAGTTTTGTTTAATCTTAAATGTTAACTTTTCTAACTAGAGACTTGTACCTGGGGTGAAACTTTTGACAAAAAGAAATATACATGGAAGCACTATCCACAATCAAGCTAGAGCCAATGTGTCTACATACTTAAAAACAGAAGCCAAGCATTTATTGTATCAACTTTTTGTTAACAGATATTATATCAGAAAAGGACAATAAAATGCAGGAAACAATTATGACAACCATATAAACTGCGATGTTCCTTGTCAAAAGCATTGATGTTTGAAACAAGAAATTGGATCATGGTAAAATTTTACCATGTCAAAAACAAATATCGAAGCTGGAGAAAGTTTTAAAAGAACAGTAAACAAGAAGCAAAATCCCTTCATACTGAATCTGATACATCCATCCTCGTCAGAACAATGTGTATAAAGCTTTCTCATGAAAGCAAAATGCACAATCGCATTAACAAGAAAGTCGGTTACACTGAAGTGGAAATAGAAATTAAATTAAAAATGATACGAAGAAACAAGAAGATTTAAAGGGGATGTACACGAACAAAATCAGAAAATTCCTTTGCTCCTATAAGGATCTTGAACACTTCTGAGGTAGCTTTCTGTAAATACTAGATGGGAAAGTCAACTTAAAAGGTCTGAGTAGAAAGATAGGCATGCAAAAGAACATTGTCAAGAATACCAAAATTAATTCAAATCTCTGTTAGAAAGAATTTATATAGAATTATTCTCTTTAATCCAAACCCTTCAGCAATCAACAAACGCTGTCGTGTATGAAGTGCAGGGATCAAGAAACGAAGTCGTTTTTTTGTTATGAATATGGTTACTAGTCGTTGGTTGGCTTTGACAAAGGAGTATAACTCTGAAGGTTGTATAACTATTCCTTAACTCATCTTCGATATATTACTCCATTTAATTTTTTTCTAAAAAAAGAATTTATATGGATTTAACTTTATGTTGCCAACTATTAAACAGATGCATAACCCTTGCACATCAGAACATATCAGGACAAAATTTATCATGTAAGCCATCATCAATCGTTGCCCGCATCACGACTTCAAACATACGATATGTATACAACTAAAAGACAAGCATTAGTAAGAGCTGACCATCATTGCAAGCCATATTGGACATGATACCCACAGTGACAAATTACATTCTGTTATTCAGAGACTAATTTCATTTTATGATATTATATCATGGATTCTCTGATGCCAGTTACCACTAGTGCAAGATCTCAAAGAACAATGATAGGGATGCAATAATAAGAGAAGCAAACCTCAATTTTATCCATAGACCGGTTAATGTCTTGTTCATCAAACAACATATCTTCAACTGATACCTTGCTCACTTTTACATAATCTGTCAACATCAACTTGTAGATGACCTTTGTTGCATGAGTCATAAAAACTCGACCCCTAAATGTGGTCTGGGAAAGATTTCAACCGTTAAATTTTGACTGTAAGCAATTTTTTTTCAATAGAAAAGAAAACAAACCTTCTCCAGAAAATAAGGAAGAGATGCAGCATGGTCCAAGTGAAAGCTGCACACAACAAAACCCGTATGCAACATGAATTTTAGTCACTTCTTTCTGATTAGAATCATCCCTTCTCATGTTAGATAAAGGACATGTGAAACATGTGTAGACAAAGATGCAAATTTTGCACATCAATGCAAGATTCAAAAACCTACCAAGGCAGAGAACTCTAAAAGAATAAAGATATAAAACATCATATTACTCACCACAAATGGAAGAAGGAAAAAAATTATTTATGGATAAGAAAATTCAAACACAAAAATACTAAATAATTACAAGCAAAACTTCCAACATCAGACTCTCATCAAAAGTTGCACTTTATACAAGTGGATTGGGAGTTACCAAAAAAGAGTACAATAATCTCCACATAATAGGCCTACAAATGAAAAGTATAAAACACTTAGCAAACTTGCATTACAATCCCCAATGACCGTAATAATATGTTATAATTAACTAGTCCGCAACCTTTCATTTATGTTAAAAACTAACCCAATTATGAAGCGCACCAAAATGGGATATCTTCGTTCTCAACCCAAGCCGAAAAAAAGAAATCCTAACTTTACAGCAAGGAAACAAGAAAATATTAGGAAAAAAGGTATTGTGATATAAAAGGGATACCCAAAGAATGCAAAAGTGTTGAACTCCGTGAGGAGCAAAATAAACTGATGAACTAGAAAACATAGTTGTACCATATTTCTTTTCATATGGTAGCATTTGACAGTAAATTACACCTAGTAGCCAGTTATCAACCAATGCGAAGTACCAAAGAAAATAAAACTGTTAAAGACCAAAGCAACCACATTTAGCAAGCCAGGAAAATTATAAACATACTGTGTGATAAGAAGAACATCAATTGTTGAAGGGTCAATTTCATCAAAATATGGAAGAGCAGACATGCCAGAGTAGGCTGGATGAATTCCACAGTCAAACTGCATATGTCAAAAGGAAGTTGGAGAACAAAATATTAACAAAAACATTCAGTTCCTACCAAAAAAAGTGTTAAAGAAAAGGTTCAATGTTTACCAACACAGTTTTGCCCTTGAAACACATGTACACGCAAGATCTACCCACTTCATTGCCTGCTCCCAAGGGTATTATACTTAGTTGATCTCCTTCTCTTGTCGTCGGTCCATCTCGCCGTTTTAGAGAAGCTGACTGTCCCGTTGAAGCCATTTCAAGTCCTGCTCAGCAGAAGACAGAGAGGCACAAACAAAAAGGTACAGAAAATAATTATTGTAGGGTTAGCAATAACAAGAGCAATGAGCAAATTAAATTCCAAAATTATTTTCAGGGGGTTAAGGCTAAGATTTCCAAACAGGACAATTATTTTCCAGAAAAAGAGATGACTTAAATGAAGAAGCTCAAGAGAATGGGTCAATCAAGTAACACTGGTATCCTTGGTGAATGTGACTCTATAGGAGTTCAGTGAGCATATATGCAAGGAATGGGTAAGATTGTCCACCAAACATTTTTGGAAGGATGAAAGAAATAGGAAATATTTGTAATTGGTATTGTATATTTTAAAGTTCTCACGTCTTGTATTGTTTCTTTTGTATGGTCTTTGGATTTGGACTCGGTATGAGATTTGGTTTTTGAGATTTCTCTAGTTATGTACATGAACCTTTTATTTCTTGTTTTATAATATTTCTGATTTAACAAAAAAAAAAGAGCAATGACCAAATTAAATTCCAAATGAAGAGAGCTAAAACCCTGAAAATAATTATATCCCAGTAGTAACAAGAACAAGAGTAATTAGAAAAGTCTACAATGCCCAGATACTGATCATGCAAACAAGATGTCAATATCGATTGGTTAGCTATTTTCAGCACAAAGTTTAATGTGGCATTACCAAGCATCACAGATCGAAGTAGGAGTTAGGCCTAACAATAGCTAATCATTTATAGCTATATAAATAGAACCAAAGGTTCAAATAAGTAAGCCAGCTATATACATATTTGTAACGTAAAACAGTTGAAACTGTATATTTTTCTCACAACACAATGGAAGACAAAGTTTAAAGAGGATAAAAAAAAGGCAAAAAGGTCAATTTTCGTTGGGACTATTTATATAGCAAACATCAGGAGCTTATAAGATGTGAAGTAGGAAACTTGCAAGTTACCCCAAAATTCATAAACTGAGTAACCAACTAAAAGCATACTTCTCCAAGGTTATTTACGTTTGGAAAAACTTGAAGCAGAACCATGTCAATAAATAAAAATCCTTTGATAAACCAATCGACAAATACATAGCAAGATAAATTTAAAATTTTTACCCTTGGACTTCAGATTACCCTTGATTTCACAGTATTAGAGGTGAATGGAGTCCTTTCCAGTAGCACCTATAAGTTCAAAGACCAAAAAAATGAGTGAGCACCAGTTCTGAACAAAACCTCTCCCTACAAAAGGATCCGACTTTAACTTTAACAATATTACTACTTCAAAATCTAAATTTGTTGAACTAACCGAAACAATTAAGTCAAACAAATGTTAAGCAAACAAGATAAAAGCACCTCCATATTTCCATTTAAGCTTCTAGAGAAGCTATAGAAAAACACATTTGGCCCTTGAAAATATCAACAAAGGCGACAGCTTTCCATAATGGAATTAAAAGGTTTCATTTAGGCATTTAATAAAACACAAACTATGCCCGTCTTCCCTCTTTTATTTTTTTTCTTAAAGCATCACAAATTCCAGAAAGAGAAGGGAATGACTGCTGAAAATAGAGTAACCAAAGCAGGACAAAATTGTTTCAAATCATAGCTCTTTATGTTTAAAGGAAAGACAAATCCGAAAAGCTAAAAAACGATCACAAGAAAGAAGGAAAGGAAAGAAAAAGAAAAGAAAAAGGTCTTTGCGAAAGAACAGCTTTTACAAATGAAAATCATGATTAACCGAGAATAGCATTTCCAATTCATGCAATGATACTTTGATACTTGTTTGTTGTATAGTTTGTGACATGCAATGGTCCTTTTAGAGCCGGCTACTTACATGATTTGGTATATGCATTGGTCCTTTTGAATCCAACTACTTACATACTTTATTACAAGCTTTGGAGACTGACAATTAATGAGAAATTCAACATTAGGCTATTCGGTGGTGGGCATTTCATACAAGGAGGCATTGCTCAATATAATAGTCCTAACACATAGACATTTAACAATGTAGGCTTGGTCTATGTTAACCCTATAAAAGTTTATGTAAATGGGGATATTATTGAGCTATAAGAACATAATAAGTGTATGGTATTTGATTTCATATATAAAATGTTGGGTTGAAGAAATTAGAGTCCAACCAAAGTGCTCTTGACTTCATTAAGTTGTTATGTGAGATTATAGATATGTACTTAAAGAATGTAAATAATCTAGTAGTTGTATTACAAATGGTAAAGTGGCATAAAAGTTGGAATGAATAGGTGCTCACATGAATGAAGATATTAAGGATGTAGACATTTGAATTGAAATTGCTAAGGACGGGGGTATAATGCCTAAAGATGTTGAAAAGGATATGGATGAGGTAGAGAATCAAATTGAAAATGATATGATTAAAGTTAAAAACAACGTAAGGGATACAATAGATGCTAATAAAGATGTAACTATTTATGCAAATGTAAATACCAATATAGATGGAACTAGTGATGGTGAAAATATGGATGCAAATAATAAAAAACATAATAATATCAGTCATGAGCAACATAAAGAAGATGTAGATTCAAATGTTGAGCAATATGAGTAACAAAACACTTTTTCATGAGGAAGATATAGAAGCAAAGTTTATTATTACTATTTATGCTTGTCATCAAATGTATACAGACTCATCAGATCCTGAAAGTTTTCTAATTAATAAGGACTAATGCTGAAGAGTCAAATGTTATTTTGAGAAGACTTAGTCAAACAAAAAAGCATGTTAAAGTGGTAGAAGCATACTAGATACTGGTAAAGATGTTTGAAAATACCAAGCATTCAAAGATGTAGTGGTTGACTATGCAGCTGCAATAGGCTTTAATTCGAAATTATAAGAGAATTGAGTCTAAAAGGATTAGGTATGGAATATATGAAACTACAAGAGAATTGGATTTTTACAAATGAAAATGGATTGTTATTGTAAAAATCCATGCCAAATCCATTTCCAATTCATGTTGAATATATGAACAAACTTGCATATTGAATATCTAAACACGGAATTACAAACAATCAGAACAACATACATACCCTGGGAAACAGAACAGCAGAAGCACTTTCGTAGCGTTTGGAGACAACAAATGAGGCTTTGGGAAACAATGCAACCCAGGATTCCTACACAGAAACAAACAAACAAGTTAAAAATTTGGAAATAGCTAACAACATGAGAAGAGCTATGTCCTAGTTCCACAGTTCGAAATTGCACATGTAGTACAGACACCCAAACCGAAGGTATTCATTTGCCACAAGCGTCCTCCATTTCCCACTCCAGATCAGAATAAGAAAAGAACAAAACCAGGTGGACCAATTTCTTAAACCATATAATGAAGATCTTTGGAGGCACTGTATTTTGTAACGATATACAAAAACTTACTAGTGGAAGATGACTCCCAGCGTCCGAGAGTGTTGGCCACCGTGCAACAGAAAACCATGCAGACAAGCCCACCGTGCGAGAGCAACGTGAATCTAGGAAGAAGGGAAGGGCGGCGTGCGAGGGAGGAGTATTCGGGCAGATGATGAGAGAAAGATGGAGGAGTCAGATGAGAGGGGTAAAAAAGAAAGAAGAGAAGTCTTTTGTTCCGGGGACAGGCACAAATGATTTCTGTCCTTCAGTTTTGGGGAGGACAGAAATTTGTATCCCTGTCCCCCAGAAATAAGGGACGGGGACGCAGAGACAAGAAGTAAACATCCACTGAGACAGGAATTTTTCTGTCTTGTCCATTGTCCTGGGGACGGGGACACCATCCAAACGCAGCATTATCGCCATTGGCAAAGTCCTCTGCGAGCAACCATAGCCGTCGTTGGTGAAGGCTCACTGAAGGAGACACTCTCCTGCCTCTGAGTCCGATAAACGTAACCTAATTTTAGAAACACATTCATACAAAACTATTGTAATCGATTCCCAGAAGTAGAAAAGCAATTTATGGTTTTCTAGATTCATGAATCAAAACTAGAGGCAGTAAATGCATATTATCTGATTAATAAGAAAATTCATAGTTTTTCTAATAGCCAATATCTAGATATGGGTTACCATACATTGGATTTTGAAAGGAAAAAGGTCACTCGTGATTTCAGAAATACCTCCGAATTAAGAGGAGCATGCGACGAGTTATTAAAGATAACATAATTACCACAACACAAAACAAAAGGGTTTCGTTTTTAATTTTTAGAAAATTAAAATAAACCTTAATTTATTCAAAAAATACATTAAAATAAATTTTAAGTCTTAATTTTTTTATCAAATCAACTGTTAAAAAATAAGGTCAGGATCTAATCTTATACTACCAAACAATTACGAAAATTTTTGTTTTGATTTTCTAAAAGTCAAGATCACTTATATTGTATAATATGATTAACATAAAAAACATGAATAATAATTTGTAAATCATTACAAAACTTGACTATTTTTTTGTTGTTTCCGTCAAATTGTTTTTAAAATTACTCATCTCAACTACTGTAGTTATATAAGTTTTCAACTTGTTATAAAGAAAGTTAGGTAAAGAGTGTTAGTTCTTTTAGAGTTTATGGCTATTTATAATACTTTTAGACATTTTAGTGTTTTAATTGAAATTATATTTTAATTAGAATCACAATTACTTCTAATTAAATACTAATTATATCTAAATAATACCTAATATCTTATCTCAGTCCTTATTCATTAAATATCTTATATTTAATCATAAAT
>JAOQMN010000002.1:24827754-24842338 GCA_027563555.1 Erythroxylum raimondii | reverse complement strand
TTAGGTCTTAGGTATCTGTATTTGTGAGATTGGTGGAAGGCTGCTCCTATGTGATTTGACAGAAGGGTGTATCTTTTATTCAGTTATGATTCATTGTCTATGTTTGCAGACTTGTTTATTTGTTTGAATTTACTGAATTGGAAATTTTGATGGCAGGGGTGGCCCGTTCATCAGCCAGATATTATAGTGTCTACGCCAGCTGCTCTTTTGAATAATATAGGGGAGCAAAAGCAACGCCAAACAGATTTTATGCGCGGTGTAAAATATATAGTATGTTCCTGCTGATTACATATTTTTATGAAATGGGTAGTTGAGGAAAATACGTGCTCTTGTTGACAAATTGCCTTTGATTATGTTATGTGTTCGATGAGGCCGACATTGCTTCTCTGTGAGAAACTATGTGCTCTTGTTGACAAATTGTCTGTGATTATGTTAGGTGTTTGATGAGGCTGACATGCTTCTCTGTGGGGGCTTTCAGAATCAAGTTATCCATCTCATTAACATGCTCCGTTATGATGAGAAGCAGTTGTCCCTAACAAATAAATCTGTATCAGGAGGTTCTCTGGCTTCTGATTCTAATTTGTTTGTGCGTGATGGCTTGGAAAACATGGGAGATGAAACCGAAAGTGATTCTGTTGGTGAAGATGATGAGGATCTCAAAGATGACGTTGAAATTGAGGACTTAAAAGAGCAGGAAGACACTGGATCTATTGGGAGAAAAGACTGGAGGAGAGTAAGGAAAACTTATGAACGCAGTAAGCAGTACATATTTGTTGCAGCCACTCTTCCAGTTAATGGGAAAAAGACTGCTGGAGCAGTTTTGAAACATATGTTTCCAGATGCCATTTGGCTTAGTGGAAACTACCTTCATTGCACCAATCCCAGGTGCTGCATTCAATGTCAACTTCATGTTAAAACTTTCCATTTACCATTGCCATCATTTTCTGCTATACAATAGGCAGTAACTAGTGTTGTCTTATTTTCACATAGCAGGGATGTTTCTCTTGGAAGTTATTGCATGCTTTTTATTTGTTAACATGGGTACTTATAAGAACTAAACCAGTATTTATTGTGTGTGGGAGTGAGAAATCTCCTGTGTCAATTATGGACTTGATGGTTATGATTGCTCGTGCATTTGCCTGATATCAGTTGTGTAAGATGAGAATATTACTATTGCATGCACACCATATTTTCCATCACTTGAAGGGAGAAATTACACTATTGACTCCCATGGCACTCCTTTTTCATTTGTTGCAGTTGGGCACTGGTTTCCTTATTTGAGGATCTTACTGATGCATTCATGCCACTTGTTTTAGCTGATGTTAGATGCTGGTTAGCTCTTGTTCTCTTCTTTTATCTAATGTATGTGATGAGGTTAATATTGCAATATTCGAGTGTTGAATGATGATAACTGGCCGTAGTTGTTCCAATGAGAATTAGTCATTTCCCTGCAATAAGAATTTAAATGTCCTGGAAATTTGATTCCTTTAAGTTGTAAACTCTATTGGTTCATAACATGCCACAATATTTATCTTCTTTAACATTATCTGTATGGCACTGCATTGTCTGCCATTAATATTACAGAATATATTGATGGACGGGCACTTCTTTCTTTTGTCAGATTGAAGCAAAGGTGGGTTGAAGTGACAACAGATACTCAGGTGGATGCGCTCATAGAGGCTGTGAAGCAAGGATCTGTAATGTTTAGCTGTGGTGCTGATGTGAGCCGGACTATGGTCTTTGCAAACACTGTTGAGGCTGTTGAAGCAGTAGCTAAGATATTGGAGCGAGCTGGAATTGAATGTTATCGTTACCACAAGGACAATTCATTGGAAGAGCGTGCAAAGACATTGGTTGATTTTCGAGAGAAAGGTGGAATTTTTGTCTGCACTGATGCTGCGGCACGTGGAGTTGACATTCCAAATGTCTCACACGTTGTTCAGGTTAAGAAGCTAATCAATTGTAATTTTTCACTAGTTCTTTTTCCTGACCCGTCATTTAGTAAGATTTTTTGGAAAGTTCACTGCTGGAAATAAGTAAATGGTGACAGTTACAATGCTACAGTGCTATAAATACGCAACTATAAACTCCTGATTTGATGTAAAAAAAATATTGTATAATTAAAAATATATTATGATACACAAGGAATCATGGATATGGCCCCCACATCTAGTTTGACTAGTTCATAAGAATTTTTTCATGGAATACTAGGATAGTACAGCTGGAGCATGAGTGACACTCGGGATTAAAGTCTCAAATATAATGCTATGGGGAATATGGGTGCATTCATAATGATGATTTATCAATTTGACTTTGCCAACTTCGGACTACCTCTTTAGTTCATGCTTTGGTGAAATTATGTTCCCCAAAACTGTCTATTTAAACTTGACGCTACATTCAATAACTAAGAACTAACCTCGAAGTGTTGGTTTGCTACAGGCAGATTTTGCTACCTCTGCTGTAGATTTCTTGCACAGAGTTGGTCGCACAGCTCGAGCTGGCCATTATGGACTTGTCACTAGCCTATACACCCAGTCTAATCGTGACCTCGTTGATGCGATTTGTCAGGCAGAGAAACTGGCCCAGCCTGTGGTAATTTTCTGAAATTTCAAGAAGTGCTTAACCGGTTATTATTTCTGCAATTCTTTGAGTATCATTGAAGAATGGTTGTCATTATATATCATATCAGTTCATTTTGCATAGGAATCTTGGTGCCTTGCCAAGCGTTTCCATCCTTGATTTTGATCCTGGTATGGAGCATTTTGTACGACACCATTTTTGTTTTCTGTTGTTGCAGGAGACAGCTTTTAGCAGAAAAAGGAGTTTTAGAAACAAACTTAAGAAGAAAGGTATGGCTTTGATAAAAATTCCTTGTGATAGAACTCTAGCTTCAGAATACTAGAGATTTCAATATTATTTTAGTTAACCGTAATGTCTATAGCTCATTACAGTGTATAGTAGTATTTCTCTCCTAAAACCAGAGCAACAAGCTCCTCAGCAGACTCTGTATTCTACTGTCACAATGCACTCTTACTATGATTCTTCTTACCCTTCCTCTCTCTCCTTTCCCACATATATTCCCCTTCCCCAGTACCGTACAATCCGTTAGCTAACTACTTGGCCACCTCGGCTAATATTAACTGCCCTCCTACACTGCCCTTCTGCCCATTGTACTTCCTTCTAGAATAAACCTTCCACACTACCGGTTTACTCCCTCTCCCGTTGTGCTCCCTGTCTAGGGCGTCTTCTCCCCTATAGGTTCCATCATTGCCTCCTCCTAAAAGAGCAGCCTTGTCCTCAAGGCTGAAGTGAGGGAATTGGTCGCGTATAACGGCTTCATCCTCCCATGTTGCTTACTCATTGGACTGCCCTTTCCACTTGACCAACCACTGTTGCAAAGAGTCGCCACCAACCGTAACTGTTCTGCTGGCCAGCACCTCTTCGGGTTCCACCAATTCATCCAATTCCACTTCCATACCATCTGGTAATGTAGCTTCTACAGAATAATTACCCACTGCCTTCTTAAGTTGAGAAGCATGAAATACCGGATGAGCTCTAGATGTAGGAGGGAGCTTAAGTTTGTAAGCCACTGCTCCTAATCTTTCCAGAATCTGAAAAGGACCAAAATACCTCGCCGCTAACTTCTGGTTGATGCGTCTGGCCACGGTGAGCTGGCGATGAGGTCGTAGTTTCAGAAAACCCCATTCTCCAACTTGAAATGAGAGAGGAGTACGTTTTTTATCCGCATACTTCTTCATTTGCCCCTGAGCTCTAAGCAGATGGTGTTTCAGCTGGTTTAATGCTTCATCCCTATCCAATAGATCTCTAGCCACAGCCTCCACTCTAGTCTCCCCTTGCAAATACCTCACAAGTGTGGGAGGCTTCCTCCCATACACTACTTCAAATGGTGTCGACCCCGTAGAAATATGGAAAGTGGTATTATACCACAACTCAGCCCAAGAGATCCAATAGGACCAATGCCTAGGTTGTTCAGAAGCAAAACATCGCAAGTAAGTTTCTAAGCACCGATTGAGGACCTCCGTTTGGCCATCTGTTTCCGGATGATAAGATGAACTCATCTTAAGCACCGTGCCTTGTAAGCGAAATAATTCCCTCCAAAAATGACTTACAAATAGGGGGTCACGGTCACTTACAATGGACAAGGGAACTCCATGTAAACGCACTACTTCTTTGGCAAATACTTCAGCAACACTCTGAGCTGTATATGGGTGTTTTAAGAGGATGAAATGGCCATATTTCGAGAGCCGATCCACCACCACCAACACTGCCTCAAAGCCCTTAGATCTCGGAAGTCCCGTGATGAAATCCATCGAAATATCCTCCCAAATTTGATGAGGAATAGGAAGAGGTTGCAGCAAACCACCAGGTGAGGTGGCAACATACTTCTGGCGCTGACATGTGTCACAAGCCTTGACAAAATCCTGAATAGTCTTCTTCATGCCAATCCAGTAAAGATTACTAGCAATCCTTCGATAAGTTCGCAAGAATCCGGAATGCCCCCCACTGGGTGATGAATGATATTCTTGCAAGAGAGTGGGAATCAATGGAGATATGGCTGAAATAACTAACCTTCCTTTGTGTAGAAGGACCCCTTGCTGCCAAGAAAATCCAGGTTTGGGGTTCGGATTCTGCTGCAATTCCTTGATGACTTTACATAAAATCGGGTCTTGCTGTACCTCCTGTTGGAGTTGCGCACCTTCTGCCCATATAGGATAAGATACCATGGTGTGACATTCTCCTTCTTGACAAACCCTGGACAGTGCATCGGCCGCCTTATTTTCCGGTCCCGGTTTATACATAACCTCAAAATGATACCCTAAAAGCTTTGACATCCAACATTGCTGATCCGTCGTGGTAATTCTCTGTTGCATCAAATGACGTAGACTTTTCTGATCTGAATAAACCACAAAAGGACGCCCAAGCAAGTAATGGCGCCAATGGTTCACTGCCAACACCAATGCCCTCAACTCTTTCTCATAAGCTGACTTGGAAAGATTCCCCGCAGAAAAAGCCTTGCTGAAATAAGCTATTGGTCAACGATTTTGCATCAAAACTGCTCCCACTCCATTGCCTGAAGCATCGCACTCAATCTCAAAAGGTTGAGAGAAATTAGGGAGAGCTAGAACCGGAGATGTAGTCAAAGCTGTCTTGAGAGCCTCAAAAGCCTCAAAAGCGGCAGGATTCCAATGGAAACCTTCCTTCTTCGTTAGCTCGGTCAATGGCTTGGCGATCTTCCCATAATTTCTAATGAACTTGCGATAGTAACCCGTCAACCCCAAAAATCCTCGTACCCCTTTAACATTTTTTGGAATTGGCCACGCTAAAACACTACTGATCTTTGTCGAATCCACCGCTACTCCATCCCCTGAAATAATATGCCCCAAATACCCCACTATCTGTCTCCCGAAACTGTACTTTTGTCGATTAGCCACAAAATGGTTATTTTGCAAAACCTCCAGAACCATGGACAAATGAACAAGATGTGAACTCCAATCGGCACTATAAACCAGAATATCGTCGAAGAAAACCAGGACAAATTTCCTTAGATAAGACCTGAAAATATCATTCATTGTAGCTTGAAAGGTTGCGGGCGCATTGGTTAAACCAAACGGCATTACCAGAAATTCATAATGCCCGTTGTGTGTTCGAAAAGCTGTCTTGTGTATGTCTTCTTCCACCACCCTAATCTGATGATACCCCGACTTAAGGTCTATTTTAGAGAACATATGCGCATTGTGGAGTTCATCCAGTAGCTCATCCACCGCGGGAATAGGGTACTTATCTGGAATAGTAACCCTATTTAGTGCTCGGTAATCGACGCACATTCTCCAAGTCGCATCCTTCTTCCGTACTAAAATCACCGGGCTGGAATATGCACTGGAGCTCGGCCGAATGATCCCCATGTGCATCATCTGTTGAACTTGCTTCTCAATCTCATCCTTAGGATGGTGGGGGTATCGGTATGGTCTTACACTTATAGGCCCTTGTCCTGGTTGTAAGACAATGGCGTGGGCATGTCTCCTCACTGGAGGTAAACCATTCAGCTCTTGAAAAACTTTTGTAAATTGGCCTAACACCTCTTTCAATTCCCCTTGCTCTGATGGTTTTCGCGTCAGTGATGCTGTGGTCTCCTTTGGGACATGAGACTCACCCGAGAAGTGTTCCAAAAGGCTGTGTAAAGAGACTGGCTCTGCCATGTGCTGTCCCCCTCTCAACGGAACTGACTGAACATTAGCATTACTACTCAATACCACCGTTCTCCCTTCATACTGAAACTGCATCGTTCGTTCCTTCCAGTCGACGATAACCTTCCCCAGAGTTGGCAACCAAGCTATTCCCAAAATTATGTCCATGCCTCCCAACTCCAAAACATAAGCGTCAATTTTCAGCTCCAAGTCCCCCATCCGAATTGGAATGCCCAAACACTTCTGATCTGTGAAGATCTTGTGGCCGTCGCCCAAACAGATTCCCAATCTCCTGGTCTGTGTCACCGTGAGTCCCAACCCAGTCACGAGTTCGGGTGAGGCAAAGTTGTGGCTGGCGCCACTGTCGACTAGCACGACAATAGGAACCCCATCGATTTCTCCCTCAATTCGCATGGTCTTACTCTCCGACAACGCGACCTGATGAATCCCAAACACCCCCATGGCTCGACACTCCAACGCATCTTCATCCTCCACTGAAACTTCCTCCTCGATGGCTATTATCTCCCCATCGTCATTTAGGGTTTCGTTTTCGTCCAAAATCAGCAGCCTAAGTTGACGTTCAGAACACTGATGGAGAGCGTGGAACTTCTCCCCACAGCGGAAACACAACCCCTTGGCTTTACGGTCCATCAGCTCGTGGTAAGAAATGTGTCGCACTCCCCGATTTCTCCCCATGGTGGTCCGTCGATCTCCTTCTCCAGATCTGGTCGGCGTCGTGTTGTTAGAGCCGGCACTTAGGGTTGACGGTTTGGGCTGAAACCGATGGCCCGACGCGTTTTGGGGCGGACCCAACCCGCCTGCAGCACGACCCGCTCCATAGCCCACCGTATTTGAAGAACCCGACTCCGTAACCGAAGACTGCCCCCTACCCTGATGTCTAAACCCCATTTCTCCTCTGTGCTGCCAACTGCGAGACCGAGCTGAGGGAGACTCAAAACCCATCTGATCCCCAAACATTTCCTCCTCTACCGCCCTTGCCACCTTCATCATCTGAACCCGAGTTGTTGGACTGAAGGTTCGCACCCTACGTCGTATCTCCATACGCAACCCACTCATGAAATAGCCCATCAGTTGAGCTTCCGGTAAACGTCCTACCTGTGAAGACACAAATTCGAAGGCCTCAATGTACTCATCGACAGTCCCCCTTTGTTGTAAATCCGAGAGTTCTTCGAAAGGGTTCTCAAATTTTCTGCCTCCGTATCTGTCAATCAGCGCCTGTTTTAACTTCCCCCATGTGAGCTCTACTTCACTCTCTCGGAGAAGGTTGAACCAATGAATAGTAGACCCCTCCATGCTTAACAGGGCTAGTTTAAGCTTCACCTCATCTGTCGTCCCATGCACCTCGAAGTAAATCTCAGCTCGAGTAATCCACCCTACTGGATCCGAGCCATCAAACATAGGTAAGTCCACCTTCCGTACTGACATCCTAAACTCATCCATATTGCCCAAAGAATGTTCGGTCTGAGCATTCTGTTGAGTGGGCGGAGTTTCTCGGTCTCCCGCCTTATTCGGTCCCCTTCCTGATACATCTCCACTCCCTTGTCCTTCCTCCGGCCTCTTCCCTAACATTTTACTCATTTCCAGCAGCAAGGATCGCTGCATCTCCTCCATCGCCATTCGCATGGATGCCTGCATTTCCTCCATCCCTGCCTCCAAGCTAGCCATACAAGATTCCAAGAAGTCTACCCTGTCGGACATCTTTGGTGGCATCAAGGTAAGTTACTCCCCTTCGCTATTCCCCTAAAACCGATGATTGTCTCCCCCTCTATTGGTATCCAGCAAGTCGGACCAATGTTAGAACTCTAGCGATATATTACTAGAGATTTTAGTATTGATTCAAAGAAACCATAGTGCATATAGCTGCTTACAGTAAAATGAAAGTAGTTCTTCCCTAAACCAGAGCAGTTTGCTCCTCAGCAGGTACGAGTACCCTACTGTCACACTTTTTCCTGAATTCCACTCTCCATCCTCCTCTCCTCCCTTTCTCGTACATAATATTCCCCACCCCGTACACATTCTGTTATTCTCCTACTTGTGCCACCTCAGCTGATACTAACTACCCTATTTTGGGCCCACTGTGCTTTCTTCTAGAATACACCCTCCACATTATCGGTTTAGTCCTTCTCTCATTGTTCCTCGCATCTGCTAAAATACCCTCTCCTCTATCAGCTCTATCATAAATAAAGGAGTATAGTACTTGTCTATTGTTTGCCAAGACTAAAATTGTCTTAAGATTGGGATAACTTCTAAACTAAGCAGATTATAAGACTCAAAATAGAAAAAATGCTTTGAAAGATACCTGTAAGCGAATAGATCGGTTGTGTTGGACACTGTCCTGAAGCCATTTAATAGCCGATGGCAGAGAAGGAAAGACTGCACTATTTTCACATGTTCGAACAGACAATCCTAAATCATCTTGAAACTCCTCACAAGCAGCATTTTCATTCTTGACATCCCCTACCAAGAGCAAGAAGTTTTAAAAAACACGTCACCCGTATTTCCTTCTAATCAAAGTAAAAATTCAAACTCTATTCATTTGGGAAATCATTTTCCAAAAAACATAACTGCAAATATTAAAACTTGAAAATATTACTTCCACACCCATTCAGTTGTGCTTCTTCATTCAATATTAGGATTTGTATCATAACATGTATTCTTGAAATCCTTTCTAACTTTAAAAGATATCTAAAATTCCAGAAACAGATTTTACTAGTTACAAGTGACCGAATATAGGAAGTGGCCTTCTTATGGCAACTCATCAAATAGTTATCGATTCTGCACAGAATGCTAGGTAAGAAAATAACTTTAACTAGCACATCGTGATGAAACCATCAACTGCACTTGCATAAACCAACACAATCTTTAGCTTTAACATTAAACAGAAAGAATTGCTTAGCTGATACCTTTATCACCCTGGATGAGATTTTCCCAAAACTTCTGAAGGGTGAACTGCCATGACAAATCAACTTGAGAATTGCTTGGCGGTAAAGCATGAGAACCAACCTTGTAATATACAGATATGTTTGGTACAAAGAGTGCCTTTGTGAAGGAGACACCTATAAATTTAATTTGAGGATGAGTATCTTGACATAGCCTAACAAATTCAAATGCTAAATTAATTCCTAACATGCCAAATGCTTCGATGCAGTTTATTACACTTTTAATGATAAACAGACAAATGGAACCACGTTACTTCAAAATGAACAAGAAAAACAGTTATATCCACACGATTCTAACTCAATTACTTACCATGACTAGCACATGTTTTGACAAGAGGAGGAAGAAGTAGTTCTGGATCCCGCACTTGCATACAATTGAACAATAGTATCTAAACATAAAGGAAAATGTAAAATTAAGTTCACAATGAGAATACTTATAAATTTCAAACATATGGAAAATGTAGACACTAAGATTAAATTTAGTATCATGTAAATAATTATATATCTACACTATTAAACTTTTTTATGAAATAATCTTATAAATTCTACTGAAACTCCAATTCCATAAAAACTTTAAGTAGAGTTATTATTGTATTTCCAATATACACGTTGAACAAACTCTAAAGGAACTTTAACATAATCTCCTGATAAAACTAATATTTATATTTTAACACTAATAATACAATTAATGCCTTCTAATAATGATCATTAATTGTATTGATAAAATTGTTGATATAAGTGTAAGAATTTGTATTAAAATTAAGCTTATCTACATAACAAATTACTAGACAGAATATGATTCATGTGAACACACATAACGGAAAGACAAGTCTGCTAAAAAGACTAATGGCTGCAGAGATACCCAAGATGGCCACATCATAGTATTCTTGCAACTTTTTTACAAAATGCAGGAGACACTGATCTTCCACTTTTTACTGTTCAAATACTCATTATCAAGTCTGCATAGACATCTCAATTCAATACATTCGTGAAACCAGGATACTAATGTAAGGTTGAAAGTTCAACACTTGCCTGCATTTTCTTCGTAGATTCACCAATTTGGTATCTCTGCTGTAAATCAGCTGGGGATCCAGAGTTGTTTTGTACCAGATGGTTCATCTGGTTTTGCTGATTGTCATCAGCGATGGCAACAGAAAACCACTTCGCACACATATCCATGCTTTCAGGACTATGGGCTCCATCCAAGTAAAACACGAGATCACCGTAACTTCCATTGTTGATATAATGATCAGGAACAATTTGAGCACGCCCTTGTAAACTAGAAGTTGTCAGCCCCTTAATGAACTGCTCAGGAAGAGAGCTCTGTTCCAAACAAATGCATTACAAAAATAGTCACCAAGACGAATGAGAAGATTGTGAACATCTGCATATTAAACTTACATTCTGCTCCAAGTAATTGACTTCGAGGTGACCTGTTTTCTGAAGCCAAGTAGAAGAAAGTGCAACAGCAAGACCAGCATTTACAAATTGATGTTCACCTTCAAGTCCAAGTTTTAGACCATTTAGTAAGTTAACATCCAGGGGAGGTGCTACTTTAAGTGGTACCTGTAATTGGAACGATTTGTCAAATAATAGTTGGAAGGCTATGACTCTAAGACCTGCATGTACTTGGGAACCATGAGATGAGGTTTTGACTTCAAGCAGGCAACTTGCTCATATCTATCAAAACTTTGATTGAATGGCTTGACTGACTGAAAGCAACTCTAGAAGGGGAGAAATTGCTAACAGTGTATAACTAAAGTAGAGTTGGCTCACCACAATTTAATAAGTGCCACTTTTTAGTATAGAGCATTTATAAATTTGGTGAAAAAGCTATTTTCTACATAAACTCATTTGATAATTAATAACATAAAGTTATTAAAATTTCAAAAATGTTAGAAGACAATAAGTTTTGTACCATTATAATTAACATGTAATGTTATATACATCTAATAATAAGTGATACAAAAAACTGTAGATTTTAAAGAACATGTAGCATTTAAAACACATATAAGATGATACTTGACAAGTTATTTTGTTAAAAATTTACGTAATTTTAATATAATAAGCAGAAAAAACAAAAAAAAAATGTATTAATCTTTCTTGTTATGACATATTGAAGTCTCTTATTAAGCATGTTTTGTTAACTAAAAGCCTATACTTGATTTCTTCTATATATAATATTAAATAAAGTTTATTCTCACAATTCAATAATGTGAGAAGGACAGGAGAATTCTATTATTTTAATTGAAATGTATGGTATGGTAAGAATATGTACATATACATATCTAGATAATTTAAAATGCATATACTAAGATCTTATACAATAACAAAATTTGATATATTATCTAAGCCCTTGCATTTTATGAGGGCAAAATTCAAGTAAATTATATCTCAGAATTGCTTCATAATTAGATATAAGGCTTGAGTGTCAAAGTGAGTTATTAACCAACCATACCAAATAGCAAGATGACTTCTTATGTTAATAAGTAAGGATGATTACAAATATATAATTCCACAAGTCAGCTCTAAATATTTGGGACAGAGTTGATGGATGCATTTTAACTTGTAAAGCAAATTACATCTCCACAGTATGAGAGAACTTACCTCTAATTTAGAAGCCTTATCTTCAAGTACACACATAGCTTCATCAAGTTGAGGCACAGTAAATGTTGGAACTGCATGCTGCTTGGAAAAAGTGAAGTTAGATAAAACAATAATGGATTCATTTGATTTAGAAGATATAGTGTATTTTTACTCCATTTAGAACAATTTGATCAAACGGCAGATAGTTCTATATAGCACCTTAAAAATACCAGCCTTCTCCCCAGCAATTTCTCCAAGAGTATTTCCTATTTAAAGAATCCGCCAAGAAAGGAAAACAAATCCATCAAAAGTAAAGCTGTGAAGCAGGATTAAGTCCACATAATAAGTTACTTAAGAGATCCCCATAAAATCACACCGCAAATGTACATTCACTTCAATTGAATGAGACATGCAGCAATTCCTCAATATAAAAAGAAATGCTATTCAAGACCGTGCCAATTAACAAGCTTTTACTGAATGCATTTTTGAACAAGCACTTTCTTTTAACACAAGAAGTTCATCATTGTTTCATACACATCAGGAAGAAGACAATATTGAGTGCAGACTCAGAAAATTGACTATAAACAACTTAGCCATGGAGTTGTTGTGAAGGCCTGCACAAAAGTTACGCATCAACCATAATCAAAAATGAAATTCCCACCTGCCCAAAAGTTTTGAAACCAATACCATCAAGTAAGCGGTAACAAGACTTCATATCATTGTCAAACAGAAAACTAACCAAGTATCTCCATGTGGTCATACCCAAGGGATGCTATTCCACAGACAATAGGTTTTTGAACCTGAAACCGCAAAACAAAATTCATAACATCCCAATTAGATAATTCTTGAAACAAAGAGTGCACATACCACATTTGTTGCGTCAAACTTCCCACCTAAACCAACCTCCAAAATAGCGACATCAACCTGCACATAGTGAAGATCTCTCAAATTCTTTTATTTAAAAACAAAGGAAATCGTTGAAGACATAAGTTGTAAGCATCAAACCTGCTCAGCTGAAAATATCTTGAAGGCAAGCAAGGCAAGAAAGCGAAAGTAAGTAGGCATTGGTATGTCTTCTGTAGTTTTGTCCTACTCATCCATAAAATATGTCAAATTTACAAATGTAAGACGAGTTCATCATCCAGAGAATGAAATAAAAAGAAAGTGGTACTGTGGATTCCGAGATGGGGAGGAAGATTACAATATGAAGTGATTAAATGGAACTTTATCTTCCTCTTTAGTATTTCAACGGCAACATTTTGAAAATACAGAATGAGAACACAACTTTATCCGTGCACATGAAAAGCATAAAAAGAAAATGCCACAGTTTCATATCATTAGTATATATCCAATTTGTTGCTCTTCCATGTCACTTGTGGAGACAGCACAAGAAGAAACATAGAGCAAGCGAAAATTTTAATTATACGCCGGAGGAAAGAAGGTTAAAAGTTACCTTGAGTCTATCATAACACCACCAGAAATAAGCCAGAAATTTCTCTTCACATATGTCAACACTGTAGTAGGCAACAAGAAGGGGAACTATATGAAGTCAGATGCAAAAAGAAATGACAAATTCATAGCAAATGCCACAACTATGCCCGGAGAAATAAGGAAGAAAGAGTTGAAGATGAAGTAGGAGGGACATTGTCCTCGTTGCTACAGAAGAGATAGTAAAACAAACAGAGCAATACACCAATACTAAAAAAGTGCTTATGAACAGAACTTATACAGCTAGAAAGGATTGCTTGATTCTGAGAACAGGAAAGGAATAATGTTTATGTGTTCAACAGAATAGCAAACTCACCCATCCAAACGAAATCTCTCACGGACATCAATGAGGTGAGGAGATGTAAAAAGCCCAGTGCGGAAGCCACAATTACGCAGAATGGATTCAGTGAAAGTACATGTGGAGCCCTTTTTCAGAGAACAAAAATATGTTTAGTCATAGCAGACACATGGAAGAACGAAGGGCTGGTAAACAATATGAAAGTACCTTGCCTTTGGTGCCCGCGACGTGGATGATTTTCATATCTGAAATGGCATCTTCCAAGTCCAGTATCTACAAACCCCATGAACAAAAGCAACATATTCCGTTTTAACTATCTCAACCAAACACAACTATCAACAACAACAATAACAGACACCTTGATGTAGTCGAAGAGCAAATCAAAGCGGTCGCCTTTGTTGGATTTGTCAGCACGACTGCGTTTAGTTATCAAAGAAGAAAGCGCATCTAATGCCTCCACATAAGCAGCGCTCTCTGACCCTTTCCTCTCTTCTCCTGCTTTCCATATTCAATGATCATTGGAAACAAACCAAATGAAACCAGAGAGTCCGTCAACAAGTACGAGGAATTCAGAAATACGGGAGCATGTACCTTGAGCCATGAATACAGGGAAGAGGCTTCTGGATTGGGAAAGAGTGGTGAAGCTTTAGCTGTGCGTATTTTTTGGTGCGTTTGGTGGCACCTCTATGCTGCTCCTATAGCATGCGCTTTAGTAACTTCTTCACCAAACCTAAATGAGAATAACTTTTATATCAATTACACAATTAGATCAACAAATTTCTATTTTAATTTTATGACAAAAACAATACCAAAAATAAAAATAGACTCGTTACCAATGTTATGAATACCGTACCGAGTTTGGTACCGGATTGAATTCTGGAACGGAACTATACCGATACCGGTCGGTACTGGGTACCGTTTCGGAAAATTTTTTAAATTTATAAAAAATCCCTAAAATTTTTAAAAATTGCAAAATGATCTTTTAGTATATTATACAGTTATACTGCATACTTTACTAGTTTACTGATTACATCAACCATATTTTA
>JAOQMN010000002.1:24656477-24667949 GCA_027563555.1 Erythroxylum raimondii | reverse complement strand
ATGAATTGGTTATATTTGGTATTAAGAAGAATTATTGAGGGTATATTAGGTAGTATGTATTTATTAGGTTACGTTTCATCTTAAACCCCTCAATCTTAAACCCCTCAAATCGGAGGTTTCTTATTTTCACTGTTTATAATGGAATGGAACGTAACATGAAACCCTCCGCTTCCATCTCATTCCATTTCATTTCATTATGAAACCCTCAACCAAACGATGGAACTATGTTACGTTTCATCTCCTTCCATCCCTAACCCTCAAACCAAATAGGCCTAAGTGTCATTAACTCTCATTTCTCAATCAGACTTGGAATCATTTCTTATAGCCATTATATCAGGTAGCCAAAACCTCGAAACTCATCAATCCATGGCAATGGCTTCGCTTTCTCGCTTATTCCGTCGCGCGTATTCTATATCTGCTCAACCTGCTGCCATTCCCCCGGCCTCTTCTGCCGCCGTTGAAATCGGCAAGGATGCTTCTGCCAAATCGCTTTGTAGTATCCTCAACAAAGAGCGGAAGCTGAAGCGTGTTGTTGAGCTGTTCAAACGTGCGTCCGAAAACGAACGCTTCCGCACAAAAAGTGGCATTTATGAGTCCACCGTCCGCCGCCTCGCTATTGCCCAACGCTTTCGATGGATTGAAGACATTCTGGAGGAACAAAAGAAGTACAGGGACATCTCGAAAGAAGGTTTTAATGCCCGTTTGATAAGTCTTTACGGTCGATATGGAATGGCTGATAATGCCCAGAAAGTGTTCGACGAAATGCCCGACAGAAACTGCAAGAGGACAGTTTTGTCTTTCAATTCTCTTTTGTCTGCATATGCTAATTCCATGAAGTTTGATAAGGTTGATCAGGTGTTCAGGGAGTTGCCGGAGAAGTTGAATATTGAACCCGATTTGATTTCTTATAATACTGTTATTAAGGCATTTTGCGATATGGGTTCGTTGGATTCGGGACTTTCCTTACTTGATGAAATGGAGAAGAAAGGTGTGGAGCCTGATTTGTTTACTTTTAATTTACTCTTGAAAGGATCCTATGGAAATGGTCAGTTTGAGAATGGAGAGAGGATTTGGGCCCTGATGCTGGAAAAGAATGTTGTTCCTGATGTAAGGAGTTATAATGCGAAATTGAATGGATTGGCATTGAAGAAGAGAACAAAAGACGCGGTTGAATTACTAGAGCAACTGAAGATGAACGGTATTAAACCCGACGTCTATAGTTTTGGCTCTTTGATAAGAGGGTTTGTTAGCGAGGACAAGTTAGATGAAGCTAAGCATTGGTATCGAGAGATGTGGAACGACGGCTGTAAACCGGGGAAGTCAACTTTTGTTACGTTAATTCCATTTGTATGCGAGAAGGGCGATTTCGGCTTT
Source organism: Erythroxylum raimondii (assembly GCA_027563555.1). Lineage (NCBI taxonomy): Eukaryota > Viridiplantae > Streptophyta > Magnoliopsida > Malpighiales > Erythroxylaceae > Erythroxylum > Erythroxylum raimondii. The sequence goes on along the minus strand of JAOQMN010000002.1, from coordinate 24,666,575 downwards.
GCCTTTGAGCTTTCTAAGGATTTATTTAGGAGGAAGCGTCTTGTTGATGCGGCAGTCTTGCAGCGAGTGGTGGATGGATTGGGTAAGGAGTCAAAGGTTAAAGAGGCAGAGGAGCTTGTACAGCTTGGGAAAAGTAATGGTTACCGTCTTTTCAATTTGACAATACCATCTGCTGAGTAATGTAATGGCCTTCTGGTTCAGTTGTTCTATTTATATGGTGAACCTTTTACTGTTCTTACATGATGATATTTTAGGATTTTGTCGAGTTATGGAGAGAGTTTATCGGCTGAAAAAGACCTTCGATTTCAGCACAAATGTGGTTTTGGATAAGTATTCCAACAAGGACCTTTACATTTAATCCAATAATTTAGTTTTGATCCTCTAATGGTTAGTGATCCAAGATTTGCATGGGATAGGCTTCCGCTTCAACTTTTTGACATTTTTTCTTCACAATCGTGATTTTCCCTTCCTGCTGTTATGGATCCTTTTATCATTATGTGCTAGTCAGGAATGCATTCATGATGTTGCAAATTTCAAGAATTATTCTGTAAAAAGTGTCCATTTGACTCGATAGTTCAGTTGTTCTGATGCTCTGAGTGTTTGCCCTGTCTATAATATGATGGTTTCGAGTGCCGATTTACGTATTCCTGTAAGGAGATTCAGCGGGAGATCTGGATTCATATAAGCCTAAATGCATAAACTAGCCTATGAATTATACGAGATACTGCAACTAGGTCTGTATCTTGATTTAAATACCATTAGATGACGTCTAATATGCTTGGAGCTACAATATAATCAACGTTGCATTATATTTTATCACGCATTCATTCCTCTGTTTTGTTGTCTATATTTGATGATTATATCATATTAAAAACAAGGCCCTTACTAATATGATTCCCGTTAGTGTAACCCCTATTTAATTCATATTATTAATACCCAGTCTTGCATAGTGAACTTTAGCTGAAAGGAAAAGAAAATGATATTTGACCTGCCTTTTAGGCAATAAAATATGGTTAATTACAAAAAAAATCTTAAATTTGGCTTAATTTTATAATTATAGCCTGAACTTTAAAACGTGACAATTAAATGCAAAAATTATTTTTTAATTCTAACATGATGTTTGTGTTTTTGTTAACTTTGCTGATGTGATTTGCCACGTACTTCAGAAACCTTAATTATTAATACATATTAGCCAAAATTATCACAAGTAATGAATATTAATGAAATAATATTGTTTAATCACATAATTAAAACAATATTGTTTCAAAAAAAAAGGGATGCATTTTAATTCCTAAATTAGTTTATGCAACTCTGATGTCCTCACTCTTCATTTTCAATTTGTTCCATTCGTTTTCAGTTTGTTATCTCAACGTCTTCATCTTTCTTTTTTAGTTTGTTCTCTCAACGTCCTCAACCTTTCCTTTTCATTTTGTTATCTCTACGCCCTCGACCCTTCTCGCATCACAAGAAGCTTATTTTGCTCTCGCATCATAGTCAACCAGGTCAAGGTTAGAATTTTTTTTCAATTACAGTTTGTTGTAGGTTTGCTTTCCAAAGTTCTTATTTAAAATTTCAAGAGAAAATGTTGATAATCAAGGTAGATGGTGCTTTCCATTGTTTCGTAATATCAAGATGGGCTTTTCAAACTAGATAGTGAAATCTCTTTACTTCTGGTTTTAGATATTGTTACATATCTAGCATCTCAAGAATTGTCCTAGAGAGAAGATTCATAGAAAGTAACCTGTACGCTATATTACTGATGTGAGCTTAAATGATAGAAGGTCACCTATAGGCTATATTTTCATGTTTGTAGGAAATGTCTTTTCTTAGAAAAGTTAGAGAAAGTATGTTGTAACTCTTACATTAAAAGCATAAATTTTAACTTATTTTGAAATTGGAACTAAATCTAAATGGTTAAAAAAATCTCATTACACTGGTTAAGATTGTTAACTATATTCTGAAGTCAATAAAAAATATATTGTGATGACTCATATGTAATCTTCTTTTTTAAGAATACAAAGAACATAGACAATGCAAAGTATATAGAATTTAAGCACTCTGAGATTTGAAAATAGGTTGATAATGGCGATGTTAAGTATGATTTATTTCTCTTTAGTGTTTCTAATTTCTGATTTGAGATTTCTTAGTTGATGCTTCTTTTATCTTCTTTAAATATATATCATTTTGTACTTCGTCACACTTTCCCTTAGCTCATTTTTATTATGGCCAAACTTTCGTACATATATCCATTTATAACTATCTTCTTACGTGTTATGTTTATATGTTATTGTTAAAAGTGCCCAATAAGTTACAAATTTTGGTAAATTTTGAATTTCATTATGGTGGAATTTTGGAAAGGCACGATAATAAATATGTCAGGCCCAAGATTAAAAGGAAAAAGGATATGGGTGTTGATGAAATTAGCATGCTAGTTCTAAAAGGATTTTCTGAAGATAAAAGACATAAAGTAATATTTATGTTTTACAAATTTACACATAAGTTGTTGAGATGCTTGATGGAGTTAAGCTTACACCATAACAAAGACATGTTGGTTATGCTCCAAAAATTGGAAGATTTGAATTATCAGAATGTTAAAATCTACTATGATCATGGTTATGAGAATCCTGCAATAGATGGTGAAGAATCAGACTATGATATTCGCAATAAATTTGATGATAATGAAGAGGGTTTGTTCCAAGTTCAATTGGAGCAAGATGATGACTTCATTGTTACGTAAGACAGTGATTATGGAGATGATTTAGCTGATAAGGAGTTATTTGCAACTAATGATGAATAATATGTTTCTACGAGAACAAATGAGAAGAGATGTCTGAAGACTATGCATAGTGGGTTTGAATGTGCCAATGTTGTCGATGGGGTTGGGGTAGTGGAAAGAATTCCAATGAAGAAGGTGATCGTTCCAAAGATATAGGAAGAGAATAAGGAAGTTCACATTATGCAAATATTGAATATTAGGATGGTGATACTGAAATTCAATCACCAGTTTGTAGTGAGGATAAAGCATTTATTCGAAAGAAGAAATAAATTGTTTTTATTTCAAAAGTTGATATGACAGATTTTAAGTTTGAAATTGGAATGAAATTTAAGGATGAGATGTAGTTGAGGGAAGTAATAAGAAAGTTTGCAATTACAAATGGATATAATGTTTCAACGGGGAGATCCATTATGATAATGGAAGTAGTTTGTGAGTCACAATGTCCTTTTTAGGTATATGCAGGATTGGAAATGAGAAAACATTTGTTACAAAGAGAGTGGAAAATAATCATAACTGCCGTAAAGTGCAAAGGAACAAGGAAGCTAGCAGGAAATGGATAGTAAATGAAATCTTACACAAGTTTAGGAGGAACTCGAATTGACCTATTATTGAAATGATGGATGATCTCTAATCAAAATATGCACTACAGATCACTAAATCTCAATGTTATAGGGCTAAGTGGGAAGCTATTAACATACGTCGAGGACCTGTGGAAAGTCATTATGCGAAGTTATGATCTTATGGACATGAGTTAAGATAAGCTAACAAAGATAGGGAGTATATTATTGAAACTGAACTTGATGAACATTCTAGATAGTTAATGATCAAAAGGTTGGATTTATTGCCTTGAAATATGGTTTTCTCAGTGGATGTAGGAAAGAGGTGAATTCTACAACAGAAGTTGATTTTTAATGGGGTAATGGAGAAATTCAAGAGTATTTCAGTGAAGGCTTAAGAGGACTTGAAAATTAGGAAAAATAGATACATATTTGAAGGCCTTTGTGAGAACAAGACAAAAGTGTGAAATAGTACATAATAATATTTTGGAGACATTCAATGGATTTGTTTGTGAAGCTTGTCCAAAAAGCTTGATTAGTATGTTAAAAGACATTTGAGTTTCTTTAGTGACTCAGATACATGAAAAAACGGATATGATGTTGAGGTCATCCCAACAAATCGAGCAAGGTTGGAATAGCTATGAGAAGCCATTGTTGTTATGAAATTGGTCACAATATAAGAGGATGCAAAAATAAGAGTCAACCTTCAAGGAAACCTGAAATTATTAAGGAAGTTATTTTAGTTGTATAACAAATGTCTTTTTATTCTTGAAATTTTTTTAACCTTTTGTTTGTATTTAATATGTATAATGCAACAAAATGAAGGAAGGCCACAAACTGAAGCCCCTTCACCAAGTATTCGTAGATGTCCAATACAATAAATTATTTGACATCTTGTATTTATTTTTTGGTTGGAATCTAAATTCCTAGTGATGAATGTTAGGTTGAATATTTCTTTGGTATATTATGGATATAAATTTAGATATTATGTGCAAATAGGAATATTAGCTTAAAACTTGTCGACTGTTATACCAATTAGGATATATTTTCTCTAAACTAATGAATAATGATAATAGGGGAGAATTCGTCATGATTTTGTATGCTTAAAGTCTCTTTTAATGTCTTTGATCATTCTTGAATGATATAACCAATAATTTAAAGTGTTTTGATGCTTTAATTTGAGTTTCAAAAATGATTTCTTAAGCTATCTGATCAATTGGTCAAGCAATATCTTCGTTTAGTTTGCCAATATCTTTAAAATTTACCCCCTTTTTCTTTTCATTGAGTTTGCTAATTGTTTGGTTGCTAATATAGCCAACCACTTAAACGCCTTGGTTGACCAATGTCCTCTTGTGGTTAACAAATATCACTTCACCTAAGAATTTTTCTCTTTGTAGTGGATTTGTTCTGAGATTGGATCCATATATTAATCGATCACCTACCCTTACTAGTAGATCAATATACTTCAATGGTTGACTAATAAGGCTTTTTCTTCAGAAGCCTTTATTCTAATGAGCTTATACTATAGTTGGTTTCTAGGTTTGGATGACCACACATATTAGTTAACCAGTAAAGTTGTGTGGTCAACCATCCTTCATTATTGCATCTCTATTTATACTCTTTTCTTTTATGTTTCATTTTAGTTGTGTAAATCTTTTAAGACCTTTAAAAAAATCACTCTTCTATTTAAAAACATCATTTCCTTGTCATAAAATCTCATTGGATTATATCAAATTGACAATTTGTAATTCTTAAATTTCAAATTTGGGATTTTCCAATTTTTTCTTAATTAAGAATTATCTTTGCAAATTGATGCTTTCATGCTAAAATTGTAAAACGAGAGAAGGTTGTTTCATTTTTAATTATATTGATTTTGTACAATTTTGGTATTTTGGGAATTTTTTATATTTTTGTTTTAAAATTTAAGGGTTTTCCAAAATTATAAATTTTCTTGATTTGATTATTAGACAATGCAATTATGCTATTATTTATTACAATTCCAATATCTAATTTTATCAAAACTTGTCCTTGTTGTTTTAATTAAGCTCGTAGGAACAATACCAAAATTAGGAAAATTTCAAAATTAGACACAATTAGGAATATTTCTTTCATAATTGAGCAATTACTTTAACTATTTATGTCACACCCCACTACCATAGAGTACATGCCGAAACACCCAGAAGACATTCCAGTGTGTAATCTATAATAATGACTTGTTAGAGCAGTCACTACAATCACTTAATCAAGGCATCATCATTTATATCATCTTACAAGACATCATATATAAAGACACAATAATTTAAAACCAATTCCTTATTTCATTTCTTAAAAACTGAAACTTCATTGTACCTTTTTCAATATCATCTGAAATACATGATCCAAGCGGACCAAGCCTAATACAAAATATGCTATATGAAGGAGGAATTATACAGAATGTATAACTAAATCTTTTAGTCCCAACTGACTAACCTTTGAGCCATTTCTTCTTCAAAAAAATACAAGAATTATGCTTCTTGTAGAGTCTCTAAGTAGCTATTGTCCTCTCTTGGTCATGAAAAATCAATGTGCAATTTTGGTGAGTTTTGCGAACTCAATGAGGTAACTATCATTGATGGTTTACTCAATTCATACATCGCGTCAACACACGTAGCATATAATTTACATCTTTACATTTTTGCATAAAGGATCACTTATCACTTTCAAAACAATCGTACCGATCATTTCATTTATACAAAATACACATATCAATTACAAATGCAATGCACGTGAGACTCATTTTCATTTATTATTGTCATTGTGACCGGGTGCCTTTTTATTAGCCTATATCCCTCGTGAATACCGAGCTGTATTAGATACTGTCCCATATCCCTTAGTGGATACCCAGTACATTCACAATTGAGCTTGAGGCTCTAATTATAATCTAAGCTTTAAGCTCTTTTTATTGGTGACTCCAGTCATAATTCTCATTACCTGATCATGCATTCATGTATGAAATGCATCACATTTTTTTATATTTACTTAATAATTTGATTTCCCTTACACAATCACATTACATTCACAATAGCTATTTGTCATTGGACCCTAGGTTCGACATTTAATAATTTGTTAAGAATCATGTATTTCATCACATTCATATACAAGGAGCATTTCAAAGATCACATTCATACCTCAAAAACCTCAGACCTTCATTTTTCATAATCAAACAATCGAATCACTTTCATAAGATAATTCAAATCAGAATTTAAGCAAACAAATAATTAAGTGAGACTGTTTAGGTTACTAATAGTTTTCTCCTGTAGCTATTGCCTCGAAGTCCTGGCAACGTCTGGATGTTGGTGTTCCAAATGCTCCTTTATATCATGTAATACATACACATATCACAATTTTGCACAATTGTATAAGTGTTTATTAATGCACAAATATGTATATGAAATATGCACAATACATGTTTAATGACAATCACGGGTATTTTTTCGTTATTCCAATCACATCATCAATCATATATAAAAACTCAACTAAGTATAATTTGTACTTAGGTTTACACCTCACTGAAACCATTAAAAATCAAAATTCATAACTCATTTAATCAATTCAAATTTTTCCTAAAATATACTTTCAGGTCAACTTTGCATGTTCTTTTTGACCAAGAAAATGGAGTAATTTGAGAACAATTTTTGCTAGAAAATTGTTCTCCTATCTCTTAAGTTTCTAATGACACTAAAATCATTCAATTTGATTTAGTATTACGAAAGTTATACTCCAAATACTTTGTACTCTTCTTAAACTGAAACAGTACTCTATACTCAACTTCAAGCCAAAATCTAGAATTCTTAAAGATAGAATTAAAATTTGATTTCTTCAAACAATTTGTAGCCTTATGTCTCTGGTTTCCTTTAAATCAATAATTATCTCATTTGGAAACTTACAAGTCAATATTTAGCCAAAATAACAAAGCATATTCAATGAAAATACTCCAGTCAAAAAATTCCAGAACTGCTCATCAATTTCGTCCAAAATTCATCAATAAATCTCTTCCAAATGATTTCAGATGGATATAATTTTTAACGAAGATGTAGAACAATGTGTTTTGAGTCTGTTGGTTCAAATCTCATGTCATTTGGAGGTCGGGAGAAGAAGTTATGGTAAAAAGAATAAGGGATGTTCAAAACAGTCCCTCTTTGGTAGCCATAGAAGTCACGATCGTGCAGAAGCACGATCATAAGATTTCAGTTGCATGTGACAAGTTACGATCGTGCAGAAGCACAATCGTGTTTCTCCAAATTCTTTCACAAATTTATGATCGTGCTTTTTGTCCTTCTTCCGAGACTTTGCAGATTTCTTCTTCATTTTTTTCACTTAAACCAACAATTTCTAACTTATTTCTACCCCCATTTCGACTCTCATTTAACTCAAATCATTCTCAGACAAATCCAAAATCCATTACTTCTCATAGACATCAAAAACAAAAAAATCATTCCCTCATCCTCTTCATTTTTTGCATTCCTTTACTACGACATTTCTTCTTTCATTTTTCTGTATATTCATTCACTACACATTCTTCATTTTCTTCTTAAACTTTCACTTTATTATTCTTCCTCATATCTCAACATCACCTTACACCTATTCTTTATCTCTAAATTCATTTGAGTTCATTCCTAAATCACCCTAATTATTTTACACATATGGCAGTGAAGAAAATAGAGCATTCACTTCTATTTTCTTCAAAAAAAATTTGCACCAATTTATACACGTTTTCATTGCTCTTTCAAACTCAAAGATCATTTCAACACTCTCTTATAACATTTTTATCCTCAAAACACACAAACAAAAATATCAATATATTCATCCTATACCCACGGTATACATGAAAAATAACCATTTTCTCATGATCATTTAATATCAAATCAATCACCAAATTTATGTCATATACGAACAACTCATAACGATTTACATGTAATTACTTGATAAAACTTCAAATTCTTCAAAATCTCAAGAAGCCCTAATTCCTCATGCAACCACATACATCATCTTAAAGGTAGTTTGGGTTAGGTTTTTCTTGAGGCAAAAGAAATAGATAACAAAGTAGGAGTGGTGATAGATAGAGGAAAGCAAGGTTTAACTTTGGTGAAAGTTCAGTAAATCAAAAATCAGTGAAGAAAAAGCTTGAAGAAGAAAGCCATAAAGAAGAGAACTAAGTCAAGAAACAACAGTAACTTAGTATTTCAAGTTTAAAAAAAAAGTGGGTTTAAAACTTGGACACTTGTCCAATTTATAAAGCTTTGACTAGTTTCTCATTTAACTAGTTCAATCCTCTCTGAATTTTACTCCAAATTGTCTCTAATTTTTTTAATATCATTATGTCACCAATTCTAAAGTCATCTCTAAAATTTCTTCATTATCATTTGATTTTTATTTCCATTTCCATTTATCAATCTACTTGTCGCTTGGCATTTTTCCTAGTCCAGTAATACCCAATATTTTCAAAAGTTTTCCTAAAATTCACCAAAAAGTCTAAATCAATACATATATTCTCCATATCGATTTTTAGTGCAATTAATTCACAACAAAAATCACATTTATAATTCAATTATACCCAAAAAAAATGTCAATGAATGCATATACAATCATTTTAATGTGCAAAATTAATATTCAGTGTATTTGTATGCCTTATTGTGCATGAGCATAAAATGCAATTTCTAATTTTACAATAAACTCTCTTGTACACTATTCTAGCCTTAACAAGGGTAACAGGATGTTACAATTTAAATATTCAGTGGACTTCCTCAATCAAATTCATTTTGTTCTTTTAACCAAATTAGCTTGACGTGTAACACTTTGTATTATGCATTTTTTGTTAATGATTTCTTTTTGACGATTCAAAAAAGGAAAAAAAAGGAGTAGTGATATTAGATTTAGGGAGAGTGATAAAATTCAGGGGGAATATTGCTTTGTTGCTTTTGTGTTTCTTGCACTTTATGTGCTATGCTTTAAAAATTTAAGTTATTTACATGTATAGACATTTCTTTGATATTGAATATCTTTTTATTCTTGATATTGAATTAAGTTCATCATTATCTTCATAATTAGTTTTATGTTGAGAATTTAAACTTATTAAAATAATGTTTTTGGGGTGATTGGTCAACCTATATGAGTTAGTAGTTAATTCATATAGGTTAAAGTTATTAAATTTGATGTACCATGAGTTGTTTGTAATATCGCTTGATGTATTAGTCGGATAATGTGTCATATTGGTCAACTAGTATGCCTACTAGTCAACCAGTAGTCGATAATGGCTACGATGAACTAGTAACAATGGGTAATATAGATAAACACATTTATAGGGACTTGTAAGAAAGATAAAACCGCACTTTACCACCTTTTTTAAGCAGTTAATGAATTTGGTTTTGAGAAGATCGCGAGCGGGACAACATCAAAGGAGGCATAGGAGATTCTTGAAAAGGCATACAAAGGTGTGAACCAAGTGAAACAAGCTTGCCTACAAACACTCAGAGGTGGGTTTGAAGTTTTAAAAATGAAAGAGTCCGAATGTGTGTCCAGTCATATTACGAGGGTAAAAATGAGTTCGGTATGGTACTTGGACATCAGTGCGAGTAACCATATGTGTGGCTATAAGTACATTTTTATCGAAATAGAAGATATTGTGGATGGTCATATATCAATTGGAGATGCCTCAAAAGTGAAATTCAAAGGGCAAGGTAAAATTCTTATTCAATGCAAAGATGGAAATGAGAGGTTTATTATGTC
>JAOQMN010000002.1:24533453-24544805 GCA_027563555.1 Erythroxylum raimondii | reverse complement strand
CATCCACAATGACCCATCCTTTTTCTTGAAAAGGATAACGGGACTTGAAAAAGGGCTGATGCTTGGCCTTATAACTCTAGTTTCCAGTAAATTCTGGATCTGCCTCTCATTCTCATTCTTATGGTGGTGTGCATGTCTATATGGATGTATATTCACAGGTTTTGCCCCTTCCTTCAAATTAATTGCATGGTCATGCACCCTCCATGGTGGCAATTCCTTTATTTCTAGGAAAACCGAACCAAACCTGGATAAGATAGCCCTCAGCTCCTCTTGTTGACCCTCATCCAAGTTTCCTATCTCTTTAGATACGGCTCTTCCCATTCTTAAAGGCCACAACAGTCCCTCTACTTCCAATTCCTGATGCTTCAAAATCTGTTGTAGTGCATAGGGAGAAGTATGCATGTTGATTCTCTACAGGGTAACCTCTATTCTCTTTCAATAGAATGACATGTACATTTTCTTCCAATCAACTTTCACCACTCGCAGTGTTTCTAGCCATGCAACCCCCAAGATTAGATTAGGTCCTCCTGTGTCAAATACACATGCATAATTCGTAAATTCTTCTCCATTCAACTCCCGCTTCAACTCCTTGCAAACTCTTTGTGAGAAGGATCGATGTCCATCCCCCAACCTAACACTGATAGTTCTAGTTGATATACAGAAATACGCATAGCGTGAACCAATCTTCGGGACACAAAGCTATGGCTAGCTCCACTATCAACCATAATGATAATAGGCATTTCATTTAGCTTACCTAGTAAAACCATCAACTTCAGGGGTGAGGATTGATCCCTTTCGAATTCCCTGAACTTCCCATAATTGCACACTAATTCCCAATCTTCTTGCTGTTCCTCTACCACTGGTGCTTCTCGGTTACTCTCTCCCATGTCTACTTCATTACCTTCCCATAGAATTAACCTATATTCTTTGTCTAGACGTCGGTGGAGTGGGTCGAGAGTCTGCCCACACTTAAAACACAACCCCTTAGCCCTTCTCTCCATAACTTGTTAGTAAGTCAAATTCCTTGTTCCCCTCCATTTCGAGTTCCCTGGTCGGTGGCCTTTAGTAGTAGTGCTTCTGTTCTTGTTGGGTAACTCCCTTACTTCATTCTTGGTATTACCAATTGAATGGAAAGGCTAAACTGGACGTTGAGTACTAGAATTTCCTAGTCGAGACACAAAACTATAATGAAAGCTTTCAGGTTTATTTTTCCTTCTCCTGGCCGTATCACCCCTTCACCCACTAATTCTCTTTCCACCTTCCTTGCGACAGAAATAAGGCGAGATCAAGTAGGGGGATCATGGGTTCTAACTCTGTTCTTCACTTCTTCATATAACGCACCCAAAAACAACTCATATACCACTCTTCTGGAAAATGGCCAATCTGCGATGCAACTTGCTCAAATTCATCAATATATTCATCCACTGAGCCTCGCTGGGAGACTGACTTCAATTGTTCTATCGGAGAGACTGACTTCAATTGTTCTATTGGGTCACCCTCGTCCTTACCCCCATAACGTTCGAACAAAGAATGTTTGTCGAACTCCCAAGAGTCATAAACCAGTATAGTATCGCCCCCTCCATGCAAATCTGGACCATCGGCAAACGTAGCTTGACCCATGCAAATCTGAATTATAAAGTATGATTCAGCTCGCTTGACCCATGCAAATGGGTCGTCACCATGGAATGTCGGAAGGTCGACCTGAAGTGTTGCGTTTCTATATTCCTCCCATGCACATTCTGTAGCAGCTAAGGAAACGTCCTCATTTTGTCAATGGTTACCGTACCCCTGCGAGCCGCCTACGGGTTTATCACCACCTTCCAAGTGTGTGGAATGTGCAGGACTATCATTTCTAGCTGACGAAGATGCATGTGCATGGTGGGCAAACACCGGTGGTACCTCTCCTTCACTCACGTTCTGTTTCTGCGGGTTCTTTTCCAACAACGTCTAAAACCCATCACTTAACTCTGACTTGTGATAGATTTTGAGATTTTGCCAATGTCTCTATGCTAGCCATTAGAGTATTGAGTTGCATCCATAGGTCCTTCAAGGTGGTGTCATTCGATTTAACCATTCCCTCTTGGGCTGACAGGGATGATTCTTGTCTATTAAGAGATGCCTCTATTGTAGATACTTTAGCCTCCATTCTAGTTTGCATACAATATCTCCCTACTTGGCGTCTCAATGAAAGCACCAATTGATAGGAACAACAATAGAGATTGTATTATTTACGTAATTAGTAGGGTACAGCAGTAGTCTACCTCCTGGAAAAATAGTTTCCAGGCCAATATAGTAGTTATATCCTAAGAAGAAGAAGAATACCCCCCTCTCTCTATACAGATTCCTCTATATTCCCCGCACCCGTTCATTCACAGTCTCTCTCTCTGTAACTAACTCCTAACAACCTGTCTATGTGGCATTTGTCCCCTTTTCCATCTTACCCCTACGGATGTAGGTTTAGATGGGCTTAGTGGGTTGTTTATTAACACTAGTAGGCTGAACCCTAGGAGACATGCTAACACACACCAGGGTGGTCATTCAGGGATTATTGCTAAACTTAAATAAAGGCTATTTTATTAGCCAAAGATGAAGCAGGATGTGGCTCAATACATCAGGAATTGTCTTGTATGCCAAAATGCAAGGCAGATAATGTAGCTTACACATAATTGTTACACAAAATGCAAGGCAGATAATGCAACTTCTCGAGGAAATGGTTTTGCAGCAGCCACGTTGGCATAGAAGCTAGGTGAGACAGAATTGTTCCTTAGATTCTATTTTTTTCATTTTATGTTAATTCTTTCATTTTGTTAACCACGTATTAGCTGGCTTGTAGATAAAGGAAATTGTTAAAAAGGCCGATATAGTGTGAAGTGTTCCTTGTTCTGACATATGTCCAAGCTTTCTATGCCACGTCATTGCAGACTTGTGGTCTGGACTAGTCACCGCAACGGATGCCTCTCCTTCTTGCAAAGTTACTCCCTTCAGCATGTACAGATTTGCAACAATCTTCTCTGCTTTCATAAATACTAGCGCTCCTTTAATCACTTTCACAATCTTGTTTTGAATCTCAAATCTGAAACCGAGATCATCTAGTTGTCCTACAGATAACAAATTCTTCTTCAGGCCCTCCACATGTCGCACTTTGTCAAAGGTCTGAGTTGTCCCATCATACATCTTTAACTTGATGGTGCCGATACCAACGATCTTCAGAGCTTGATCATTATAGCTATACACAGATCCCTCAGAGACAGATTCATATTGATGGAGCCATTCTCTTCGAGAGGTCATATGAAAAGTTGTTGCTGAATCGAGAAGCCATACATCAACAAATCTTCTCTTACCTCCAATAGTCGTTGCTGCTTCACAAACCATTGCATCTCCATTATCTGAAGTATTTGCCGCATTTCTTTGAGGAATAGAATCTTTCTTATTCAGATTCCAACAATCCTTCTTCAGGTGCCCTTTCTTGCATAACTGTAGCACTTGAAATTCTTCTTACTCTTAGATTTTGATCTACCATAACTATGACTTCCACTTGGGCCACGTTTCATTGATCTTCCTCTCGTTACCACCAAGGCCTCTGCTTGTTGCGAATTTGCCAGCCTGTCTTTTTTACTTTTACGCCGACTCTCTTCTTCCAGAATAACAGCTGCAATATTGTCGAAGACTGAAGTGTCTATGTTGTTTGTTAAATTAATGACGAGTTGATTATATGAATCTGATAGACTTTTGGAGTAGAAGTTCTGCACGTTCACTTATTTTTATTGTGTGCCCCAATGATGCTAGTTAGGAAAATATAGCATTTAAAGTATTTAAGTGCTTTGTCATCAAAGTAGATTCTGCCATGCGTAAAGTGTATGTAACTCTAGCTGACCGTTCACTAATGGCTGCTAGACAATTATCTTTCCTCAAGATTGCCTTTATCTTCATCTTGCGCAGTGAGAAATTGCTAATTTTTCAATGTCGTACTTTGCTAACATTACTTCTACCACAACTATTTTATAAATAGTGCCTTTGATAGGATGAATAATATTCTAACTTATTTTTTGATGTAGAGGATCCACATTTAGTGGCAATCGCAGAGTATACAATAAGCAAATATACGCACCCAAAGCTGGCTCTGATACCACTTATTAGGAATAATTAGGACTTTGATAGAACTAGGTCGCAGCTATGTTGAAACTGAAAATATTAAAGACAAAATAGACACAGATTTTATGTGAAAAATACTAAATTAGGATAAAAACCACGAGTAAAGATAGAAGAATTTTACTACTTAAAAAATTAGAGAATTATAATGAAAAAAGCTAAACCCACAAAAATACACGTAATATTTTTGTCTCTCTTTTTTTTTTTCTCTCTCTCTCACCCCACGTCTTTCTTTTTCTGCTTGTTATGTGTTTCTTTATACTACTCCTGCCTTTTTACAGACAGAAATGCCTTGTGTGAATGACCGACTAAATAGTGAGCCATTTTTTCCTTACTAAACATGGTAGGCACCACCAGAATTCTTGACATTGACTACCATTAGCACATGTTATCAAATACAATATAATATTCTTATTGGTCGAAAAGAAAAAGGTAATACTATTCTTTATTTTTGTAAGAAAAGTAAAATTGAATCTGAGTCAAAAGCTTAGTTCCGTGATCATGATAACAGTATTGGTAGTTGCTTAATCATGAATGGTGACGATGAGTAGATATCTACGACGCTTAATTAACGTAAAATCAAAGCGCCTTGGGACTCAGTTCGATCTCTTTTAAGATTATTTCTCATTGCTGACATAATGCAGTTTCTAAGCGCACACACGTTAACACAGTTTCCAAGTACATTTATAAGGCCAAAGAGATGAAATGTGTGTGTGTGTGTATATATATGATTCATTTTGAGTATGGCATCATAGCCCTCTTCAGAGCTGCAATAAAGTAGAGAAACCAAAGATTTTGTCTCTTTTGTATTTTGTGGCTAATCTTGATAAGGTTTCTGCTTCTCAATGATTCTGTGTCTTTGCCTTTCTGCTGCTTTTACAGCTGCGCAGGCTTACTCTTTTTTATCCTGTGCTTTGTTTTGAGTAAAATCAGGCTTCTTTTTAGGATATTGGCATTGACTCACAATCTTGAAGGTCGTAGCCATGATTCTTGCAGATGAAGCTGGAGACTCATCCAGGCTTGAGGTATATATGATCAAACTTATCTAATCTTTTAGTCCCGGGGGTCTGAAATTTATTCCTGTTAGTTGATGCGAGTAATATTGACTTGGTTCTTATGATATACAGGGCAAAACCAAAGCACTGGTGGTTTGTTGGGTGCTGGGACTTGGGTCCCTTGTGTCATGGAATAGTATGCTAACAATCGGCGATTACTACTACAACTTATTCCCAGTAGGTTTATCATTGTTGTTACCGTATAAACAAAAGCTTGTTGACCTTTATCCTTTTAGGTACATAGATGAATGGGACGTCATCTGTGTTTAATTGCTGCCTATTGAGCAGGATAAATTTAAATGTCTTTGAAGTACTATTTCACTATAAATTGGTTGCTACAGAGCTATGTTTTGATGATTGTTTTCTTTTCTTTTTTTGAATCTTTCTGTATCAAGTAGAAATATCATCCATCAAGGGTACTTACCCTAGTTTATCAACCTTTTGCGGTGGGGACAATGGCATTACTAGCTTACAAGGAGGCAAGCCTCAATACCAGAAAGCGGAACCTGGCTGGATATACGCTCTTTTGTTTAAGTACCTTGATGCTTGTAGTTGTAAGTTTGGCTAACACAGTTGTTTTATCATTTGCTTTACTCCTGCTTGACTACAGTACAAATTGGCAACAGTTGGATCTAGCCACATCGGGAAAAGGAGGAATTGGGCCTTTTCTTGGTATATGCGTGATTGTTGCTGCTTTTGGAGTAGCCGATGCTCATGTTCAGGGAGGAATGGTTGGAGACTTATCGCTAATGCGCCCCGAGTTCATTCAGGTGACTATATTTGTCCTTATGCATTAGCTTCGTTCCGTGTTCTGTTTGAATTGATGCTTTGTGCAGTCCTGGTAATGTTGATGTGTTGCAGTCTTTCTTCGCTGGGTTAGCTGCATCTGGTGCCCTGACCTCTGCTTTGAGGCTTGTGACAAAAGCAGCTTTCGACAAGTCTAATAATGGCTTTCGCAAGGGAGCTAGTATGTTATCCTTTCTATGAGTGTTTCTGGACTATATAGCTCAGATCTCATTATCAATTAGCGGGTAGTTCTACTCTAGTTCGTAGAGCAGAGATTCTTAATTGAGATCCAAACTCTTTAACGTTTGTGGTTATTTTTCAAATAAATTCCAGGATTCCCTTGATAACTTTTACTTTTATTCTCTCTTGCAGTTTTATTTTTGTCAATCTCAACCTTTCTCGAGTTCCTGTGCGTCCTTCTATATGCAATTTACTTCCCTAAACTTCCAATAGTGAAGTTCTACCGAGCAAAAGCAGCCAAAGAAGGTTCAAAAACTGTTTCAGCCGATCTTGCAGCTGCTGGGATCCAAACATCAGGAAACCAAGAGGTAACGAAAATTAGTGTTTTTGGGCTTAAGAGCTGGTTCTGATGCGGGAAAGATAACTTTTGTGGAAGCATTTGCAGGGTCTAGGTGATGCCAAACAGCTCGACCGTCTGAGCAACAAACAGTTACTACTTCAAAATATAGATTATGCAATAAGCCTGTATCTGACATACGTCCTCACGTTGTCAATATTCCCCGGGTTCTTGTATGAAAACACTGGTGAACACAAGTTGGGTGGATGGTAAGTGCTCATTTAGATAGAAGAATAACTAACCTTGTTACAAAGTCAAAGAAAGGAAAAGTTTCGGTTTCCTTGCCACGTTAATGGCACAGGAGAAATAAAATAAAAAGATATAAGATTGTTGTAATAAACAAGGTTGTGATCTTTCAGGTATGCTGTTGTTCTCATTGCAATGTACAATGTGTGGGATCTTATATCAAGGTACATTCCCGTTGTAGAACGAGTGAAATTGAAGTCCAGAAAAGGACTCATAATTGCAACTCTCTCTCGTTTCCTTCTCGTTCCTGCATTCTACTTTACAGCAAAATACGGTGATCAGGGATGGATGCTCATGCTTACGTCTTTTCTGGGACTAACAAACGGTTATCTCACAGTGTGTATAATGACGGAGGCACCGAAAGGTTACAAGGTCAGTTGGTAAATAAATTGCCTGATTGCAGAACGATTGTGGTTTCTCAGGAAGATTAATTCAGCACTTTTTCGGGTTTTCCAGGGTCCTGAACAAAATGCTCTGGGGAATTTGCTTGTGCTGTTCTTATTAGCAGGCATATTTTCAGGAGTTGCTCTTGATTGGCTGTGGCTTATTGGGAAACCTTTCTTCTGAAGTGTTAAGTATGTTGGTGTAATTGGTTTACTCAGAATCATTTGACTACATTGATCACATCAATCAGGTGAGAATTTAAGACATTCATCTAATTGAAACAGCAACATCTTTACCCTCAGGAGTTATTGTTTGATATATGAAGTGGGATGACCTCATGCTTAGAAAGAAAATTTCGATTTCATACTTGATACAGAGCCTTCCAGTTCCAATAATCATAATACGACTACTAAGAAATTCCTTCGACATTGTTGCTAGTCCAACAATATTTTAAAACAAGAGTTGTATATTGTTACAGACAATGTGTTTTTGGAAAAGTTAAAGAATTGTATAAGAGGTCTTTATAAGAATGAGTAAATCAAACCACACAGTACAACGATAGCGCTTAGCCATGAATGACGGCGTTTCAAAAACATCTTTAAATAAAGATAACACATAAGCAAAATGTTTTGTTTGATAGAAATGGGGTAAGCGCAAATTGCGTCTTACCCCCATTCACCCAACCCTAACAAATTAGGGTTGGGTGTCTGGCGTCTTCTAGATCCGGAAGCCGATCTACAGTAGAAGAGTGATTCGTGGTCACCTCTTGAGTATCATCCACATCTTGGATTGAAGCTATATTCGTAGTGTTCAGAGTCAACAATCACATCTGAAGGGGAAGGACTCTACTTTTGAGGTATTTTCACTTAAAGTTTACGATCTATTTTTAATCGAAAGTAGCCCATTCTTCACGTTAGTTAACTGATTCTTCATGAAGATGCTAGATTACCCTTTCTAACTTAGTAGAATATAGTTGTTTCTCTCTGACTCCACTGATTAATGAGTAGTGTACCTCCTTTTTGGAACGAGCTTTGTTTTGAAATCTTTTGTTGGCGAAGGATATAACATAAATATGTTCATTATATCTTGAAATATGGTTCAACTTTAGTAGCCATTCGAGTGCTTCTGTGAAGATTGTACCTGCATTAGAAATTAAATATAACTCCTATATCTTCTCCCATATAAACTAGGAAATGGGACAATGAAAGAATAGGTGATTCCTAGATTCTTCCTCTATCTCTCATAGTACACCAACAACATTGATAATAATGAAGTGCATTATGTCCATCGTGCTTAACTTATTAAGCACAGTAAGCTATAGAAGAATAAAGTAACTAGGCCTAAGTGACTTATACCAATTTATAGGAGACCATATCAGCTTTGAGTTGTTCTAATTCTGTCACTTTTTGAATCTAGCAATGTTGAAGGTGTTTAGAGGCAGGTTGACATTGGAATATGTCCTCCTTATCTAGATTTGGTTGGTAGTTAGGAGTGAGGTAATACAATTATGATGGTATGTTCCATTGGCCCTTTAGTAAGATGGAGTTAACTTTCAAATTGATAGGAAATCCATTCCAAAATTGGAAAGCATGGGGAGATCTAATTAGCATGCCTTTACCTATCTAATTATCAAACCATAAATAGGCCTTATCACCATTTCCCACCCTGCAATACATCAAAGGTTCTAAGATAGTTCTTAACTTCAATAGTTGGATTAAGGGCCAAGAGAACGAAGTTTTTATCAGTATAGACCAAAGGCTAGATCCTTTAAGGATATAACTATGAAACCATCGAATACCTAGAGACTTCTTTTCCAATAGGACATTCCACAGATTTTTCATCAATGCTGACTTATTAAAAGAGGCAATATGAATTAAGCGTAATCCCCCTCTTCTTTACTTTTGCAAACTTCTGACCATTTAACCTTAGCAAAGTGACTGTCCGAGTTTTAGTTTCCCCATAAAAATCTTCTGAAAAGCTTTTCAATGGTTTTGATTACACCTTTAGCTAATGATATGTTTGAGGACCAGTAAATATGAAGAGAATTTAGAATAGATTTGATGAGCTGCAATCTCCCTCCAAAAGAGAAAACCTTATTAAACTATATACCCAATCTTCTCTGTATTTTTTCTATAAAAGGAAAGCATTCAGTGAATTGGATTCTTTTGTGGTAATATGTAAACCTAGATAAGTCAAAGAAGTTAGCTTCCTTCTCATCCCTGTGATTGCAGAGATACTATTTTTCATCATAGTAACACTAGTAGCTAGTATGTAATGACTTTTTGTAAGATTAATCTCCAAACCTGAAAGGTCTTTGAATATAGACAGTGTTGACATAAGTAATTCAATAGAGTTCCCATAGGCCTTGGAAAAAAGTAATAGATCATCCGCAAACATAGATTGATTAGCCCAACCCTTTTGCATTTACTATGAAATTTGTAGTCCTTGTTATTACCCACCTTCTGTTGGATCAACTGGCTTAGGACATCCATGCATATGATGAAGAGATAAGGAGAGATGGGATCTCATTGTCTCAAACTTCTTATACTCTTAAAGATATTAGTTGGTGTACCATTAACAAGAATGTAGTACGTAGGAGTGGTGATACAAGCCTCAACCCATCTAACAAACTCCTTAGGGAAACCCAAAAGTCATAAGGTCTGAAGGATAAAATCCCATTCCTCGTGATCAAAATCTTTCTTGAAATCCACTTTAATGGTACAACTAAGAGGGTTGTTCTTCCTTTGATACCCTTTGATAAGTTCTTAGACTATAGAAATATTATCCACACTTCTTCTACCATATAGAAAAGAACTTTAATTATCAGAGATCAAAGAATCCAAGACTAGTTTCAGCCTATTTGCTAAGATTTTAGAAATAACCTTGTAAAGGAAGGTGGTGCATGCAATAGGCCTATAGTCATCCAATGAAGAAGAACAAGAGGACTTAGGAATCAAACAAATATGAATTCTATTGTTCTTCTTTAGTAGAAACCCCCCCAGAGAAGAATTCCAAAATAACTCTTTTAATCATAGGACCAGTTCTTGCCATGTCCTTTGAAAGAAGTGTCTATTAAAACCATAAAGTCTAGGAGATTTATTAGGATGCATTTGAAACACTACCTCTTCTATTTCCTTCTCTTCCACTAGTTTAATATAGGTTTCTGCCTATTGCTGGGATATCTTGTTGGGACCCGTTTTCGGAACCCAACCTCGGAATCAAAAATCGAAAAACAAAAAGGGGTGAAAGCGAAAGTACAAATCACAAAGCAAAAATGGGTCAAATGGCAAAACGAATGAACGGACGGAAAATCAAAAGCGAAAGTCAAAGTGAGCGAAAACCGAAGAAAATCAAATTGGATCAAAAAGCAAAGGAATCAAAAATGCGTGTAGAAACCAAAGAAATCGAAAGGTTCAGAATCAAAGAAAACAAAATGCTTAAGGACGAACTCTTAACTCCGACATCCGAAAATGTATACTTTAGAAGAAAACAAACAAACGCGTTGGAAAACTATAAGACGACCCTAATCTAAACCAATCCAAATCGGTATAAACTTTTTTTTTCATTCAATATCATTCAAAACAATTCAATATCCCATTTGAAATTTATCAATTCCAATTCCTCAATCCATTTAATTTTTCAAATTCTATCATATCCCATATCTCATCATTTAAAAAAAAGTCTTATTTCTCTTTTTGCCATAAAATCCCACACATGTCTAAATGCCATCAATTCAAACACAATCAAATCATATTATAAACGCCATATCCATACACAAATGTATATCCCAATTCTATACGCAAAATCCATAACTCATTATTCCCATTCCAAAATAATTGCATTACAACTTTAATGGCATTTTCAAGCCACAATACAACATCAATATCAGAATCCGAATCCAAATACAAAGATACAACTCCAAAATACACAGGATATAAAAATGCCAAAATTCTTAACAACAATCTAACTTAAACAATACAATATGCACACATACAAATAAAAACCTTCACTTTCCTTCACCCGATCTTCTTCTCATCACCTGAGGATGGGAATGAAGCGAGGGTGAGCTTATAGCTCATGGGTAACATGCTTATAACCCAGAATAAGCAAAAACATTGAAATATTTATTTCCTTTGCAAAATTTACAATGAAAAC
>JAOQMN010000002.1:24454103-24467701 GCA_027563555.1 Erythroxylum raimondii | reverse complement strand
TTAATCAAGGCAACAACCACATACGATGCGTCATTTAACCTAGGTCATGTTATCCCTAATGATTACGAATCATTAGTTGTTACACATGAATTTCAACATAATAATTACGGATTATATCGAAATTCTAACAATGGGTTTGAAATTAACGATTCAATAAACGCATTAAAATCATCAATTTAAAATACCCAAAGGGTCATACACAAATAATTGAATAATAACGAAAATCCGATTATCCATACACATTACCCAAATTAATTAAAATTGGATAACACAATCAATTCCTAATGAGAGAAAGAAACAATAAAATAATTAAAATAATATTTAACCTGGGTCGTTAGCGTCGATATCACCTCCGAACCGGTGTCGGGATGCCTAGCCCATTATGGATCTTTCCCAAAAAATTGCTTTAGCCCCATCTTTATCCCTAGCCAAAAACCCTTAATTTCTATTCACTGCCTAAGCTTTTCACTGTCCAATGTGGCCTCCACTGTGCTTGCGATACTGTGCAGTGGTGGGACCATTAAGGGTCACCTATCAACTACCTTAAAACATTCTGCTTCCTCCTTAAATCCTTTTGCCGCGCCCTTCTCCTGTGCATTTTTTAATAAAATGCTACGTTACACACCCCTGCGCCTGATGCCGCCATCTAGCTTGTTCCTTTCTCTGCTGTGCTATTCTGTCCCCTATAGCTTGTTTTTTTTTGACAATTTAATATGTTCCCCAATTAAAACTCTTGACTGCTCTTCCTACGTGCCTGCTGCTTGTGCGTCGTCGTTCTCCAGCATTTTTTTAAATCTATTTTAAGTAAAATGTCGTGCTCCACTTCTTCTCTAATGTAACGTCCCTCTATAGCCTTTACTGTGCATGTTGATGTTTATTCCTTGTGTCTACTGTGCAGTGTGATGTGACCAATAAAGGTCACACATCACTTAAAACATTGCTCTCCCTGCATGTTGCCTTCTGCTCCATTCCACGCTGCGTTTCATGCATAACATTTGCATCTGCGTTTTCGAAAACCTATGGTTTGATGTCGTTTCTGCTTATGGCTTCCTTCTTGTTCCATTTTTCTTGTCTTTTATTATTATTTTTCTCTATGAAGACAAGCAAAAATAAATATTCGAAAAATAGCCCAAATGTGATGCTTTCGACTCACTTTAATTTTTTTGTTCCCAAATTATACCTAAAATCAAATATGAATTAAAGTGAGTATCTTAATCATTTTTGTATTATTAATCGCTAAGTGTAAATAATTAAATATATCAACAATTAAACACATATCAATTTCCCTCACACTTAGCTTTTGACTATTCTCGGGCAAAATATCAAAATTAAGCTCATTGACCCAAAACATTGACTCAATTTCTATATTTTTCCAAGACTATATAATTATAAACAAAGATGAATGACTTTCAAACATCATAGCAAGAAATCAACATTCCAAGCTTTTACTCATGATCAATCAACATGTAATATCTTCAAAAACTGAGCAATCTAATGGTAGACTCGGAAAATGTGTTTAATTAAAATATATCAATAGGTATACTCAACACCATTCATGATCATGACAATCTACAACTTGCTTAAAGGCATTTGATTTTCCTGAACATTTCATAAAGTAGATCATGATATGCATTTAAACTTCTTAACTTAGTGTTCTTATGAATGGTATTCCTATATAATCTTTCAAAAATGCTAAGGGAATTAGACAAGCACGTCCCCTTTCTCCTTATCTTTTCACCTTAGTAATGGAAAGTATGTCCAAACTACTTGATAAACTCTCAGCCTGTAATGGAAGATTTTGATTTTATTATAATTGTAGGGAACTCAGGCTAACTCATTTGATCTATACTGATGATCTCATGCTCTTGAGCAGTGTAGACATCCAATCCACCAACATTTTGCTGAACACACTGAAGCTTTTCTCACACTATTCAAGATTAAAAGTAAATATTGAAAAGAGCAACTTGTTAATCTCAACAGATATGAGGAATCAAGTTGAAATATGTAGGAGTACAAGTCTAAATTTGTTTTCCCCTCCCTTTAAATACCTTAGAGTCCTCATCACCTCAACTAAGCTAAAATTTTCATACCGTATTCCACTTATTGAAAAGTACAAATTTAGGATAAATGCATAGCAAGATAGGTTCCTTTCTTTTGCTTCTAGACCAACCCTTATCAACTCAATACTCAATAGCTTGCGTATCACTAGTTAGCTCACATAGTATTGCCAAAGAGAGTTATAAAGGAAATTGATAGAATTGTAAAAGCTTTTCTATGGTCTGAGAAAGTAGAGAATTCCAAAGGAGCAAAAGTAAAATGGAGTGAGTTAACCATTCCAAAGAAGCAAAGAGGTCAAGGAATCATTTCTATTCCATTTATCCAAAGGTTCTTCTCAGAAAGAGAATATGGAGACTATATACAGATAAGAAAGCTCTTTGGATCAAATGGATACATGAATTTCACCTTAAAAATCAGAACTTTTGGTAGATATCAAACACCATGGAAATTTCTTGGACTTGCATTCAGATACTGAACTTGAGAAGTGTGATTTATCCCTGGAAACACAAGCTAGGAAATGGGGCTAGCATATGGTTTTGTTACGAAAATTGGTCTAAATTTAACCCTCTCATACATAATGAAATTCTCCACTTGAAAAATATAATTCCTTCGGATGCGAAAGTATCATCATTGATTCAGAATAGAGATTGATAAAGGAAATTTAGAGGATTTTCCTTTCTTTCAGAATATTTACCTCAGCTCTTTTAATGGAATAAAGAAGACAACTTTATCTGGATTCTTAGTTCCAAAGGGATCTTTACAAATAATTCTCGTCACAAATTATTCATTAACATTATTGGAGTTGTCCCTTTGGATAAAATCCTTTGGAAGCAATCCCTAAATCCTAAAGCCTCCCTAATTAATGGGCTTGTGATAAAAAACAGAATCAGAACTAAAAACAAATGGTGTGGACCCTATAATCCCACCTATGTCTTATGCAAGGAAGCTGAGGAAGACATAAACCATTTATATTTTCTATGCAGGTACTCCAAATCAGTGTGGAGTGGAATTCTGGACATGTTATCAAAAGTTAGTAACACTTACGAAAGAAGTGGGACTCTAGACTGGTTTACCAAGCTTGTTAAGCATCAAAACCAAAGTGGAATGCTACTTAAGAATGCCCTCACCACTACAATTTACTCTCTTTGGAAAGAAATGAATAACGGGTTGTATAAAGGAGTTGAAGTAGACAAACACCAGTTGGTTTATTATATCCTCAATTAGGTTAAAGCTATTATGATAGCAAAAAATGTGCAAAACTCACTCACCCTTGGAATGAAAAATAGATGGAACCTGTAATCTATGCTTTTCTTATTTCTTTTGGCTAGACTTGTGCATTAATCATGTTGTAAGATGAAATTCATTATAATGTTAAATTCGCTTTTGCTAAAGTTAATACAATTTTATTTAATTTACAAAAAAAATAATGATTCTTTTTACAAAGAATGATTCATACTTTTAATACTTAGCATAATCATACTACTAAAGAGAAAGATAAAAAAGGATTAACCAGTTGTTTCAGATTTATATATCCCACTTTACATAATTAAATTCCTACAACTATGATAATAACTTGTCTATATGTTGTTAGATTTTAGTTTGGTAATATGATATATAAGTAAATGAAATATACCAACAAACATTAAAAAAATGAAGCAATGTTAATAATATTTTTTTAGTTAATTTTCATTGAACGGAGAATTTAGACAATTGTCCACTCGTTATAGTGGACAGAAGTGACAACTAAGTTTGAAAAATTAGACATTCATAGATGCCTAATTTCTGAAACTATTTCATCTACGAAATAGTGGCTTTGCCTCTAGCTAGGGCCCCTTGTCATCAGTTGGGACGTCCAACTAGCAAGGAGGATCCATAACAAATATTTAAAATGTTAGGTCTAATAAATATCAAGGAAGAGGTACGCATGCAAAAGGCGAAGCTACGGTATAATTTAAATCATGCATTTTGGAAATTTAAGCACGAAACTCTCATGATTTAGCATATGAAAAGCGCAGAGCTCCAATTCTCATATGTACCAAATTTATGATTCATTAACAGCTGTATATCATCTGTGAATTAAATGTCCTTAAGAACGCAATTCCTGTGGTAATGTCCCATTGGTATGTTTAACTTCCTATCTAAAGATACATATATACAAAATGAAGCCCCGAAAGAACAATTCAATACGTCAGGACCAATAGGATTCAGAAGGTTACTAGTAAATCATGTACTAGTACATATATACAATTTATGTTTTACATAAAGTACACTGAGAATTTTAAAAATGCTTTTAAGTTTCAGATAGCAGACAACCATTGAATAAAATATAAATAACATGCATATCGAGCCTTGGAAACTTTGAACATACTAATGACATGACTCTGGCATGGGAAAAACACAGCGCAGATTCTTGGTACGTTAACTTATCTTGACTAACAATTATCATATATATATATTCAAGAATTGTTGCTAGTATCAATAATCAAAATTCTTAAGCAAAAGTGGATCTCTCGAGTATTGCCCCAGCTCCAGCACCGGTAAGTTAATTTTCTTTACTCAAGAAACTTACCACAATCAAGAATAACTCTTAAGAGCTTTGATCATAATAATTTCTCGTTATTAGTATGTAAGATTGCAGCTAACTGCACTTGAATATTACGTGACAAACCATGCAAGTGTTGATCCGGGAACGTGGTATAGAACATCCAATGGAAATTCCAGATACTTCAACTGTCATTGAACTCAAACAGAAAATTAAGCAGCAATTTGGTATCGAAGTGGAGAGGCAAGAAGTCATGTTTAATCAGTTCAAACTAGACAAATATATGCAGATATTAAAGGAATATGGAATTTCAAATGGTAACAAAATCTACCTTTTCAGGAAAATTCGTATTTGGATTATTATGTCAGAATGTCGTTACCGAGTAATGATAGTTCGTAGTGACACCATCAGGGACTTAAAAGAGTTGATTCTGGCAGAGGATTTCTTTTATCCTGTTAGTCCAGATGCTATGAGATTCAGGGTTTCAGGCCAAAATGATTACATTGATGATGACGATGTAATGTTAGCTGTTTATGGGATAGAAGAGAACATAATGATACATTTATATCTGAATAATTGAAGAACTATGGTTTTTGAATAAGTGAAGAAATGTTATTCATAAACGGTAGGCAGTAACTAACGGGATTATCGAGTCCTGCGGTGTTGAATAATGAGGTTACTAATGCAATATCATGCGATAAGAGGCGGTTTTACCATTAAAATTTGATGTCGGGGGAAATCAAGGTTTTATAAACCGGACCGGATTAGCTGGTTCAATTGAAAATACTCCGAACCGACCTGCTGTTGTTGGAGAAAATTACTACAACCTCAACAACAATAATAGGAAGAGAAATAAAGTGCAAGAAACTAAATCAACATACATACAATTTACTTGGAAACCCCTCTCAACTAGGGAAAAAATCACGATTCGAATCTCTACGAACTGAAATCAATTCATTATAATAATCAAGACTACAATCAACAACTAACAATAATAGTCTCAACGATAAGTATAATTATCTCTAGGTTCTAGTACAAATTGAAAAATCTAATCAATTTAGTACTCTCTACAAATTCAAGAGATACCAACACCGAATATCTGTCGATGATGATCCGCTTTCTCTTGATTATCTCACCAAACAACTGTCATCCCGCATGCCAAAACAATGGAGTAGACCTCTCCTCTCTTTTCTCCTCCTCTGTTCTGGTTTTTATGGCAACCACTCTGTAGCAAAAAAGGATAAAGCCTATTTATCTCAACATAAATTGGCTTTTCCAATAAGCCACCAAAACTTACCAACAAAGCCGCCCACCCTTGCAGAACTCACATAGCTAGTGTTTGAGATTTGGGGAGATACTCAACATTTATCTAGTTCGGTTTTATCTAATAACCTCTCAGAATAAAACCAGTCGATTTTTATTGGTTAGCTGAAAAGAGGCTAAACTTATTTCATTCAGACATCAAACGCTCTCCTCGCCATATTCACCATCTTCTCTTCAATCACCATATCTCATTGTCATCTTGCATTTCTATCCATCTTCACCAGATCTCATCTTCATCTTCCACTTCTGGCTATCTACCATCTTCACCAAATCTCATCTTCGCCATATCTCTCTTAAAATGCCTCCAGAGCTTCAAACAAAGGAGATAGATGTGGAAAGCTTCGGCAGATAGATGAGAGTCTAAAGCAGAAGCCCAATCTTTCTGCTGCTTTATCTCTTGAAAACAAGGTATGAGGAAAGAATGTCGTATGAGGTATAGGAACTATATGGATGGAGGAGTAAAAAATTTGTGAGTTGATGAATGGTTTTTTTTTTGTGAAACTCTGATTCTATTGTCAATCCATGTTTGTATAGAATTTGAGTCTTTCAGATTACTGTTATTCAAAGTTTCTTAACAAATATAGATAAGGATTGTTTGTATAGAATTCGAATATGTCCAGTCATTCAAGGTTTCTTAATAGATAACAGATAAGGATTTTTTGTATAAATTTCAAGTATGTTCAGTTTTGCTATTATTCAAGGTTTCTTAACAAATAATAGGATAATTCGATGGCTTTATTTATAAGAGTACTAACTAAAGGAGATTTCTTCTTTATTCTAATATATTGTATTATATATACTCTCTTAAAGGATTCAATTTGTGATCTAAAATTGAAAACTACACTTTAGTGTCTATTTCATACTAGGAGGATCCTGTTTTATTTAGTTATCATTTTCTTAGAATTAAAAATTGTATTGAAACAAGAAGGATTAAAGAACATTCACTACAAGAAAATAAGACAATTTGCAATGTTTTATTGATAAAACGTCACAGATTGTATAAACTTTTTATGACGTTTAAAAAACGTCACAAAAAGTTTGAATTTTTCGTGACGTTTTATAAAATTGTCACAAATTTTATCAATAAAATGTCACAAAATAAAAATCGCGACATTTTATTGAATTAAACGTCGCAAAAGGCGTTTGCTTTTTTATTAATTAAAACATTTTGAATTATGAGGCGGTAAGAATTGGGGGAGAAGAGGGGGAATTAAAAGAACCGTCGGTTTGCCTTTTCAAATTTCCTTTTTTTCTTGTCTCCTCTCTTTCTCTTTCTCGTTCAACTTTTTGTTTCTCTCTTCTTCCCTATTTCTCTTTATTCTCTCCCAAATTTGAAACCCTAGCGAGAATCAACGATTTTAGTTGGCCATTTTACTTTATTATTGCTGTTGTTGAGTTACATACGAGGAGTGTTATGGCGCCGGCGGGGAGAGGAGGAGGAGGAGGAGTTGCGGCGGTGGCCTTGCTGGTGGAGAAGGTGAGGAGGGGTGTGCGGACGGTGATATTCATGGTGGCGATGGTGGTGTCGCTGCTGGTATAGTCGATGCTAATGTTCGTGGTGGTCGGAGACGTGTTAGTACCGCTGGTGTTGTCGTTTAATTTCACGTGCTTGAGGTGCTATGGAGATAAGGAATCGTGTTATTTTCACAGATTCATTCTTTGTTTTAATTATTTGTGTGTTGCTTGTCAAACTTAAGAACAAGCTTCGTGGATCTTAATTTCCTTTTTCTTTCAATTTTTGTTCATTACTGTAAAATTGGGTTTTTGTTCTTTTATCGCATATGCTTTGGTTAACAGTTTTGATATTCATATGTTCCCAAAGCCTAGAGACTTCTTGAATTTCCTTTCTAATTATATGTTGTGGACTTCTTCAGGGTTCTTTGCAAGTTCTTTACTCATGGAGCATGTCTGAAAGGGGAATATTGTGATTTTTCACACGACTGGAAAGATCCCCCCAATAACGTAAGAAATGGTAGTTCTGCTTTGGTTTTTATGTCCGTTTTGCTTACTGTTCGGCAATGTCAGGACTTTAGTACACTTGTTTATTCTCTGTTCATCACCACAGATTTGCAGCTACTACCAAAAAGGAAGTTGCGTTTACGGTAGCCGATGTAGGTACGAGCATGTCAAATCTTCCAGGCCGGATACTTTTGCATCATCTTCATCCACAAGATCGAATTCTGGTCCTCTAGCTCATCGTTCAAAGACTGGGTTGAATGGTTCAGAGATTCATGATTCAAATGGGCGTTTTGTTCCTCGTGCAAAGGCAGCATGGAATTTGAAGTGTGGAAATAATGATCTATTAGAAGATTATGATGTGATAGAGCCTAAGAATGATAAGCCAGAAGATCGTCCTCTCTGTTCACTTGCTGCTGATGGCACTTGCCCTCGTGGAGAAAATTGTCCTCATTTTCATGGTAACATTTGCCCATCTTGTGGAAAACACTGCTTGCACCCTTTCAGACCTGAGGAAAGTGAAGAGCATCTCAAAATGTGTGAAAAGAAGCAAAAGAACATTGAGGCATTGAAGCGTAGTGAAGAAATAGAGTGCAATGTATGCCTGGATCGTGTACTCTCGAAGACTTCACCTGCTGAACGTAAATTTGGGTTGCTTTCAGAATGCGATCATCCATTCTGCATATCTTGTATTCGAAATTGGCGTAGTAGTTCCCCATCTTCTGGTATGGATGTTAGTAATACAGTCAAGGCCTGTCCAATATGTCGCAAGATATCATACTTTGTTGTTCCAAGTGGTGTTTGGTACTCCTCTAAAGAAGAAAAACAGGAAATCATCGATAACTACAAAGCAAGACTCAGGTAACTTTGTGCTAGTTTTTTCTATTTTGCTTGATCTTCAACTGGATTTCTGTGCTATGTAGGAAGATGTGATTATTTGATTATTGATATGGAGAAAATTATTGTTGAATGACATTAGTATAATGTTGGTAATTCATCATTTTAACGATTGACGTGAGACTTTGATTACTGTGACCATTTCCTAAAATATGTTTCTTGTCATGGTAAAACTAACTGGATTGTTTTTTAATTGTTGCAGCTCGATTGATTGCAAGCACTTCAAGTTTGGCAATGGGAATTGCCCATTTGGGACGAGTTGTTTTTACAAGGTATCATCAGCTCAACTCTTCCTGCTGCAGTTTTCTCTGTAATTTGTACTCTTCTTTGTTCAAAAAGGCTGCCTGGGCTGTAGTTTTAGTGTTTGACTTCATATTTATAGAAGTTGAAGCAACTTATAAAGATGGTCATTATTCATCAACTTGCCCCTGGGTAATCTTGGTTTTTCCTTACTTTTAAATTTTATAGCCAATTTCTATTTGTAGCAGCTACTTTCTTTCTTTTGAATTCTGTTGGACCATGCCTAAACTCAGCTAGGGTTCTTAATTGCATGTTCTTTTAGAGAATCTATATGAATTGTAGGCTTAGATACTATTATCAATGTGTTAAATAGTGTATTTCGCTTTTGTGTCTGTTTAATACCACTTATCTTTTTACCTTTGGCTTCTAACATCATAAACTGTCAAACCTGTGCCGGCACATTGCAACTGGACAAATTAAGTTATTTAGTCTCCTTGGGACCAAGGGAAATCTAAATATTTAATTTTATTTCAATCACACCATTGGGTTGTTTACAACAATTCTGTCTGTCTGGGGTCCTAAAACCTCATATTAGGAATGAACATAGAGATCTCTGAACTGAATCTATTGTCAGTTTGTTGCAATGTTGATTTATTCAAGAGTCAAACTGGTCTCTGTAAGCAGTTTTCGATCTACCTATGTTTTGCCATTATGTTCATTGACTTTCATCATGGAGTGGGTAGCATTTTGACTCCTTTTAATGGATGGACTCTTGTGTTGTCTTCCAGCATACTGTGAGGCCAGGATCATACACTTGGAAATATCAGCGACCCCCTCCACGTAGGCAGCCTCCACGAAGATCCAATGTTGTGGATATGGATGCATTATATGATGTATTTGAGCACTTAATGGGCGAAGAAGAACTGGGCTTTGATGCTGATAATTTTTTTGACGAGGATTTAACAACAATGGATATGGCCTTAGGATTTATGCTGATGAGTATGGATTCAAGTGACTTATCCAGCGATGAGGAGAATGATTAGGCTAAGGATTTTTGCTTTGGTTATTATGTTTAGCCATATGTGGTGGCACATATTTCTTTTGCCCCCTGGACTTGGGAATCATTTTGGCTTCATGGAAGCTCAACTATTTAAGGATCTGGGACATGGTTTTCAAAACAATTGTTAAGTTTTATTATTATGCTGAATGATATTCAGGTTTCTTTGTGAAAATTTTGGTCACTGTGCAGTGTTTAAGTAGTTGTATGTATACTGAGATTTCCTTATGCTACTTTCTCTATGTGCTTATGCCCACACATGCTTAGTGAAGTTTTCTGTACGTTGGTAACATCAAGCAAGATATTCTTTCACAAAACAAATTTCAAGTTTCATTCATCTAGAGACTCTCTTCTCGCTTACTAATGTTGTAAAGCAGTGATTCGTGAAGGATAGAACAAAAAGGAGCAATATTCCCCAAGTTATGTGTTGCAAAGATGAGCTATTTTTGAGGGTAGATTGCTCTCATCTGTAGACTTGTTTGTTCAACTCTGTGATTTATAATGAATTGTCATTTTGTTCAAATGTTCATCACACTTTCACACTTCAATAAGGATCAGTGTGAGGCATTTGAAGATTTGTGATAAGTGTGCTCAAACCTTGCAGCATGTGTGTTGTGGTGGTCATTTGGCAGAGGTGGTTGAAAGTCATCTTATAGTTGAAGATGGAAATATCATGATAGCTAGAGATACCTGGTTTGTGCCAACTGTCTATTATAAAATAAGGTATTTCTAATAACTTTTTCATCTATGCATTCAATCTATTGTTCAGCAAGTATACAGTGTTTGTATGTCTGCGTTTGTTGGTAATTTGCAAATTGGGTGAATAATACTGATATGTTATTCCAAATTGCAAATATAAATTTTTGGCAGATTTGGATGTATGAATCAGGCTTAGCGTCACCTTTGGCTTAATCTTGGCCATCAAATGCCCTATGTTATTGTAATTTTATAATTGAAATTTCTGTTTGGTATGTGTGTGCACGTCTGTTTGTTCGAATGTCTTGAAATATGAACTGTGTAGCAAATAAGTATTGTCTTTGACTTGTGTCAAATTCCAGCCATCTGGAAGCCAGTGGACATTGAGCACCATTTAAGTTAGGATGGTTTAGAGTCCTCTACTGCAGAACTTTGATTGCTTCAAGTATTTGTTTTAGTGGTGAATAAGTATTTTTTGTTATTGCCTATTTGAAATACTTGTTCAAGGCCCCTAACACTGGTATCTTAAATCTCTCCAAATTGTCCAAGCATTCAATAGCTTTGCTCTAGTGTAATTCTTGCAGACCTATTTTTTTTTATGTTCATTTCTTCCATTGGTGGGATTTGGCAAAGACATTTTTGAAATTGTTGATCTGCATTTTGTCATTTCCCCTGGAGTTGTTTTGCAAGGAAGTTGTTTGAGTTTCCACATTTTTCTGTTATTTATCTAGGATGTTACTTTTTATCATCTGCCAAGAACTTCCTTTGACAATGGTCTTCTTGATACCTTTTATGGAAGATATCTTGCCAAGTGCAGGATATATTACTGAAATGGCTTCGATCATTAGTAAGATTGGTCTAACCACTTGATCATATAGTAAACAGGATCTCCTTTTTTTAACTCGAGTAAACAGGATCTCCTTTTTTTAGCTCGAGTAAACATATGGAAAAGCAGGCAAATTTGGAAATAATGGATTAGTTATATACATGCAAGGAATGCAAGTTAGAACTACGTATTCCTGAGAAAATTTGTGTGGTAGGGTTGAAAAGAGTGAGAATAACTATATTCTTTGGTTCTCTACTGATACCAACCTTTTGAACCATTGGCATGATTTAGATCATTACTGTACTTGATACGTTTGTACGTACTAACTGGGATTGAATGATTGTATATTGGCTTAGCCTGTATAGAGCTGAGATATGGAACATCTCAGGACTGAACTTTTTTGACATATTGGTTGCTTGTACTTAGTGGGGCTGCATTAGGGATTTGAACCAAGATTTTCAAATTTGGAAAAGTTCGGTCTTACCGATAGAATCACTAGAAATTTTTTATTATAGATAATGTGAGCATAAGCATAATTTTTTTTAAAGTAAAATAAAATGGAGTTGAAATGAAGGGAGAAAAAAGATGATAATCATGAAAGATGGTCACTCCCCTTCAAACGTACAAAACAGTAGTCGGTGACAAAGACTGCATAACACGTTTAATACCTAAATAACACCACAATACACTCCTAATACCATTTAATTATAAGCGATAACATATGGAATCCTACATCATTGTATAGACCGAACCTGACCATACGCAGCTTCCTGGAAGCTGCATAAGCCGCTTTGATTGGGTAAGCACTCTTGTTGACTTGTGCTCCTTGTCCCATTTCTTTCTTTCGTCAGGTATAGTATATTGAATTGTAGAAGGTTATAGGAAATATGTAGCATAAGGGTGTTTCTCTGAAGTTTTAGTTACAAATAGTACACAAAGAAGTATCAGAGTGTCCAGGTCTTGGGGTGTTGTTCCTATTTATTCACTACATTTTGTTACTTGAGTGTTGTTCTCGTGAGATTTTGGATTTTGGTGAGTTGATTTTAAGGATTTTGAACAATGATCTTTGCGGTAATCCTGGTGAGTTTCATCTTCTACGTTTGCTTCATGTGTGTATTTCTCCTGTTTTCAACGAAGATGGTGTTCCTACTTCTTTGCCTTTTCGGGCCAAGGTTCTGCAGGCTTGTGTTTCTGTTCCTATGTTTTTCATTTTTCTGGCTCATCTTCTCGGTTCAAAAGGAGAACAAATCCAACCACGTGATCCTGTAATCCCCAAGTAAATCAATCGTGTGATTTCTCCAGAGGTGAGTCGACTGGGAAGAGCTGCTTGTTTTTCTTGTCTCAACCATCAAGGTAGATGTTGGGGGTGTTTGGTAGATAACGTTTAAGCTATATTACAGCTGATTAAAGAGTATCAGCTATTTGATATTAAATCAAGCGGGTGATTTCTCCTCAGGATTGGGAAGAGCTGCTTGTTTTTCATTTGTCTCAACCATCAAGGTAGATGTTGGGGGTATTTGGCAGATAGCGTTTAAGCTATATTTCTGCTCATTAAAGTGTGTTAGCTGTTTCACTGTGTCAAACAGCTAGTATACTTATTTGGTTAAGAGCTGAGTTGATTGACTGATTCAACCCAACCAGATATTTTTTGAAAAGCTACTTAGGAGTAACGTTTCAACCTATCAGTTAATAAAAATCTTACTCAAAAACAATTGTGCCTTCAAACTTATTTTTCCTCTTAAGCAACTGGTAATTCTCAGGTTTTTCACTTTAAAAAGAGAAAGTCATGATTCATGTAGATCTTCCTTAATCTCTTCAAACCTTATTCTCCGAACACTTAAAAATTTTCGACTTGTCAATTATTATTATTATTATTATTATTATTGAGAATTATTATTATTATTATTATCATTGTTGTTGTTTATTATTATATATATCCTATGTTTTTATTAGAGTTATAAACTTAATTTCTGTAAAATTAAATATTTAAAATTTAATTTCTT
>JAOQMN010000002.1:24378527-24394760 GCA_027563555.1 Erythroxylum raimondii | reverse complement strand
ACTTTTTAAGATGCTCAATTTTGGAAATTTTAAAAAAATACTTTTTTTTGTAAAATTTTCATATCAATTAATGAGTCTATTTTTTAGTCCCTTTTGTCCTTATATTTTACACATAATTTTTGCATACTCATCTTCCCGTTTATTATGTATTTAACTATTTAGTCAACTTGGATATTTATTTTGGGATTTATGTAATATTATTTGACTTTTTATATGTTTTAATATTTATTTTCGATATCAGATTACTTATGTTATAATTTGTATAAAAGATTTGGTTAGATATATTTTCATTTATGTTTCACATGGTTTAAATTATATAATAATTACTATATTGTGCTTTGCATATTGTTTAATATACTTTAAATATTTTTTATTACAAAATAAAATATAGTTAAAATTAAAATTACTTTTTATTTTTATGCTGTTAAACAGTCTATTATATGAAGCTCTTTCAGAAAAACTCTTTTTTTAATGACAGTCAAGTAGTCAACTGACTTCTTAGAAAAGTTTTTCTCAAAAAATATCTACAGAAAAAAACTCTACCGGCAAAAATTATATTGATATAAGCCCAACTAAATAGAGGTTAAACATGACGATGATATTGGGTATGCTGTTAAATTAAATTATCTTGATCCACGAAGACATTTCCACGATGGGAAAAAATTATTGATACTATATGATTAATACTTTGCAACATTCAGAAGTATTGACCAATCATAATTATTATTCATCCCGACTTTCTCTATAAAAATCACACATATAAAAAAGAGACTTATCAGCTTCTTCTTCGTGATAATGTTTCATAATTCTATGTGCTTGATTACTTATGTTTTCTCCTTTTTAGCGATTATGTTTAATTTAGTTTTAAAGGTAGCTAGCTATGATTTAATAATTAGTAAAACACACTTTTTGAAATCAAGCTTCGTTTTTACATTTTTTGTGTGTGTTAATCGACTAATAATACAAAAGTACCCACAATTCTTATTGTTATCTCAACTTCTAATAAATCTCATTTTCTTTATGATGAATTATTAAAAAAATATCAAATTATACTCACAAAATTAATTAAGGGGGTGGTTGTTTCTATTTTTATTTTAAATTTTCTATTTTTGTTTTCAAATTCAGTAAAAAATTTAGTTTGTTTTAGTTTTTAGCAATGTTCTGAATACCGTACCGGACTTCGTACCGGATTGGGCTCTGGAACGAAACTGTACCGGTACCGGGTACCGTTTCGAAATATTTTTTAAATTTATAAAATAGTCCCTAAACTTTTTAAAAATTGCAAAATAGTCCATATTGATATATTCCAACCCTCATCAATTTCCAATCCAACCGAAATCTAATTCACAATTTTTGCCCAAATCCATTCGGAATGACATGGATTTGTCATTATCCACCGAAAGCAACTACCAGTCTACCAAGCTTTCCCCCAAATCCAACACAATAACACCATTTTTTTCACCTCAAATCCACCAACACAACGACACAAACAATCATAAACAGCTAAATGCCATGAAAATTTACACAAACATCAAAAATCAATCGGTCTTCACCAAAGGACTAAGGGCCGGACGGCGTGCGGTGGAGAAGGCCGGACGGTGTGCGCGAGGAGGACGAAGACGGTGTGCGGTGTGCGCGAGAAGGCCGGACCGGACGATGTGCGCGAGGAGGTGGTCGGGCGTACGGTGTACGGTGAGGCGAAGCGACGGTTGAAGGCCGGAGGCGAGGCGACGCAGGCGGCGAGGCTAGCCGGAGGCGGGACGGCGGAAGGGAGAGACGAAGAGAGAGGGAGAGTCGGCGAGGAGAAGAAGCCGAAGAGAGAGGGAGAGTCAGGGTAGGTAGATAAAATTAGGGTTAAACTTTCTTTATTTGCAAATTGGTCCTTGGTCTTTTTTGTTTTGCGGAACCACCCCGAAACATTTCGTTTTTGCCGGTACCGGCCGGTACCGATCGAAATTCATCTCCGGTAAGTTTAAGCCCGTTCCGGTACCGGTTTCCAGCCAGAACGGAACGATATTCAGAACACTGCTACTAATATGCTACACTAGTTGACTAGTACTCTCCAAATAGTCATCGTAACAACTAATTCTTGGCTCTAATGGCTAGTAGGAGCCCTAAAATACTATAAATAGGTGTTTCTCATTGGTTTTTGCATCAAGAAGCATTTAAGTGTATTTTACACATATTTCTAAGCATTTTTCAATCATTTGAACATCATTATTTCATATTTTTATGAGTAAGTCTCTTGAAAATTATCAAATGATAAAGTGATGTACTTTTAGTTATAAAATTTGGTTGGGGCACTATATTATGCTACTTAGGGATGATCCAAGTGATTTAAAGCTCCCTCTTCACCTTAGAAGAAGATTGTAAAGGGTTCCTCGATGTCGAGAAAGATTGTACAATAGTTATCCTTTACCTTTAAAGAATAATTATAGTGAAATTCCAAGTAGAGTCTTAGGAGTGATCGTAAACAAAGGTTGTTTATTGAGCCATTATGAATTAGTTTACATTCTCTCTTTCTTATCCTCTTAAAATTAAAATTTAATTGTTTTCTTAGTGTTTAACCTATTTTGTGAGTTGGTCAATTATGTATTAAAACACAAGTACACGACGTAGCTGTAGTTAGTACCAGCAGGTACGGGTCAATCTCACGAAGACGATGAACACTAGTACTTACCCTTCCCCTATTATCTAACCTAAGGATTGATTTTGTATTTTTAATTAAAAGAAAATAAAAATAAAACAATCAAAGAAATAGGAAACAATAATGAACTCAGAGATAGTAGAACTCACTTAGAAAACTGTTGTTATCAAAAATTAGTATCTAGGCTCGAATCCCTGTAAAACCTTAACAAATTAATCTTTTATCATGCAATTGTTTGTTGATTAATTGGATCGTGGAGGCTCTTATGGTATGCTAGTAGCTAACCTTGAGTCTACTAATAACTAATCATAAGATTTCTAATCGAATTGCTTAGGTTAAATCTTATAGGATTGCGTTACCGATTTATAAGTCCTCTATTATGTTTGACCATAATTTAGAAGATTTATGTCATTCTATCTTTAAGGTTGCAATCAACTCCTTGTAATTACAGTAAATCTATTCAACCTAGGATTTCTCAATCTCTACGTAAGAAGTCAGATTATCAATAAAATCAGATCACAATAATCAATCAAACTAATTGCATTAATAAAGGAATCAAATCGTATCAAAGTACTATTATAAAGTTCATATAACCTAAATACTAACCGGATGTTTAGTTACATATGATCAAAGACGAAATCAAATATACAATAAAAGAAAAACAAAACAAAAACAATGGGTTCATAATTCTAAATCTCCCTAATTGTCTTCTATCGAATGTTCTTGCAATGTAGACGCTTAATATTGAAAGTCAATAGATCTTTCGATGATTTGTTAATGTTTTCCACTTCCATAGACTAAAATCATCCCTTTTGGACGTTCTCCACATTTGAAAATCACCTCCCAAAGTCTCCTCCTCTGGTTTGCCTCTAAAACGATGAATTTATATAAAAACCTAGATTTTTAGGTTATGCATTGTCTTATCCACAGCCGTGCATCAGACCATGCATAATCAGAATTCAACCCCCTGCCTTTTTTGATGCCAATAGGGACTAACAATTATGTTACAATGCAAACCATACTTCAACATTGAAAGAATTTTAATGTTCTAAATTGACTTTGACAAAATCCTAATAAGGACAATCTAAAAGCTAGTATATTGTTATATGGTAAAATTAAAATTGATATGCTAGATGCATTGTAAGTAATAACATCTAGATATTCTTTGAAATGGACACCATGTTGAAATTATTAGTAAAGATCACACAAAGTATTTGTGCATTACATATACTAATTCAGACACCAATAAGGTGCTATAATATATTTATGTTCTTCTATTGAGATCATATTATACAACAATACTAATGATTGAGCCCAATATGATCATAACCAGAAATTCATTAACATAGATAAATTTTGTATTTATTATAGTCGTGTAGCTTATCATTTATTAATAATAATGCATCAAATTATTGAAAATTCAAATTGGTATCCTTTAAAAGAACTAAGAGAATTAAAATATAATACTTTTTTTTAGGGAAGTAAAATATAATACTTATTCATAAGGAGAATTAATAAATAAACCTTCATTTACTAAATTTGTCAATTCAACATATGTGATACTCCTTTTTTTCCCTTAAAAAATCAATGTGTATAATATTATTAATCCTTTTTGTAGTCCATTTCATTACTTTATTGTTCGCACGGATGCATCTACTTATACTATCATGTTTCTTCACTTTCCACACTAAACACTACTTTTTCCAAGCTTCTTTTTCATACGCTAACAAAGTATATTAAACTCGATAATACCATTGAATTTGCTACAGATCATTTAATGATTACTATATGTACATTAGGATATATTTTGAGTGTCATATAGCTTATGTTCACACTCAAAATGGTCCAGCATAGTGATTTGTTAAAAGGTTACAAGTACTAGTAAAGCCAATGCTTATGAAATTTCTTCTTATTTCCTGGGAATATGCTATTTTACATATTGCATATTTAATTAGGCATAGACCAACTGCTTACAACCAATAAACTTTAGAATAATGGCGATATTAACATATTTTATCAAATATATAATTATTATCAGTAATAAAAATATAACTATATTAATATTAACAAATATACATATTTATGTTTTTATTTACAAAATAGAAATTAAAATTAAAAACTAAAAACTAAAAATTACAACAGAAAAACAAAATTATAGTCAAATAAAATTCACGGTTTTTATTTTAATAAAAGGAATGCTCACAATTTGATTGGGCATTGATAACGAGTTTTTTGCAATATGACCTGAATAGATCTTCTTCATATTGCATCGTGAACCCAGTTTTCCAACTTAGCAAGTCTGGCAAAATAAAATGACACTGACATTGGAATGACGTAGCTTTATTCGCCTAGATCATTTAGAACCTGGACAGCTAGACCGCCGCTCATTGATTTAAAATTATTAAATGGTTAACAGAAAGTCAAGTTAAATGCATTCAGCCAAGGAATCAGGCAAAGGACAAATGCTGGCCACTCCAAATTTCCAAAAGCTCTTATGCCATGGATAGATCAAAAACCCCAAATAACTTGAAAAGGCTGCGTTACAAAGATGATCGTAGGAAAACCTTGTTAAAAACAAAAAAAACGCATGGCTCATTCAGAGGCAAAATTTTGTCTAGATACTCATCAAGTCAAATGACAATCTGTTATATCATCTAAATTTAGCAGACAAAATCTTATAAAGAGAGCAGAATCTCACCATATGCTATTGAGACAAACCAGCTTCAATGTCATCCCACAAACTAACATGCTTTTTAAACTTCTCTTTCATCTGTCCAACAATCTCTTTCGCCTCATCCACCTTCCCGGAGTTTGCAAGCCCGCTCACCAGAGACTTCATGGTTGTTACATTAGGCACCCACCCTTTTTCTATACTCTGCTGCACAATCTTCAATGCAGCCTCATAATCACCATCTCGACACAAGTAATGGGCCAAAGTAAAATAACAATGACTATCAGGCACATATCCACTGTTCACCATCCCCCTAAAAAGCCTCTTGGCTTCCTCCAACTCCCCTTGGCTACAAAACCCATGAATCAAATCCGTATAAGTATTTGAATTCGGCTTTATTCCCTTATTCACCATCCCATCAAACAATGCTCTCGCCTCACTCGATCTCTTCAACTTACACAAACTCTTAATTCTAATGTTATAGATACTAACACCATGACTAATTCCATACTTCTCCTTCATCAAGTTCAAAACTTTCCCCACATCTTCAAGCTTATCCTCACTATAGAACCCAGCAAGCAAATGCCCAAAACTAGTCTTGCTCGGCTCCACACCTTTTCGATCCATCTCAGCCAACACAGAGTACACTGAACTCGAGCTACCCGATTCGCAGAACGCCTTGATAACTGTATTGTAAGTTTCCAAATTCGGAGAAATGTTATACCTTCTAGGAAATTCAATGAAAATCCTGTTCACCTCACCATAATTCTTGGCCAAAACGCACGCGAAAAGCAGAGCATTCAACGCCTTCACGGAACCCGACTCAGGAAGATCGTCGTGAAATTCCTGGAAAGTTCGGACGGCGTGATCGAGCATGTTGGCCTGGCCGTAGAGGACGATGGCGTGGGAGGCGAAGCGCTCGGTCTGGAGGTCGGGGCGGGAGCGGCGAAGGTCGTCGAGTAAGGCCTGGATATAGGAGAAGTTGTTTGATTGGGAGAGCTTGGAGATTGCTATGGAGAAGGCGATGCGGTCGAGGTGGGTTTCAGGGGTCAATGTGGCGACACGGCAGATCTCGACGATCTTTTCTGGGTTCGATTCGGATTTGAGGAGAGACAGGGCGGCTCGGGTTTTCTCTTTGGCGGAAAGCGGGGATTTTGAGTCCAGTGAGAGAAGCGTCGAGAAACTGCGGCTGCGGAGGCGGGAAAACAGGGCCAGGGCCATTGTTGAGTGAGTGATATTTGGGTTTAGGGTTTTTTTAGGAATGGAAGAGTATAGGGAAGAAGGAAAATCTGGGAGGAGGGGCTCGGACTGTGAATTAAAGGAGCAGTTCAGTTTCTTTATTTTTCTACTGGTTTTTTGT
This sequence comes from Erythroxylum raimondii, assembly GCA_027563555.1. Classification (NCBI taxonomy): domain Eukaryota; kingdom Viridiplantae; phylum Streptophyta; class Magnoliopsida; order Malpighiales; family Erythroxylaceae; genus Erythroxylum; species Erythroxylum raimondii. The sequence continues at coordinate 24,388,082 of JAOQMN010000002.1, read as the reverse complement.
TTTTATTTTCTTTTTATTAAAAATAAAAACATATTTAATTAAAATTTGTAATAAAAATACATATAAAATTTTGTTTGCCTGTGATTTATAATAAAAATATAAAAATAAAAATACTCCTTCTGTTTTTATTTTTTAATTATACTACTAAATGTTAATATGAAATTTTAATTAAATTATTTTAATATATCAAATTGTGTGGCTAAATTTAATAATTTTCATTATATTTATGAGTATTTTCATAATTAAAGAAATTTACACATCAATTATAGACAATAAAATTCTACAAACAATAAATATTATATTAAGTTGTTTTAATCAATAATAAATATTCATCGTAATATAATGCTTTAAAACATGAGTAGTATTATTTACAAAAGAAAACATAGATTACTTAGAACTAATATAATCATTTCACATTTGTTTAACAATTTCTTTCCACTTTCGCAAAGTTGTGTTGGAGTATGTTATACTCTATTTGAAAACTTGTATCTTCATTTTCACTTTTCTTCTTTATTTTAACACAATTGACAAATAATTAATTGCTTTATCCATGCATTCTAAAATAATTGTGTATAACACAATAAACAATAACGACATATTTTTGCTTCTTCATATCTTGACTTGACATGTTTGAGAGTATATGAAATTTTACTTTTAGAACGTCAAAAATATCTTTCAATAACATTTCTTAATAAAGAATGCATGTAGTTAAACAATTCTTGTAGACTTTGAGGTTTTCCTTTCCTTTATAATCTCAAAAATGATATCTCTTACCTAGATATGGTGAAAGAAATCTAGACACATTAATATAACCTAAAACACCTAATATATAAAAGAAAATGTAATATTAATAAGAAGTTACTAAAAATAATCGTAATTACTATGATTATTTAAAATAATGTTACACCTTGTAAAGGCATAAGAAATTGGTTCACTAGATTTGCTACTATTTCTTAAAAAAGTTAGAATCATTTACAATACTTTCCTATCCAACCATTACATATGTTTAGAATCATTTGCAATACTTTCTAATCCAGTCATTACATATGTGAAACATATGTCAAATGAGCAACGATAAATAATGTTTTGGGTTGGATCAATTTTTTTAACCCCTATATGGTATTTGTTTATCGATAGGAACATGTGTATCATATATTGCTCCTATACAATCTTTAAAAAAAATACTACTAGTATAATTATTAATCATAAGGTGATAGCACATCGTAATGCTAGTCAAAATAAACTATACTATTATTATAGCAGTGATCAGTCTAGGTTGATCTTAGAGTGTGTGTAAAGTTATTGAAATGAAATTAATTGGTATTTAGATTTGGGGAGATTTTGGTTTATCAAACAAGAAAATAAAATGAAACTAAACTAATAAAATAAATTAAAGAAAACATGCAAAAATGATAAAAATGATAAATGCGTTAGGGACCCAGTTCTTTCGTTCAATCTCGGCCTACACCATAAATAAATATATTTCATTGATTTGTTGCAACCATTAATCGTGGGTTAATAATTAACCCAAAATTTCCCTTAAGTATTCTAAGATACGATCATTAATTAAACCTAACTATCGAATAACCTAGGATACAATCTCTATATTCAAATGGGTAGTCGCGTACGAATTAGAAAAATCGATTAATCAAGGTAACAACCATATACGATGCGTCATTTAACCTAGATTATATTAACCCTAATGATTATGAAGCAATAGTCGCTACAAGTGAATTTCAAATATAACATTTATGGATTATATTGAGATTCTAGCAATGGGTTTGTAATAAAACAATTCGATGAATGCATTCCAATCATCTTTTCACAATACCCAATGGGCTCATACGCAAATAATCAAACTATAACGATAACACAATCATTCATACACAAAACCCAAATCCATACTATAGGATAACACAATCTATTTCTAAAGAGAGAATGAGAAATAAACTCAATAAGAAATACGCTTAATTGGTTTTGTCGGTGTCAATGTCACCTTCTAACCGGCGTCAGGAAGCTACCCCTCCATGTGTCTCTAAAAGAATACAACTTTGCCCCTCTTCTTCATTAAAACCAAGAGCTTCCAAGAAAATTGCTTCAGCCCCCAAAGAATGTCCCACGAAGAACCCCTTGTTCTATCTTAAAACCTTTTGTTCTTTTTTCTAAAACCTATGCCTTTGTTATTTTTTTTCTTAAAACTGAAAACATTATGCAAAACTCTCTCTTACGTCTTTCTACATCTGCGTTTTATTTGGTTGTGCATCATTGTTTGCTCCTTCCCAGCCTAGTTGTGCACTGTCATTTTGTTGGTCTCCTCACTTGGCTTATGTGTTGTTGATAAGGGTGAATTACATCGTGTTTTAGGGCTTAGTTTGATATGTATTTAATTGATAATTCATTGTTTAGTATGTGTTTAGGTTAGAATTGTGTTAGTTTGTTAATTATTTATGTTTCAAGTGTTTTATGGGTTAGTACAAGTCTTTCAGCTTAATTATTATGTTTTTAAGGTACCTTGTTGTGTTTGTTAGTGTTTCAGGGTTAACATCGAAGAAGGGAGAAGTTTTTAAGACACTAGGGCCGAAACAATTTGAAATATGTGTTTTTAGTTGAAGGGGAAACATATCTGGCCATTCTTGCATTAACTTTGGATGTTGATCAAGAAGAAAGAACTCTGAGTGCGATGAAAAGATTAAAAAAGGCCATAGGATGGTTTTGAATGATATTAAGGGGATTAGTCCCTCCATATGCATGCATAAGATTGCCTTAGAAGAGGGGGCTAAACCCGTGAGAGAGACCCAAAGAAGACTCAATCCTAATACGTGGGAGGTGGTTAAGAAGGAAGTTTTGAAATTGCTTGATGAGGGAGTGATTTATCCAATTGCGGATAGTGAGTGGGGTAAGTCCAGTGCATGTGGTTCCAAAAAAATCCGGGATTACTATTGTTCTAAATGATAAGAATGAGTTAGTACCTACTAGGACCACTACTGGATAGAGAATGTGCATTGATTATAGGAAGCAAAATGTGACGACCAAAAAGGACCATTTTTCTCTCCCTTTTGTTGATCAAACGTTGGATACTTTCTAGACATGAGTTTTATTGTTTTCTTAATGGTCTTTCAGGTTATTACCAGATACTGATTGCTCTCAAGGACCAAGCAAAGACGACATTCACTTGTCCATTTAGGATATTCTCCTTTCGCAGGATGCCATTCGGGCTGTGTAAGTCGCTTGCAACATTTCAAAGGTGCATGTTTATCATTTTCTCAGACATAATAGAGGACTTTATCAAGGAATGTATGGATGATTTCTCAATCTTTGGTACCTCTTTTGATGATTACCTAAATAAGCTGACTCGTGTGCTTGAAAGATGTATTGAATGTAACTTGATTTTAAGTTAGAAAAAGAGTCTTTTTATGGTGAAACAGGGAACAATCCAAGGTTATGTTGTATCGAAAAGGGGAATCGAGGTTGATAAGGCTAAAACTGAAGTTATAAAAAAGCTTCTTCCACCCACTTCTGTCAAGGGTATTAGAAGTTTTCTAGGACATGCTGAATTTTATAGGAGGTTTATCAAATATTTTTCTAAGATAAGTTGTCCTTTATGTGAACTCTTAGTAAAAGATGTCCATTTTGATTTTAATGAGCAATGCCTTAATGACTTTAATGTTCTCAAAGAAAAATTGATCTCTGCACTGATTATTGTGGCTCCTGATTGGTGTTTACCTTTTGAAATTATGTGTGATGCATCTGATTTTGCCATGGGAGCTGTTTTGGGCCACAAAGTTGAGAAATCTTTGTGTGTGATTTATTATGCTAGCTTAACTTTGAGTAATGAACATCTAAATTACACAACCATTGAGATATAATTGTTAGCTGTGATTTTTGCATTGGAAAAATTTAGACCTTATTTGTTAGGGTCAAAGATCATAATCCATTCTGATCATGCAGGTCTTATATATCTTTTGACAAAAATGTATGCAAAGCCACGTTTAATTAGATGGATTTTGTTGTTACAAGAGTTTGATGTGAAAATAAAAGATAAAGGAGGGAGTAACAATGTTGTCGCGGATCATTTGTCTAGAATAGCTCCTAACTTGGAAACATTTGAACAAGAAAAGAATTATGCAATTGATGAGAACTTTCCTGGTGAGCAGTTATTTGTTCTGAGTAAAGTGCCTTGGTATGATGACTATGTGAATTATCTTGCATGTGGCATTTTGAGACCTAACATGACTTCTCAGGAAAGGAGAAGGTTCCTTCATTTAAGCAAGTACTACTTTTGGGATGATCCATACCTCTACTGGATCTGTAACGATGAAATCATTTAGAGGTGCGTTCTAGAGGATAAGCAGGTAAGTGTCTTGACCTTTTTTCATGAATTCCATTGTGGAGGCCATGTTGAGGAGAGGAAATTTGCTTTTAAAATTATGCAAATTGGATTGTGTTGGCCCACCTTGTTTAAGGATGCTCATTTCTTCTACTTAGATTGTGATAAATGACAACGAACTGGAAATATAAGTAGAAGAAATGAAATATCCCAAACTAACCGATCGACTATTGAATTATTTGATGATTGGGGTATTGATTTTATGGGTTTGTTTCCTAAATCTTGAATATATACTTGTTGCTGTTGATTACTTGTCTAACTGGGTAGAAGCAATACCCACCTGAGCTAATGATGCTAATGTTGATGTTAAATTTGTGAAGGAAAATAGTTTTAGCAAGTTCGGGATTTCGTGCATAATCATAAGCGATGGAGGAAGTCATTTACGCAATAAGCTTTTTGAGAAGCTCATGAAGAAATATGCCATAACTCACAAGGCGGCGACTCCATACCATCCATAAACTTCTGGATAAGTGGAAACAAGTAACAAATATATTAAGGGGATTTTGAAAGGAGCAATTGAAAAGAAAACAGTAGAATCCATCAGTTTGAGTGATACACTTCAAGAATGACTATTTGAGGTGTCCAACTAAAAGACATTAAAGAAATGCTAAATGGGAGGCAACCTATATCATTATGTTTTGTCTTTCAATTTAGTTTTTTGTTATTTCTTTTAGTGAAACTCGACTTAATCTATTTGCTTTGTGTGCACAGACCTTCTTTTCAATCTCTTCTGTTTGTCTTCCTCGCAACTGTCTTCACTCCTCAATTTCAGACGCCATGCTTATTGGCATGTTCCACACCGAATCAATGCAGCTACCAACACACTTTCTTATCGTATTTCTTTCCCTTTTTTTGTTGTTCATACTATATGCAGGTTGATTTCTTTTAGTCTTTAGTGTTTGTCCTCATTCATGTTAATTTTTGTCCTTTGTCCTAAACCCCTCTTTTACTTTTTTTGTGTCATATTAGGAATATTGTAATGTTTAAGTGGAGGGGAGTATTACTTGTGTATTGTGTGTTTGTTTTCCTGTTGGACCCCGAATTTTTTTCTTAGAAATTTGATTTATTAAATGAAATTAAATGAGAAATTAGTGGTGTTTAATGTTTTACTTGGGTAATATTAATTGGAGCAGTTGCAATGATATTTGAGGTTAATGCATGAAATGGGTGTTTTGTGTATGATTGTGTTAATTATAGACATTGTATGAGATTTTGGATGACTTATGTGAAAGAGGAATGCGTATGCGCATTTCCTCCATTGTTACGTTGAAATTGACTAATTGTGTTGGTTTGGCTTGTTGAAGATTGAATTGTGTTGAGATGAATTAGTTGAAGAGTATGTGGTAGTGGGTGAATGTGTGAAGTTGATGTGTTAGTAAGTGAAGTTGAAGTGTTGGTAAGCCATTTTAGTGTAGGAATGGTGTTCAGAAATTTCAATGGCAAATCTGTACTGATCTAGATGGATTTAGCTAAAGTGGTCTTAATGAAAGTTGTAGCTTATGTTTCCAGCTTTCTAACGCCATAAAGTATGCAATATTTCAATATCGGGGGTAGAAGTTATGATCGATCAAAGTCTTGATGTTGTTTAGGTGATTTTTAACAAGGCAGAAACTTTGATTGAAAAATTGACTTAGCTAGAGGTTGAAGTTGCTTTGAAGTTCTTCATGAAAGTTTTAGATTATGTTTTTATCTTTCCATTGATGTAAAGTATGGAAATTTTGGGCTATGAAATCGGAAGTTATGATTTATGGAAGTTGTGTTGCTGTTTTAGGATGACATTTATGGGCAGTCACTTTGTGTGGACTTTTTGACCCCTTTAGAGGCCGAATTTATTTTTAAGTCCTCGTGAAAGTTGTAGAGCGTTCTTTTATCTTTCCATTGGTACCAAGTTTGTAAAGTTTGGAGTTCTAAGTCAAAAGTTATGAAAGTTGAAAGATAGGATGTCGAACTGGAAAAATTCTTTTGGCCGACTGACCTTTGATTTTCTAGCCGACCGACCTGTGATCTTCTGGCCGACCGACCTTTGACTTTCTGGCCGAGCTCTCCTTTCTGGCCGAGCTCTGACTTTCTGGCCGAGCTCTCCTTTCTGGCCGAGCTCTGACTTTCTGGCCGAGCTATCCTTTCTGGCCGAGCTCTGACTTTCTAGTCGACCTCTCTCCACTCTTTTGTTTATAACTTTTCCGTCCGACCTCCGATCGATATGATTCTTGAAGCGTTGGATTCCTAAGACATCCCTATATCGCTCCTTACCAAGTTTATGATTTTTGAGATCAATTTGAGAAAGACCGATCGAATCAAAGTGGGATGATCAATTAAAAGGTTATGAGTTAGATATTTTCTGAACATGCTTCAGTAATTTGGAGATATCTTGAGCTATAGAGCTCCAATTGATCTGATTCTTGTTGCTAATTAAACTAGAGACATGGATCTACAAGTTATCTGAAGAAGCCGAATGGCAATTTAGCCTCTAAGACTTTCAATTTCTGAATTGAATGGATGATCGATTAAAAGAGTATGAGCTGGATATTTTCCTGAACATGGTTCAGTATTTTGGTGATATCTTGAGCTATAGAGCTCCGATCGATCTGATTCTTGTTGCTAATTAAACTAGAGACATGGATCTACAAGTTATCTGAAGAAGTCGAATGGCAATTTAGCCTCTAAGACTTTCAATTTCTGAATTGAAGGGATGATCAATTAAAAGAGTATGAGCTGGATATTTTCTGAACATGGCTCAGTATTTAGTGATATCTTGAGATATAGAGCTCCGATCGACCTAATTCTTGTTGCTAATTAAATTAGAGACATGGGGCTACAAATGTTCTGAAGGAGCCGAATGACAATTTAGCCTATAAGACTTTCAATTTCTGAATTGAAGTTAGGTGTAGTGTTCAGTCTCAGTTTTGTAATGGTCTGAAAGTGTTTTGGCCATAACTTCTTCATTTCTGAACCGAATTGAGCGATATTAGTGCCGTTAGAAAGGTAAGACAATGAAGAACATTTCTCTAGAAGGAAGTGTTATCGAATTGTTTCATTTACCTGATCGAAAGAAAGAGTTAAGATGTCAGTTTTTAAGGCAAAAAGGAAAGGCGTTATTGGAAAATCACTTAAGGTTTTAAGTTATAAGGCTTATATGTAAGGGCATGAGGGTCCTTTCTTATTCATTAATGGCAAGTTGGCAAATAAGAAGAGTGAGCTTTAGTATAAAGAGAAGTGATGCACGACAGTTAGGGAGAAAAAGGAACAAAAGAAAAGAAAGAAGAGAGAAGAGTGAGTGTTCCGTGGAAATGGAGAGAAAAGAAAGAAGTGAGTTAGGGTTTTGAATTTCTAAGTTTCCAAGAAGGATTTTGATGTTTCTTCATGAAGGAAAAACGTGGAGGATGATGAGATCTTCCATCCAAGCCAAGAAATTCTTTGATTGGTGAAGGATTAAGGGTTTTTACCATTGATGAAGGAGTTTAGGAAAGGAAAGAGAAGAAGCATTGACAAGTATTCAAGTATGGATATGAGGTGGGTACCGTGTTTATATTTTGAATTATAAGTAATGAATATGTTTTTGGAAAATTAAGAAAGAAAGTAGTGAATTTTTATTTGTTTCCAAATGTTTTAGAAAAATTGTTACAAGTTTTAAAATGTTTTGATAAATTAAGAAAATTTCTGAAATTATGAAAATTGTTACAAGGGTTAGATTTATTGTTTCAAATGATTTTGATAAATTGATCAAAATTCTGAATTTTCATTATGCTTGAATGATTTGTTAATTATGACAATTTATGCATTCATTTGACTTTGATGTTTGAGAATCCTTGGTTGTGAATGACTGAAAAATTTCTATGTGAACTTTTGCAATTGTGGAAATTTGGCATTTTGTTTGATATGACATGATGTGAAAATCAAGTTTTCGAAATGTGCCTTCGGGCGATCCGATTTCCAAGTATAAATTTGTGTCTTATGTGGGTTTGGTTAGGTCCCATAAGTTGAGTCAAGTGCACTTGTCTTTTTAAAGGCTTCTCCCACCTTCCCGCTAGTGGCAATGGAGCTCCGTAAGGACTCCCATAAGTTCGCTGCTACACCGGACCGCTATGCGGAAAAGTGTAGTATGTTCTGTTCACGGCTGCACAGGACCGCTATGCGGAAATGTGTAGTACGTTCCGTTTTGGACCGACCCAAATCATTTTGATGTGTTATGTGATTTTGATTTTGTTTATATTTGTGATGCATTTATAATGTGATGCATTCATGTTTTTAAAATTGTTTATGATTTGTGAAAACATTTGAGAATTTTGAGAAATGAGAAATTGAGGTTTGCAATCGTGAAAATTTTGGAAATTTATTATGAATGATTTGAAAAGTTGAAAGGTTTGAGAAATAAGTTTTTGAAAAAAATTTGCTACTGTGACATGTTTATAAATGGCAAATGTTTTGAGAAATTATTTTTGCTTGTCATTTAATTTATAAGCATGTTATCCACGAGCTGTCGAGCTCACCCCCTTTCATCCATATCTTCAGGTATCGAGCGGGAGATCGGATGAAATAAAGTCAAGGCTTTTGATCGATTTTGGTTATCTTGGGTTTTGTATATTTTGGAGTTCAGTATTAGTTTTGTATATGGCTTGGAATGCCATTAATGTATTGTAAGCATTTATTGGATATGAATTATGAATTTATGTATGGAATTGAGTTATGAATTTGTGTACGATTATGGGATATGAATTTTGATTGTATATGAATATGATTGGTTTGGGTTTTGGATTGAATTATGAAATTGTATATTGTTTTGAGTTATGATTGCGACTTGTGATATGGATTCCGGACGGGAGGTTCGATGATACTGATTATCGATTGAAAATTGTTGAAGTGTCTTAGGTATAAATTTCTGTTGGTTTGTGTTGGGATTTCGGACAGGAGCTCCGATGAATTTGTGTGGATTTGGTTTGGTATATAGAAGTGAGTTTAAAACCATTTGTAGATTTTTGGGTTTTTTTTAAATACAGACGTTATGCTGCCCAATTTTTGAAAAAAATAAAAATGAAGCGTTTGTGAGGGTTGGTTTGTTTTATAAAGAAGTGCTATTTGATTATGGTTTAACATGGTATGTGTGTGATGTTTAAGATATATGTTTTTGTTTCAAATATGAGATTTGATGAATATAAAGAAGCAAATAAAAA
>JAOQMN010000002.1:24257094-24272661 GCA_027563555.1 Erythroxylum raimondii | reverse complement strand
TTCTCCTCCCTAATAATGTTCGTATTAGAAGAAACATGTTTTAAGTATATTCCTCAAAATATTTATCATCAATATAAAAATTAAAATTGTGGCAAATAAGTCATTATGTAAAGTTGGGTATTATTAAACCATTCTAGATTTCATGTATTAGTGAAATTCATACTACATTTTGTTATTTCTGTAATGTTAAAAAAGGAATTTGGTGAATCAGCTGACTTAAAACTTCGAGATCTAAAGCCTAAAGTTGAGTTCAGATCCTCTGTTCAATATTATGGTGTTTTATTGTGTTCAATAAATCTCAACCATTTATTTGTAGATCTCGCATAAGGCCCGCGTGGGTCCCGCAAAATAAATGACTAAAATTTTACAAGACAAAATAAGATAAAGTAATATTGGACTGAGTATCTGAATTTTCAAAATCGGACTCCATTTGAAATGCATAATTGATAATTGAAGTCCACATTTTTCTGTCTTATATGCATACAATCGTCATCTTCTATATCATATCGCTCTATTCACCGTTTGAAAATTTGAACATCTCCTTCCCTCCCATTTCCTTCTCCGCCATGGGCGGTGGCGAACCCACTTGTCCGCTGTCTTCTTCGCTCTTAAAGGACATTTCCAACTTCAAAACCCCCAAACGTCCCCTCCGATCCTCTGTCTTCACATCTCCTTGTCCCCAGCACTTCTTCACCGCCTCCAAGGAAACGCCTCGCTCCTCTTCTTCCTTCCTCCGCCACCACCATCGCTCTTCCAAGCACAAGACTGATACCAGCCGTCGACTCAAGGCCTTCGAGCTCGAGCAGTCACGGTCGTCTCGTAAGCTTCAGATTCAGAAGGAGAAGTCTCTTAAGTCGCTCTCCAAATCCCTAACTACTTGGCTCAATTTCCTCTTCCAAAGCCCTAAATCGTGTGGCTGTGCGGTGATTATAAATGAAGACCCAAATGTGGCTCCTTCTGGTTTGGGGAAGAGGGAGGGTGGCCTTTGTAGCGGCACTGTTGGAGTTGATGCTATGTGGCGGTGTCCAAAAAGGCAGAGAGATTCCGACTGGCTTGGCGGCCATGATGTGGAGAGTAAGCTCGAAGGAAGTTTCTTGAATGCGAAGCAGCATGGTGTGCTGAATAATTTGCTCAAGGATGTGTGCAGCTTCGATGATTTGATGCAGAGATTGCAGGTTTACTTGAGCTTGGGCAGTTGCAAGGAGATATTTGATATCATGTCTCGGGTCCTTAAGGTGCAGTTTCTTTTCGACTACTCGTGGATTGAATATAACATTGCGGTTATGATTGGTAATTGGACACTTTGAAAGAGTTGTTATTGATAATGTTCCATTAATATAGTGTTATGTAATGTTCAGAATATTGATGAAGGAAGGTTGAAAATGAAGACACATTGCCCCATAATCACAGATCTTGGTATAAAGGAGAAGGCTGTGGGGATTTTAATGTGCTACAACCCCATTTGGCTTCGTATTGGATTGCACATCATTTTTGGTGGTTGTTCCTTGTTGCCAGATGGAGAAGTTAATTCGGATAAAGAACTTGCCTTCTTGAAGATGGTAATTGAGAAGCAGTTCTTCTCACACACTGGGTTGGCTAAAGCTTATGCCTATAACAAGATGGTTGATGGGTTATATAAACCTGGTTACTATGAAAATTTGGGGAATATTATTTTAAAAAGATTTTTGCTGTTGGTCCTTATACTTGATAGAGCTAAATCTCAAAGCACTCTTCCTCTCAAGTATGGTATTGATGGAATTGATGGGGGTTCTCCACTTTTGTTTGCGGCGCAATCTTGTATCAAGTCTAGTCGTCAAGTAATTAATGGTAATTGTTTATATTGCTTCTATTTTCAGGTTTGACAGTTGTGATCTATTATGCTCACTGTAGGTTATGTCTCTTTGCTTGATATAAAACTAGATTTTCTTTCATCGGATGTAATGCACGGAGAAGGTAATCTTCTTGCGCATCTAGTGACTGTAGGTTACAAAGTATCTTATGCGCAGGTACGTGGTTCAGTCCATTTGGTCATAGACTTACCTACTCCACATATTTGTGCTCTTCAAGTAATATAGTCCAGGAATGCATTAAACCATTTAGATTACTCTATACAGGAATAACTCCGCAAAAACTTGAAGTTGACTTTATGTTCCTAATTTAACTCTGTATCGGTCGATTTACGAACAGAAGTTGTATTTGTAGTGTTCCCTTCTAGAGTATGACTTCAGCGTTACAGATTTGTTTCTTGACCTCCAAGATGGAATACGTCTTTGTAGAGCCATTCACCTTTTGCAAAATGACTCATCCATTCTTACTGTAAGTTTTATTTTTCTCTTTTGGCTCTCTATTTCCTTTCTGTTGTTAATATAATTTACAATTATACTTTCATGTGTAAAACATTTTAGAATGGGATTTTACCGCATAATGGCCTGTTCTCTTTTAACTGATAATTGTGAAAATAGATTATCTGTAGGATGTATATAATATCATATTTTAAAGATTGTGATATGATGTCCTCATTTAAGCAACCTCTTGTTGTTTGTTTAACCCAAAAAAAGTAATTTTCAAGGATATAAAAGATAATGTTCTGGTGAATTATAAATCTTCCTCAAGTTAAATTCATATCCCAAGTTGAAAAGCTTGAACACCACAGATCTTGGTGTATTTAGTCCTACTCTTTTAATTTTTGACATGCTGAACTCGTCCTGTGGCAGAAAATGGTTGTTCCTTCAGATACTCGTAAGAAAAAATTAGCGAACTGTGGCCTTGCCCTGCAGTATTTAAAACATGCTGGTGTAAAGTTGCATGATGAGGATGGAATGATGGTTACAGAGGATGATATTGCTACTGGAGACAAGGAATTAACCCTTTCCTTGCTCTGGAACATGTTTCTTCACTTGCAGGTTTGTCTCTACCTAAATTGTTGCACAATGTAAAAATTTGCATTAGCAGAAGTTATAAGGGTAACCTTTTCTTATCATTAACTTCTGTAGGTGCCGCTTTTGATCAACAAAACAAACTTAGTTGAGGAAGTCTTAAAAATTCAGGGAACTTATGTGGTATGGTTCATATTGGTTGATTTCTTCTAGTTTATGTAATCCACTAAAAAAAGTGTCCTTTTTTTGTAGTTAAGAATACTCTATCCTTTTCGGAAACGAAATGGTTGAGGATCATTCTTTGACATTTTTATTTCTTATATTTGTCGCTTCAGAGTTTATATTCTATATTACTCGCATCTATTTGCCAATTTACAGGAAATTTTGAATGTTGAATGTTTTTGTTCCTCTCCTTTGGAATTGCTTCTGAAATGGATCCAGGTACAGTAACTGGGTTAAATAACGTGGTATATTTCTGTCTTTTTTACCTCCATCTCTCTTCCTCTGCCCTTTTGTCTATCTCTCTCTCTGCAGTAATTTTATATGTTTTCCAACCATTCTAATTATTTTGCAGGCAATCTGTGAAAAATATAATTACAAGATTGATGGATTTTCATCTTTAGTTGATGGGAAAGCCATATGGTGTTTGCTTGACTATTACTTTCTAAAGAAACTCTGCTGTTCTCATTCTCGCAAGGTTCCATATTTTGCCAATCCAGCCTCTTGCGTTTGGAGCTACTTTTATTACTATTATTGATTTTATCTTTTCCATTTTTTACAGGATACTCCTGAAAGTAGTGTTGAAGAATCCTTTGTGTCGGCTGATGATTATTTGGATGCATTTTACACTTTCATTTTATCACAAAAACTGACTACATTGTTGGGGAATTTTCCAGAGGCAAGAGTTCAAAATTTTAGAGACTTTGTACTCTTCTGACTGATCCCTATGTGCTTAAGGCATGTCAACTTCATGTAGAGAGAAAATATTGATAAGTTTAGTTAGACCGAAGTGCATTTGTTTTATAGACAAGAATTAGAAGGGGATCTGTTGTAATGTGTTTGTGATGGCATTTTCCGTGAGCAAAAACTGGTCATATTGGCTATTTAATAGGTCATACATTGTTCAATTTGTTGCATTTGCAGGTTTTGCAAATCAGTGACATGCTTGAACATAGTGGGGCAGTCTGTGAACAGAGTGTTCTAATTCTACTGATTTTTCTCTCATCAAAACTGACTGAGAAGAAAGCAATGGTAATGCTTAGACTGTTATGCTGCTTTGGTTTTTGATACCTGATGTCAGAAATAATTACAGCCACCTTTCTTCTGCTTAGGATCAACTGAATTTTCATAAAGTATTGGGTTGTGACTGTCAAAGTCCAGAAAGGAGACATTACATTGGAAGGTATTTTGTGTGTTCAAAAGCTCTATTAGGCCAAGAAGAAACAAAGGGAGCCAATACAGAAGGTATTTTGCCCTGCTTCTATACTTTATTTTTCTAAATGTGTTCCAAATGAATGTGTCTACTCATAAAAAGCAGATGGTTAATACAACTGAGGACTAGGATTTATGTCTGGTTTCCTGTAATTATGGTTTCGATGTGGCATTCAGGTTTTTTAGCAAAGAAATTGTTTTACTCTGATTTATCTACTGACTGTCATGAGGGTTGTTCAAATCATTTGATATTCTTGTTGAATTTGCTTATATTGTTTCTGCTTCAATTACGTGGAAAAGTAAGCACACTGATGAAGTTTGACTGTCCTTTCCTTTGTTGAATAAACTGTTTTCCAAAGTAAGAAAAATGATTGAAAATATTAAAAGCAAACAGTTTTGCATGCTATGTTTCCTCATTGATGCAGATGCTGCTGGAAAGTTCAAGGCCATAAAGGCTTGGTGGCAAGATATGGCTGAGCGAAATAGCCAACTCATTGAGAAGCCTGCTATTACTACTTCCAAGAACAACTCAACTGAAAATATCAGCACCAACATACAAAATGGTTACTCACTCTGGCTTTATTGTTCAACTTTCTTGGAGAAAGATCTATATCTTTAAGTTTGCTGGTTTATTCGTGAAAACCTTCAAACACTCATCTTTGGTTGCTGAGGCTTAAGAACTTGGTTAATTGTTATTTGTTGCTACTTTATGGCTTATGTGTTTGACTTAATTATCATAGAAACTTGTAGCAACATTGGAATCAGTGGGTCATTGATATACTTTCATGCCTTCACTTAATTATCATTCTCAGAATGTATAATTTCAAATATATATGTTTTTATTAGCAATTCTCCTTGTTCACTTGTTTGGTTTATTTTTCCATCATCCAGAAAGGTTCAAACAGTCTGAAATTGCTGAGCAATGTGGCAAGTATATTGTTGAAAGGCATAACTTTGTTAAGTTAAGAAGATCAGCTGTGCTCATTCAGAAAGCAGCAAGGATTTGGATGGGTCGAAGGCGATGGAAAGCAAACAATAGAAATCATAATGCAACAATTCCTGATACTGCCAATGCAGCTACTGTTATTCAAAGATCTTTTCGTGCCTGGTTAGCAAGGTCCAAATATGATGTTGCTCAAATAAACAACTTTATTCATGTGTAAATGGTTTCTGTAATACACAGACAGAAGCAGCTATTGCAATTCAGCTTTATCGGAGATATTTTATTTTGAGCAGGTCTTCCTATCACCAGAATCTGGCTGCTACCAAAATACAGAATCATTATCGAGGTTGGTCATTGAGAAAGAAATTTTTATGTCTGAAACAAGCAACAACAAGAATCCAAAATTATTTCCGATGTTTAAGGAGGTGGAGGGCTTGTGAACAACAAAGAGTTGCTACAATATCAGCCATCATCATTCAATGTCATCTACGTGGATGGATTATAAGAAGAGAAACTTCTAGGCGTAGACAGCTCATTATATTACTTCAAGTAAAGTTTCTCCTTTCATTTTTATGAGAATCTTCATGTGAAAGATTTCCCACTTTTACCTGCAATATATTTTTAGGAGAGTTTTTTCTCATTAAAGGTTGATGCATTTCAAAATGATTATCTTTTCAACTATGTGCTTTATTGTTGATTGCTTATGACTATTATTTTTCAACTGATTTTGGTTGTTTAAGGATAAGTCTTGAATTTTCATATCGCGTGTAGTTTATTTAGTATTATAAACCAAACATCCGACGTGTGCCAATTTCTCTCAGCATCCTTGGTTCTCCAGACAATTCCTATCTCTTCTTTATACATGGGCAAGGCAAAATGTAATTTAAGATTTTATTTAAAGATCTAGAAGGGATGAAATGTTTGGTTCTTGAAACTGAATGATTGCTCAACATTCTTACCGTTCATTGACTGGACAACATACAGTTGCTTCTAGGTGTTGTCCGATCACTGCTACTATGTTTGATGATCACTTGATAACTGGAAATTAACCTATGCAAATAATTATCATTGTTCTTTTTCTACTGAAATATTGGCTATTACTAGTCCTAATCTCGACAAAATGGGACATTGGAGAAGGCTGTATTGTGATCCCAATTTTATCTACCTCTTTCCATGGGGTGGCATTTTATCTCATTTATTTGGTTAAAGTGAAAATTTCCCCAAGTATATTATTTTACTTCAATGAATGCAGAGATACTGTTGTGCTTGGCTGAAAAGGAAGAGCTTTCTGTTGCTAAAAGAAGCTGTAGTGAAGATTCAAACTGCTATTCGGTGTTTCAATAGTTGGAATGCACTTTGTAGTAAAAAAAGTGATGTGATTAGAGTTCAGCAATTTGTCCGGGGCCAAATTACTCGAAATAAGCTCTTAGGTATCTTGCCCATATTTTTTGTGAACACTAAACCTGCTTTTTTTCTTTGATAATTTTTTTTTAATTGAAGTTGAATCAATTATGGTTCTCTTAACATGAGCAAACTATGTTGTCTCTATTTCTAGGGACATTTCATTTTCAAGAAACTGCCACTTCATGCTCCAATTTCGAAAGCTCAGTTGATTTAAGTCAGAGATTTGAATCGAAAACCATATTGTCTTCAGTTTTGAAGCTACAGCGGTGGTGGAGAAGTATTTTACAGCGGAAACAAAGAGCAAAATTCACAATTGTTATACAG
This sequence comes from Erythroxylum raimondii, assembly GCA_027563555.1. Lineage (NCBI taxonomy): Eukaryota > Viridiplantae > Streptophyta > Magnoliopsida > Malpighiales > Erythroxylaceae > Erythroxylum > Erythroxylum raimondii. The sequence goes on along the minus strand of JAOQMN010000002.1, from coordinate 24,265,683 downwards.
TCACATGTTCGAGGTTGGTTTGGTAGGCAAAAGGCCATTAGGGACAGGAAACTTATTGTTGTCATTCAAGTAAGATTAACAGATCTCAAAGTCCTATGATCATGTTTAGCAGCATTCATTCAGACGTGTACCATGCTTAGTTTCAACAAGAGTGGACTACCTTTGTTGAGGTCTTTATACAATATTACAAAAGCTGTTCAACATACTAGACCACTGAATATATTTTCCTTTAGTTTATGTCTAATGTAAATGCAGTATAATGTATGAGGTCTGCTTTAATCTACTGTTTTCTTGGAAAGGTCTGTAACTTCTTTCATTATTTGCATTATGTTGGGTGTAAGGCTTGTTTAGCCTACCAGGCTATTGACTCATTTTGTTCATTTTCATGCATGGTTGGATGATATTTCCTCAACTGTTTATATCCTTGAAGTCCTTGTGTTAGTTTAGCTCAAGTTAGTCTGTTCATGGTTTATCATATTGTAACTTATGCAGTCACACTGGAGAGGTTACCTTGTGCGGAAAGAGTCAAGAGGGCAGCTTTTAGATTTACGGTGTAGAATGCAAAATTCTGCTAAAAATGTGGATGACAGCATGCGTATTATTAACAGACTTAAGATGGCACTTGCAGAACTACAGAGCAAGAAAAGGGTTACTGGAATTCTTCATATTTGTGCAACTTTGGGTAAGAAATTCTCCTTATTTTGGGATTTCACTTGTCCTATTAGTGTAAATTTCTATGGAAATATTGTTACAAAAAGCAGTATTTGTTTCCTTTGAGAGTCCGTGTTCACCAATTGTTCACTTATTTCTTCGAGGAAGTCATCAACTCTTTGTTCTGAATCCTTGATTAACCATGTCTAGGAGATTGAGGCCACAAATCGCTGAAAACAAAGTGGATTATGCTTATGGTATATTTGAGGTGCAGTGTATCGTGCTGTGTGTGCTATAAGTTCCTTTTACTATGATGCTTTAATTAAGTCAGAGATGCTTGCCGTTTAGTAAAATAGACTCATTTTATAGTCTTTTGTCATGTGTTTCACAAAACAGCGAGCAACACTCTAATTAAAACTAATGTTTTGCTGCTAGCTAAAACTCTACAACTATGCGAAAAGAGTTTATTAGCAACAAAATGTTAACAATTTGTTGAAGTGTTATGCTAAAGCCCCAAATCTTGATGTATCTACCATGTTCTATGTGCAATAAGCTTCAGTCATATAGTTTGAAGAATGAGCTAGATGAATAAAAACTATTCTGAATCGTTGTGGACTCTATTATAATCACACCTCCTCACAGACCATGCCACACAACATTCCAAGAGATGTTGCGAGGAGCTTGTGGATGCTGGAGCGATTGACAAATTACTGAACCAGATCCGTTCTGTCAACAGAAGCATACCAGATCAGGAAGTCCTAAAGCATGCACTTTCCACCCTTCGGAACCTTACTTGCTATCCACATTTAACTGACGTGCTTATTAATGCGCATGGATCAGTAGAAATTATTCTTTGGGAGTTGCTAAGGTTTTTTCCCTCGTCATATTTACAGATTGAGAAACCAAGCATAAGTTTCCTTTGTACCACACCTGAACCGAGTCTCCTAATTACTTTCCAGGAACAAGGAAGAAGGATATTTCATTGCGTCAGAGATTCTGAAGAAAATCTGTTTGAGATATGAAGGTGTTAATGCAATGCACAAGTCGCCTGCTCTGCTGAAGAGGTTGCATAGTCTTGTAGAAGAACTAACGAGGAAGGCAGCCACTGAGAAGAGGTAAACAACAGCACTTGTAAATTGGAATGAGTTATGGTGAAAAATGAGCACATACCTTCAGATGACTGAGGAAAAATTATTTCTATCCTTGTGCAGGAATCCCCGAGCTGTGGCAGGGAGAGAAAACACAGAAAGACGATTGAAAGAGGCTACTGAACTGCTGAAGCTCATAACTGAAAGCTAACCATGGTGAGGATTCACAAATGCTTCTTTCTGATTAAGTGTGCTGAAGCTGCATGAACTTCAGCAATTTGGGTAAATTTCGGTGATTGCTGGCGCTCACTCTTTTGGGGTTGGGTTCGTGTGGTTATCTTTGTTTGTAACCTGATTTGCACTTAATTTCAACATTTTTTACGTGCTTTGGTGGGCGTTTACCTTTATCTCAAAGGTGCACATGTTTTGGTGGAAAGCTGTCGAAGTTTCATGACAAAGGGTAACGCATTAATAGGGTGTACCGTTGCACTTTAGGTGACTGAGTTGCAAACGCTGTTTGGGTTGGAATGTTGGATGCAAGATTAATGCATACAAAATGACAGTTTTTTTCGATTTTATATTTCTCCATATTCTGGTCTCTTTTGTTCAAATTTTCCTGTTTCTAAGTCTGTTATTTAAAATCTTGACTGTTTGGAAGTTACTGGAATTGAACTAGTGTCTTAATATCTAGTCCATTGCATCCTCATCCTTTAGTTTTTATTCGTGCACCTTTCTCTTAAGACCTGTAATCTAGTGATCTTTCAGTGTGTAGCTTATATAACTTGATTTTCTTTCAACATCAAACGAACTGAGTGAACATCTATATTTAACTTATGAATTTATAGCACTACGTTGTTATATGGCAATGGGTTGGGCCTAGGCTTGCCTTGGCCTAAGATAGTCGGATTGGGCTCAATTATTTTAAAAATAAGAAAAATACAAAACGACTTTTCAGCAAAATGATGTCATTTGTCAGGCCAAGTTTGGTTGGGCCAGGCCCGAGCCCTTTTGCATCCTTATTATTCAAAAGCTACAGTAATTGCTGTTTTAAGTTCATATCATGATGTGAAAAGGTGGCCAAATAAAACGAGGACAAATTTTTTACCATTTTATGAATTGAAAGGAAAGGATTGGTGATAAATGCAGAATGAGGCCAGGGAATTGAATATGAAATAGAGTAGAGAAAATGGGAATATTTAATAGCTGCAATAGTTTATTTGAGAAGACCAATCTCCAACTAGAATTTCATGTTGTTATTTCAGATGTGTGTCTGCTTCCGTTGATATTTATAGAAGCTATCCCTAACTATTATTTGATGACAAATCTAACCATATCTCTAAAAGGTAGTAGATAAAGGATAAATTCTTATTCCCAAAATAAGTTCCTATAGATTAGGAGATAAGGGATGGAGTTGAAAATTTTTTCTTGCAGTATTTAAATAATACAGATAATGTTAATTTGTATTTGGATAATGTAGAACAAGCAATTGATAAGGCTAGAATTGATAATGTTAATCACTTGCTTTCATTTTTTCCTTAGATAAGTTAGCAAGGGAGTTAGGATCTATCATTACTTCCTTATTATAATTTTGATTTGTTCTCAAGGTAAAAAGATGGAAAATTTTAAACAAAAAGGTTATAATTCTCCTCAATAGCCTCTTCAAGTTGATTTTTGCAATGAACTACCAACTCTAAAGTAAGAACACCTGCTTCTTTAATCCATTTGTAAGACAATGTTTTGGCAGGAGAAAGAGTAATCACCCAATCAAAAGTAATTGGTAAAGGAGTTGGAGTATTTGTCCCAAAACTGGGCGTAGTAGTAACACATGAAAGATGAGTTGCACTCTAGAAGAAGGTGGAATTTCCAAGAGAAAGTTTCTCATACTGTCATTAAACAAGTGAGTGTCAACGATAAGGTTGAATTTTTTAAAAAATAACCTTTGATATTAAAACTTAGCTCTCTTCATTTGGAATTAACTTGTGCTTTTAAGCATGTTTGAGCCTTCAGGAGATTTGCTCTTACGAGTTTGAACTTGTCATCAAGAATAAGTTGTTCTTCTAGCTCAGAAAGGTATGTTTCTCCTAGGAAAAATGGATAGAGTGGAGGAGGATCTCACCCATAGGCAATCTTAAAAGGTGTCGTTCTTGCGGAAGTGTGAAAGCCAATATTGAAAGAGTATTCCGCCCAAAGAAGGCAAAGCAACATAAGTAGGTTTTAAAATACCAGTTTACCACCTCAGTTTAGCCATCAGATTGAATGTAATAAAAAGCTCCCATTCTCAAGTGATTTTTACTCAATCTGAAAATTTCCTGCCAAAAATTGCTAAGAAATATGACATTTTTATTCTAGAGGATAGACCTTAGGATTCCATGGAGGAAAACAATCTCCTTGCAAAAATTTTTAGCAACCTTTTTAGGAATAAAATAGGTGTATTTACTAAATCGATCAACTACCACCATAATAGTATAAAAGTTTTTATATTTAAGAAGGCTAGCGATGTAAGTCTAGAGACATATCTTCCCATGCCCTCTTTGGTATAAGTAGGGGTTACAAGAGACCAGTTGGAACCAAGCCCTGGTACTTGTCCTGTTAACATGTTAAACAATTTTGAACATAATGCTTGACATCTTGCTTCAATTCTAACCAAAAAAAGTTGAAAGATAACTTTTTAAAATTCTTTTAATATCCACAATGGCCCACAGATAAAGAGTCATAAGATTTAGATATAAGTTTGTACTTCAAAGATGTATTGCCTAGAATTACCAAATGATTCTTGTAATATAATTTCTAGTCAACCACTTGAAAGTTCGAATAAGAAGTGGAGTCATTGGAGAGTCCCTTCATAATTTCTCTAGTGTAAGTATCCACTTGGAGAGCGTCCTGTAAATCAATAAAGTCCAACGAGATAGGGAGAACCAAAGATAGAAAATCAGCATACTGTGGACGTCAAGAAATTGTGACAGCTCCTTAGTTTTCTTTTTTAGCCTTATAAATGATGGAAAAATCAATAATAGCTTTATAAGAGGCCTTTGCTGTTTAGGTAGTAATACGATGCTTCAATAAGAATTTAAGGCTAAAATGATTAGTCTTGACAAAGATATGTTGACCCAAGAGGTACTGCCCCCATTTATGTAAAGCTAGAACAAAATCAATTAATTTTCTGTTGTATGTGTATTTTTAATGGTTATAGTAAGAAAATTCCTTACTAAATAAGTCACAGGATGATTATTCTGAAGAAATACATCTCTAATTCCTTAACTTTTGGCATGACATTCTGCTGTAAATGGTTTATTGAAATTTGGGAGGCACAAAACAAGAACCAAAGTTAGAGCACTTTAAAGTTGTTGGAAAGCCTTGTAGGCTATTGGTGACCACCAAAATGCATTTTTCTTTGTGAGATTAGTTAATAGTCAAGCAATAATTCCATTCATACCGAATAAGTCCTTGTAACTCCTTCACATTAGTAAGTATATGCTATTTTGGAAAACTTGAATTTTGTCTTTATCTACTTAAATGCTTTTAACGGATACTAGATCAATTAGGTCTCTTGTTCATATGGTTAGGGCTTAATTTTAACTTGGTAACAGACTGGGCTGGGTCAGGCCTGCCCAAGCTCAAACTTAACCTAAAGCCCAAAAATTTTAATAAAAAAACTTGAACTAGCATGAAGCTCGATCAAATAAGGCCAAACTAGGGCTGAACTACCATCTTCCTCCGATTTAGACTTAAATTCCATGGCCAAACTCATGGCTCTGTACATTGTGCATGGCTTATGAATTCATACATCTGTTTTGAAATCCTTACGTAAGCTACGGAGAAAAATGCCCAACAAGCAGTGATTTGGTCTAGGGATGGAAATGGGACAGACTTGGTTAGGCTTGACAATTTTGGTAAGGCTCGACTTAGCTCGACTTAATTTTTTTTAATTTTTTTGAAAATTAAAAATGGAATACAATGTCATTTTGCCTAAACATTTTGAGCTTCAAGCCAAGTCAAGCATAGGCAACCCGAGCCAGAACTCAGCCTAAGGCCTGATTTTTTTTAAAGCTTAAGGCTTGATTAACCTGAGCCTAATCCATTGACTTCAGGTTAAGCTTGTGCTAAAATTCCAAGACTAATATGGCAGTTTGTTACTCTTGCCAATCGTATTGCAAGCTCTTGACAATATTCCTGAACTATCTTATCTTGGTAGATATTGTATAAGCATTCGTCTAGATTCTAAAACTTGGCTAAACCATATTTTTCCTGTAGCACCTTAACATGTTCAATGCAATAAACAAGAGATTGTTCATTTTTAAGCCATGAAAATAAATTTAAAGCATCTCCTTCAAGGTATATAGGGCCAATATCGATTCAAAGTTCTTTTGGAGTTTGGTAGTAGCAAAAAATTTCTTGCTTTAAGGATCCAATCATGAGGGTTGCCACCTTCAAATTTCAGGAATTCTATCTTTGTATATAGGCACAAAGCCAAACTCTGTTACCATCATGGACTATCAATCTCTTCTTCTTTGACTTTTGACCAAATAGATCATCGACATCATGCGATCTTGAGGGTAACACATTTCCCTTACCCCTATTGGGTGTTGCGAGGATGGATTCGGTTGGTGAAACATGTTAAAGTAATAATTGAAAACCTTCTTAATTGTAAGTATACAAATCATAACTTATAGTATAAAAGATATTATCCTATGAGGATTGTAACAGTTACTCGATAATTCTTGTAAACTTTGTTTAAGGTAAACGATGAGATGAATAATTAAGAATTAAACTAAAAAGAAAGAATTAATAACTAAGAAATGAACTAAAATCAGTAAAGTTGACTAATTGGTTAATGATGAAAGCTTATTTGTTTTTAGTTTACATTCTTGATTTAACCATACTTGATCTTAGATATCCTATAGTTATGATTACCCTCTCTCGAGATCTAATCAAATAATCTTAATTAAAATATATAGAAATTAAATTGAAATCTCTCTATATATCAAAAATCTTTCAAACTATGTAACTAGATTTGAAGCAATCCTATGGATAACTAACAAATAATTAAGATCTCTCTTCAATTGCATGTTAATTTGATGTTTATAGGTTTATTAAGGTACCATCTCTCACTATACAACAAAACACAGATGATCCAATCCAATTTCTCAATTCAATTGAACATAAAATAATAAACATCATAAGAATATTCATTAAATTAAGAATGTTAAGTTCAATAAATAATTCAAGATTAATTCGTAAAAGAGAATTTAGCAATCTATAGATGTAACTAAATACCTAAGTTTAATAATCATTAACATCTAACAACAATAAGGAAATAAGAAAAAAGTTGAGAATTGAATATGGAAGTCTTCTTTTCTTTGCTTTGAGCTAGAAAATCTGTAGCCTTGTTCTTGAGAATTCCTTTCTTTTGATCTTCTTTAATTATATAACCGTTAAGTGATGTTTTCCTCTTCTATATATACTCTCGAGTCTTTGAGGGTTTTTTCTAGTTTTTTTTCATAGGTATATCTTCAAAAAATTGCCCTGGAACCAAAAAAAATTAAAAAACTCGCATATTAGAAAACACCTTACACAGTCGTGCATAGGACTGCTCCAACCCTTTGGTATGATTGTGTATGGGTTGCACGATCATGTTAGAGACTTCCTGATGTGAGCTTAAGAGAGAGTCAAAAGATAAGTCAACTATCGAATGACCCATTAACCATGCAGAAAGGACCGATTACTCATACTACTAGTAAGAGGCTTTGAGAAGCTTTTGGTGGGCTTATATGTACCATGGTTGATGAAGAAAAGACTTTTGTAGATCAAGTTACAAACAATAACATCAAGGCAATAACACTATTCATGTGTTCTGACTTGGGCCGAAATTCTAACATTGATTCAGGCCGAATCAGTCTAACTAATTAACATAAAAGTTGTAGATTTTTTCTTAGCTTTCTAACGGTATAAGATTCACCTTAATCGGAGGTTCGTAACCTAAGGTATGCTTGATTTACTAAAGGATGTTCTGTTAGAAAATTGTTACAAATTCCTAATTGACTTTTCATTTTTCCTAGTTAGGCTTTTTGTTTTTAGGCCCACTTTTTGAGACTTAAAAGGGTGGTTTTCTGTACTTCCTATTCAGATTACATTGAGAATAGTTTTAGGTCACTTTGTGAAGGATTCAATCCTGAAATTCTCTACAAACCAATTTTACAAACTTATCAAGTGATTAGTTGGATTGCTTGTGGTGTTCTTTTGATATCTTTGTGCGTTTTGGTTTCTGATTTCATTGTTAATCTTGGGACAAAGCATCAAAGGATCTTCTGACAACTTTGAATTCTTGGGATGGGCTTTTGATCCGATCGATCAAGGGGTTCCTAATCGAGTTGGTTTTAGGGGTTCCGCATCATTTGGTATCGGAGCTTTGGCTCGGTTTCAGGTTCCTATCCATTGTTCATTTGTTTTTCTTGATTCTTTGTTGTTTCAATTTTCTATTTACTTTTGTCCTTGTTTCCCTTTTACTGTTTATTTTGCTCCTTGTTTTATCATTATCGTTCCATTGCTGTTTGTTAACATCATCTTCGTTGTTCTTGTTTTGTAATTTTATTTCAATTCATACTTTGTGTTGTGATTGTAGTTAGTTTTTGTTAAGATTGTTCTTGTGAAAAAAAATCTGAAAAAACTAAAAAGAAAAAGAAGGTCTAAAAAAAGTGCTTTGTTGACTCGTTGATCGTAATTTGCTAAGATTGTGGATAGTTCATCTTGAAGTGTGGCTGCAATTGTAAGTTGTCAACGAAAGAAGTTTGTTGGAATTTGTGAAGTTTGGTGATTGATAGAAAAAAATTGTGTGGATTGCTAGAAGTTATAT
>JAOQMN010000002.1:24110053-24126038 GCA_027563555.1 Erythroxylum raimondii | reverse complement strand
TAAGCACTGGGTGTACTGGGTGTTTGGAATACTACACAACAGAACACATATAAATAAAGATTGCTAGTGTTCTATCAACTTTGTGTTCCATCAGGTTGTTAAGTGTTTTAACTATCTTACAACACCAAGGAGCTAGAATATAGCAATGCCTTTTAAGGCACGGGCAATCTTCTATCCGACTTTTGGAGTAGAGTTAGGCTAAGTTTAATCAAATATAATTATCAAAAAAAAAGTTTAATCAAATATAAAAATTTCAATCAAGCATTGTAGTGTTTGCATGAGAATAAAAAGACAGGCTAACAATTTCATATTATTCATATTCCAAATTAGAGTAAATACAAGTAGTAGAAAGTTCTAACTTATATAAAAGATAACTTATATTGTTTTTATATTGTTAGATTCTATGGAAAAGTTGTTTGGTTGTACTTTTAAAGGAGTAAAGAAATTGACCCTTTATGTTCTTTAATACTTTTTATTGTATTTTCGAATATGCATTCTTCCTACCTCTATAAGAGATCAGTTGTGATGTAGGACGAACAAAGGACATGCTGACAATGTGATAAAATATGTATAAATTGTAAAATTTAGAGATTGCTAAAAACTTTTAGTGTCATGGGATATAGGGTTTTAAGGGTGTAATTTATGAAATAAATAATTAATAAAATGATATAATTAGAATTCCTCTTGTGATTTGTATCACGCTTAAGATTTGAAAGAGACCAAATTATTGGAATCACAATAACAGATATCTAGAAAATATTTCTGAAGTTTATGAATCTCATTTTATAATATATCATTTTGCCTAACTTGACGAGAGTTGTTCGCTAGTTGTCTCTCAACGACACCCTAACTTTAGGTTCACATTCTTCAAGATCTTGTGCCTCTACAATTTTTTTTTGGAGAAAATATAATGAATTAGGCCTTAAAGGCAATCAAGAGTTATATACAAGCTACAAATAGTTAGAAATAAGCTACACAGAGCATTACTAACTTGTTAAGACTTAGCTATAACAAGACTAAACCACCACCTCTCAGGGCAAGTATAAGGTGAGCACCGAGCCACCCCAAAATTGTAGTCACGGGCTGTCTTATTATTTATATGCTGCTTCCCAGCATGGTTTAACCTTTGGTGCACATGGGAGCTTCTTCAACCCTCCCCTTGATCCGATTAATGGTATTAGTCGACTCAATGTCAATTCAATTGCCTTACCAGTGAGAGTCTTCATGTTAATTTTAATTTAGAGATGGATCTATAATGAAAGTATATGGCTTCTTCCCCACATAAACATCGAGAACACAAGTAATCACAAGCATTAACTTGTCATTTTTTATGAATTTTATTTGTATATCCACCAACTAAAAAGGTATCACACAACCCTTGACATATTAAGACTACAAATACAGCTCCACTTTTAATGCTAATTGATAAGCATTTATAAGAATGTAAATCCTTTGCACTCTAAGTTCTTTCCAAATTTCTGCTGGTAAACTATTCAATGAGATATGAGTTATCTTTAAGACTCCATTCCATCACATTGAGTGGAACGGTCATCAAACTTCCTCCTATACTGTGTAATAGTCATAGCTCAATTGCGAAACATATTAAGTTGATCTTGAAGGTCATCTTGGTAATATTAAGGCAGTTATTTAGCCCTTAGCTTTAGCTTCATCTCTTCCCAATCAATAGTTAGTGGCTGTCCTGTTTTATGCAATCTATCATCCACTATTCGCCACCAAATTTTTGCATATTCAATAAGTTTTATCTCTGCAAGTCAAACCTTTCAATCGTCCAACATTTGAAACAATCAAAATAATCATCCCTGCCCACCATCCAATCTAAACATAGATGCGGATCCATCTTTCCTATCAAATACTTCAATAAGTGCTTTCTTAGTTATGTCACCAACCATGTTAGGTCATTTAATTCCTTTTTATCTCAGGTTCTGCGTAAGTATGCAACAGTCTGTGTCTGAGAAGATGTGAATATATCAGTTTGTAAGTGAAGTTGGTCTTAAAGCTTCAATACTAGTACAGTTGTGGTGTAATAATCAAGTTACTCTTTATATAGCTTCTAATCATATGTTTTATGAACAAACTAATACATTGAAATTGATTGTCATTTCGTTCATGAAAAGGTGCAACAAATCTTGTTCTCCACAAGATACGTAAAAAGTAGATAGGATTGTTAGTTTTGACCGGGCCATGCATGGCACAAAGTCAACAGGACAGGTCTAGGTTGACCAAGTTTCGAGTTGGATTCAAGTCTAGGCTGCCGACCCAGCCAATCCTGAAATGTCTGATCCAAAATGCCAAAATGTCATTTTGGTTAGTTATACCAAAAAGACATCATTTCTGTAGTAGTTTTCGATTCGGCCTATTGTCATAAAACTGAAAAACAAGTGGGAAATATTTTCACAAAGCCTATAAATGGGGCTCGAGTCAATTATATTTATAACAAGCTGGGCCTGATTATATATGTGCTCTAGCTTGGGGGAAGAGTTGCAAAATGCATATATTAAATAAGCTTAATTATAGGGATCCTAATTAGTATACCTTCAATTTGCATATATATATATATGTATGTATGTATGTATCATTACTTATAAATAATTCATCTAATTTGTTTTTTCTTGCTTGATTTTGTATGTAGAAGAATTCTTCTAGAAAAGAAGCTTTACACTTTAAAAGATCAGTTCAGTTTCATTTCTTAAAGGTTGAAAACAAATCCTAAACTAGCAAAGACAAATTAAAATAGAAATACTTAATTTCTAATAAGGAAAATTGAACTAATTATATTTTGCATCAAATTGCATCATGAACAAGAAGTTGCAAGTTGCATTCTGTGCATCTTTTCTTGTCACCTTCTATTAAGTCTTGACAAGTTCACCAGACATAATTCTTACTTTCAGATTCCTGTCTTGTGAAAATTGTGTATAGGTTGGTGGCCTTGGTGATGTGGTTACCAGTCTTTCCCGCGCTGTGCAAGACCTTAATCACAGTGTGGACATCATCCTTCCCAAGTATGACTGTTTGAACCAAAGCCATGTAAGCATGACTTCTCTCCAGATTATTCAGCTTAATCTTTATGCTATTGTCATTAATTTTGCACATAATTGTTATCGTTAAAAAGTAAGTTTTATCTAATAGAAGCTGCCAACTACAACACTTTGTGATTAAAATCTTTTACGGCTGTTTGAGATGAAAAGTGTTTAGGTTGTTCACTTGCCGCTTCACACTATTTTTTCCATATACAATACCACATGCTTGCTCGGGTATGGTTGTGTTTCTGAAGAAATATTCATATCATGCAATTTGTTGTTTCACGAGCATCATGGATGCTAAAAAATTATGGTGTTATTGTCAAGATGGAGTTTTTGAATATTCTCTGAAAGCATCGTATATTGAATACCACTCTTAACTGTAACATGATTTGGCTTAGGTAAAGGATATGCAGTTCCAGAGAAGCTATTCATGGGGTGGGACTGAAATTAAAGTATGGTCTGGGAAGGTGGAAGGCCTTTCTGTCTACTTTTTGGAGCCTCAGAATGGGTAAATTCTTTGTTTAGATGCAGTGTGAAAAGTTATGTGGTACTATGAATTTATGTTTATCTGCTTCCATTTATGAGATAAATTTGCTGTCATTTTCTGTTGATTCTCTGTCTCTTTCACTCTCTGTTCTTATGGACTTGCATTCTATACTAAGCTTAATTCTCTCTGGTAGCGATTTAGTGACTTTAGGGCCTGTACTGGAACTTGTCCGCTCTATTGGGGATGCTAATGTTGAAAAAGATCAAAACACTTGACAATTGCTTGGTATTTGTATTCATCTTCTTCAAGATAAAGTCACATCGTTTCTTTAAGGCATTGCATTATCCAATTCAATGTATTGGTAATGAAATTGAAAGGACCAAGAGCTATGGCATTGAACAGTAGAATCATGGATTTTCCGCATTGCGATATCGTTGTTATGGATCCATTATTTTACTCTATGTAATTTCTTTCTGACTCTAAACGTGCTGAAGAAATTATCAGCATCATTCCTTCTTCCGATTTTTAAATTTTTATAATATCTTATTTGTGTGACAAAAAAAAACTCATTTTGGCTTGAGCTCAATCTCTTGCTTCAATTTTTACAACTAACACACTTTTTAAAATAACAATTTCAACTATTTTGGCTAAGAACCTACTCATGTCATCTAGTTAATGAAAAGAAAGCTCACAGATAACCTCCTATTCTATGTGTATGTCTGCCCCTGTGCTCTGCATCATTGTTATATCCCACCAATTTTAGTTAGTGCAAATGGCAAGTCTGAGGGATCTCCTACTGCATTTCGTTTTGCAGAATGTTTTGGAAAAGATGCATATACGGATGCCAAAATGATGGGGAGAGGTTTGGTTTCTTCTGCCATGCGGCCCTTGAGTTTTTACTCCAGAGTGGATTTCACCCGGTAAAGTTCCACTAGCCACTGGTAAATAAGATTGATTTGTCATATGATATTCACTGGCATTTCAATGATGAAAGAAATATGGGAAGGCAATAATTGTTGTAGCAGTATAGGGTCATAGTAACTCAATATTTTAATTTTTTCATCAAAGTTTCTTGGCAAGTCATTGCTTTAGGAATGCTGCATTTTTCTCTTCTTTAAGATAACTACTAATGCCATGGCAATATCTACCATAATATCTTAAGGCAAATAAGTAATTTAGGCATATAGAACATGTAAGAAATCAGGGAAGGAGAAGCAAGAATTGCTGGTTAGGAAGCTCTAGTAACTTAGTCTACAAATAGGTCAGTATTCACTATTTTCTGTCTAAACGTGCAAATTAGAATTTTAAATTGATTGTTCTTGATCTATGCTAATGGCTGCCTCATAATTGCAGGATATCATTCATTGCCATGATTGGTCTAGTGCACCAGTTACATGGTTATTTAAGGATCATTATATGCACTATGGTCTTAGTAAAGCTCGAGTGGTCTTCACTATTCATAACCTTGAATTTGGGGCAAGCAATATTGGAAAAGCTATGGCATACGCTGACAAGGCTACAACTGTGAGTTAATGCATCATATTTGTTTTCACTTTTCAATCAAATTGCGTAGAGAAAAATAATAAATGCAAGGAACTTGAATTTGCTTATGATACATAAGAGGGTTTGCAAAACCATTGTCCTGTGTTTTCATCTTTTATCTCTAATATATATCTTAAGATGGGGTATTTGTGAGATATGATCACTTTTCTCTTTCCTATTTTATGCTGTTGAATTTACAGGTCTCCCCCACATATTCAAGGGAGGTTGCTGGAAATCCTGTAGTTGCTCCTTATCTCCACAACTTCCATGGCATACTTAATGGAATAGATCCTGATATATGGGATCCGTATAATGACAATTTCCTTCCTGTAAGTATCTGATATTTTCTGGCATGACTAAGTTTCTTGTTTTTCATTGTTACTTATTGTTCCTTCCATGCTTTTTAGTTGATGAATTGCCATTTTTGACTTAGTTACAGTGTTGTCATCTTAAAGAAATATTGTTCCTTCCATGCTTTTTACTTGATGAATTACCATTTTCGACTTAGTTATGATGGTGACATCTTAAAGAAATATCACATTTTAAAAAAATGTCTCAACTTCATAATCATGCATGGTAGCGTGGTACTGACTGCCTTCCTAGCTTTATCAACCGTAATTAGAAATTTATTCTCCATTCAGAGCTATAGGCCTTCCCAAATCTACCCTTATTATTTATGTTTAAAATATGACTATATACAACTAAATGCATCCCTTTTTCCCTTTGTCTATTGTAATATTTGCCACAAAGATCACATCTGGACATTCTTCAGTTTACTTGGTGCACTTGTGGTTATTTGATTTGTTGCATGTTTTCCAGGTACCTTATACATATGAGAATATTGTTGAAGGCAAAAGAGCTGCAAAGGAGGCATTACAGCGAAGGCTTGGTTTAAAGCTGGCTGATATGCCCTTATTAGGAATCATTACTCGGTTGACGCATCAGAAGGGAATTCATCTCATTAAGCATGCTATTTCGCGCACTTTAGATCGTAACGGACAGGTTATATTTCTCTTCTGTATTTGCCACTTTTGGTATGCTCTCATGGTTATCTATTTATTGACATGCAGAACATCAAAGTCATTTAAATCTTATATCTGTCAGCCCTTCCCAAATTTGGCCAAGTGCATGACCACATTGTGGTTTCTGTGAAGATATTGATTCATCTAACAATACTTTTTGCTTTTAGTTAATATTATTAACTTCATGGTCATGTATCACATAAAAGGAGTCCAGAATGAGGCAAGTCTCATATCTTTGTAAACGAATCTGAACCTTTTTATAGGGCAGTTCATCCTTCAGCTACTTTTGAGTTTCAATAACCATGGTTTCTTAGTCTTAAAGTTTCATCACAGCATGTGAGGGCAAAGCATCTAACCGCTTATTTAGCAGCTGATAATATACTTTGTCATAGCCCATTCCTTCTACTACTTTTATCTTTCTAAATTTGTTTATAGATGTAATGTCTTCACAATTAAGCCTTGGAAATTATTATACAAAAAGGGAAGTCCACAACTAGAGCCAAAGTTCATGGTTTTTCTTGTCATATCTAATTTGATTAATTAATTTGCAGGTTGTATTACTGGGTTCAGCTCCAGATCCACGTATTCAAAATGATTTCGTGAATTTGTCCAACCAACTGCATTCGTGTCATTGGGATCGTGCTCGCCTCTGTTTGACATATGATGAGCCACTTTCACACTTGGTATGTTCCCAAGAAATATTAAAATTGAAATTCTGGTCTGTTGATACTACCTTTTGCTCTTGTCATTTGACCTAGCTGATGTTGAACTCTCTCACTCTCTTTTGCCTCCTCTCCCTCTTCTATTTTCCTTTTTTTTTCCTGTAGATATATGCCGGTGCTGATTTCATTCTAGTCCCCTCAATTTTTGAGCCTTGTGGGCTGACCCAACTCACAGCTATGAGATATGGTTCGATACCTGTGGTTCGAAAAACTGGAGGTGTGTTTGCGTAGTGCTGCTAATCTACCCTTACCACGTCACATTCTATTAACATTTGCAGTATTCTTTGCAGTATATTCATTGACTTTGACAGCTTGCTTGGAGTTTCTATTATTTTTTAAACCGTAAATTGTCTTTTACATCGCTTCTGTTATTCCAGATTACAAACTTGATGCTTATATCAGACATGTATTTCATTTTCCCTATCCATAGTTCTTGATTGTTACTTCAAAATTTTGGGATATTCCATGTTATTCTAGTCAAAGAACTTAATGTACATATTCTTTAAAAGAGAACTAAAACTTTATATGTCAATCTGCTAGTATAGAACCATAAAAATATTTGAGGCGTTGCATTATTATGCTGTGTGTCTTATACGGGAATGTTTACTTGATATAAGAAAATTTCTTAGATCTTTGTTTTTCTTACTCAAATGTAGCATTTGTTGCATCCACCCGACCAAAATTAGCATCTGATTCATCTTGCTCTTCACTAGTCTAAGGCTGCAAGTATATCTGGGTACCTTTTTGGTCAGTAGCTGTCAACATTTGAATTTCATTTTCGTGCTACTCTTCTGTAGGCCTTTATGACACTGTGTTTGATGTTGACCACGATAAAGAGAGAGCAGAAGCACAAGGGCTTGAACCAAATGGGTTTAGCTTTGATGGTGCTGATGCTGCTGGTGTTGATTATGCTCTAAACAGGTAAGTCAACTCTTAATAGTTAAAGCAGGTTAATGCATGAGGTTTCAGGTGTACCCACGTCCAATCTTCCCCACCCATCTCCAAGAAGAAATGAAAAAGCCCCATCAACTACCTTGACTAGTAATTGAGGACTGGTAACAAGTTGGTTCTACTTGTTAGGGACATTTTCTTTTTATCATAATTTTCTATGCAATAACTTCATATATGTTTGAGGAAGGATAAGAAATATCAATTCTTGCATGTACCTGCTTCCTCTGAAACCTAAGGCATAGTACTTACTCTAAGTCCACATAAGGTGGGACTTCCTAGTTCTTCGATGACCTGCATGACCTTATGTCCACATCTTTTTGTCTTTGGTGTTACACTCAACAGTCATTTCCATTAAAAATTTCAGGGCACTTACTACTTGGTATGAAGCTCGAGATTGGTTTCACTCATTGTGTCGAAGAGTAATGCAGCAGGACTGGTCTTGGAACAGGCCTGCTCTTGATTATGTGGAGCTTTACCATGCAGCACGCAAGTGAAATAAAGGAAGCTGGTTAGGATCAGAGAGCAATGCGCAGTTCAATCCCATACCACGCCTTGTACAGTTTTTGAAGTAGTACTTTATTGTATACCCTTGTTCAGTCTATAGCTCAATTCCTTGCACCTAAACTGCCTCCCCACAAATATTAGGTGACATCAATGTTATGTTCCAGTTTTGTGCAGCATAATGAACAGGCTACGTCCCCGATTGTTTGTTGTATCATTTGATCTGTAATCGAAGAAATAAAGAATGGAAAAGGCAGAAAAGAAATGTAACAGTGGTTGTGATGGAGCCGCATTTGTTTCAGCATTGATAATTGTCATCCTACCACATGAGCAGACTGGATTGTCATCCTACCACATGACCAGATTATAAGTTCCCATGCCTTGTTTGTATGGCATCACCACTCCCGTGTCTTTCTTGTGTGTATGGAGATGCAAGTCACCGATGGCTACAAACAATTCTTTGCAAGTTCGTAGCTGAAACTAGAACCTGCTTATCTGCCACGAGAGGCTTCATCTTTTTGTTGGCAATGAGGCGTCCAAAACTCAAGGAAAATGATAGTATTGTGAATTACGAGTCTAGGTCTATGGCGTGATAGCATATTTTACTTTTTCACTGAAAATTAAAAGGAGGATCGAATATACTTTTCGTATTAATGTTCATTCTTTGTTAGGGTTTCTGTTGAGTTTATTCCTGTCCAGTCAACTTCCCTTTCTTAGAATGTCATGAATTAATCTAATTCACGTATCTGACATTTTGGTTCAAGATTCTGAAGTGTTTCTTATGAACATGACCCTAATTTCACATGCCAAGATGCGTTTTAATCTTCTTAAAGTGCTGATGTATGCACTTGTAAGAGAACATATGACTTGTAGAATTATTGACTTGGTGTCGTCAAGACCAAACTTTGCAAATATCATATTAAATTAAAAGAACAAATTGAAATTTTTATTGATGCATAATAAAATTCTTTATTTCTTTAAATTACGAAATGTCAATAAATATAAGTTGGCTTATTTATCATTATGCTTTTTGTAATTGTGTTTTTTACTTTGTCACTCCCTTTATATACCCTTTTTCATTTTTACCAAAATATAACACCTTTTGTTACAGGAAATTCAATTTAGCTAATTTCTTTTTTAAAATTAATATACATATTTAAGTACTTTACATCATAGCTTAATTAGATCAATACTAAATACTTAACTATAAAAAGCAATAATGTAAAAACAGATCGGACCGGTTGGTTCGACCGGGTTAAGTACGGACTAAATTGATTTTCAGTTCAGTTTTTACTTTAAACTATTATGAATGAAAACCAACTGGTTTATTGATTCTCATCTTTCTATACTGAGCTAACTCTAGCTTTGAACTGAACTTATATTTCATTGATTTGCCTATTTTGAGCTTTTGTTCCAGTTTTTAGTGTCAAACTCAACTGCACTCTTTGGTTCAAAATTAGTTTTCACTACAATATGTTGATTTCTCAAGTGTCAGTCACACAAATCTCTCATCTTTCTAACTACACTCTTGGTTCAAAATTAGTTTTCACTACAATATGTTAGATTTCTCAAGTGTCAGTCACACAAATCTCTCATCTTTCTATTTTCTACACTTGAGAAATCCAACATATTGTAATGAAAACTAATTTTTGAAACAAGATTGAGCAAGAGTGTAGTTGAGTTTGACACTAAAGACTGGAACAAAAGCTCAAAATAGGCAAATCAAAGAAAGATGAGTTCAGTTCAAAGCCAGAGCTCTGATTAATTAAATGTTAAAAAATATCTGGAAGCAAAACAATAGAAAGATGCTAGAGAAGAAAAGGAAAGGAAGTTTCAG
The DNA here is from genome assembly GCA_027563555.1 of Erythroxylum raimondii. Taxonomy (NCBI): domain Eukaryota; kingdom Viridiplantae; phylum Streptophyta; class Magnoliopsida; order Malpighiales; family Erythroxylaceae; genus Erythroxylum; species Erythroxylum raimondii. Next base: position 24,115,935 of record JAOQMN010000002.1, on the reverse strand, counting down.
TGGTTATCAGAGATGTGATTTATAGACTAAACAGAGCAATTGGTCGGTGAAATTATTTTGCAAAAATCATTAAAAAATTAGACGATAAATTAAAATTGAAACATTGGAGTCTTCTCTTAGAAAAAGTTGATGGGACATATAGCGGCTAAAAACATTACATCATGGAGGTGGGTAATAGAATAGTCTTCCTGTTTTTATCCCTTTCTTATATTTTATTTAATTTTTTATAAATATTTGTCTTCTATAAATTTCTTGAGTAAATTTTTTTCTTTTTAATTAAAAGATCCTTCCTCGTATATTTTAACTACAAAATAATTTCAATTACACGCTATATAAACAATAATAGACTAATAAAATATAACTAAAATGATAATTTAATTTAATTCTTAAATTTGACTTGAATTAATTTAATTTAATTCAATAATCATTTTAAATAACTACAATAAATTATTAATTTGTTTCATCTAAATTTAAAAATTGAGTTAAATCATCATATAAATAACATTTGATTAGTTTATATATAATATTTATGTCACATGTATTTTAACATTATTTTTTAACAGAAATCTAGAAGAGGGGATTGTTCTAAAAAATAAAAATTATTTGAATGCAATTGAAGAAGTTGATGCAAATACTTTGGATGAAAATTTACTTTACTAGTCTTAGATGACGTTGGAGAATTTAGAACTTTTAAAGATAATGGGACACAACTTTCTTCAGAAATACAATCTTGATTTTTATTGTTATTTTAAGTGTTATATTAGACTCAGATTTAGTTTGAATTATTAGAGTGATTTATTATTAGTTCATTATATAATAATAGACATTGATGCGTATTTTAATTTCAATAAAATATTTTATTTTTACTTTCTCTTATATTTTTACTTCTTATTTATTATATATCAGTTTTATAACTGTTTAATACCGTTTGACCATTTAAATCTTAAATATTTCCTTTGACCAATTCGTTTTTTAAACATTGATAAAAGTACAATTATTTATTATTTCAATTCTTATTATTCTTTATTATTAAATTTTTATTCAAATAAAAAATCTTAAATTTTTATTTATTATTTCAATTCTTATTACTTAATTTTGTAATTATATCTCGAACTTTAAAAAGTGACAATTAAATACTTAACTTTTAATTATTTTTAATTCTAGCCCGATGTTAATGTCTTCATTAACATTACTGACATGGCTTCTCTTGTGTTCCAAAAACCTTAAACATTTATACATATCAGAGTTAATTAAACTAACTAATTAAATTTAACTATAATACGATTTAGGGATTTCAACATTTGGCAGCGAGTTTGATTTAGAGATTTCAATCCCAAAATGACGTAGTTTAGTTAAACTTATTAGTTAGTTTATTTTAAGTTTGACATGTATAAATGTTTAGGATTCTAGAATACGTGACAAGCCACGTTAGCAACATTAATGGAAAATTAATATTGGGCTAGAATTGGAAAAATTGAGAGTTTGAGTATTTAATTACCATTTTATAAAGTTCAGGCTATAATTACAAAATTGAGTAAAGTATATATATTTTTTGTAATTAACCCTTTAAAATATAAAATTATAAATAGTACAAATAGTTAGTTATAATATTCTTAATTTTTAACCAATCTTTTAAAAATTGGACCAAACATTGAACCGGTTAAAGAAAATGTTTAAGATTTAAAGGTTCGACCGTTATATAATAAATAAGAAATAAAATTTTTTAATTAATCAACTTTTCAGGTCATTTCAATTTATGTTAATAAATAATAACTTTTATTATTAAAAATGAATCAATTTATTAAACAATCAGTTAATTTTCTTAAATTAATTAATTTTTATTTAACAATCTTTTTAATTAAATTTTAATGAATAAAAATAGTCTCTTTTAATCATATTTTAAAATTTTCAATTTTGTTCAATCTTTGATCGATTTTATAATGGTCTAATACTAATTGATCCTTTTAAAACTTCGGTTCAGTTTTTAAATCATTAAAAAAACAAGTTTTGAAGATTTTCACTGCAAAACATTAAGAAAGGAAAAAAAAATGAAAGGTTCATTGAAATAGAACTAAAACGTCTCAGTCTCAGTCCATCCCAACCTTATTCTTGTAAATTGGTCTATTCAGTTCACTTGTAGACAATTGTTATCAATTATCATCTATCTCTCTACATCTTGATTTTTTCCATTTTACTATTTTTGCCCTTTTGCTTCGTCTTTCTACTCTTCCCTCTCAATCTCTCCCATTATCATATGCATTGACCTATATTAAGATCTCATCCTTTGTCTTAAGGATGCTAATATTATGTTGTTCTCACTTCTTTTTGAGTTGTGCACACCTATAATGACGCATGACGCATATCTATCACCTTCACCGTTGTCTTTAGTTGCTGATACATACGTGCTTTGCTTCATTGTATGATTACTCCCAACCCAGATGATTCCTTGTATGATTGAAAGTTGGCTTGTTTTGATTTTGAGGGGTTGAGCCAGCATGTTTCCACAACACTTGCATGATCGTGAACCTTATTTAGGAAAGTACCAATTTCTACCTTTCTCATTCTTTTTTATGCTTTTGTTTATTTGTGCTTATTATGTACATTGGGGACAATGTAGAGTTTTAAGTTCAGGGAAAAAATTTCAAGTTTCTTAAGCCTATTGTAAATCTTTTCTTATTAATTCTTATTAACTGACATACCAATTTAGTTAAAATATGTCAAAACTACTTGATATAATTTTTTAAGATTGCATTGAATTAGTATGCAAAAGGATGAAAATTATAATAAATATACTTTTATAAGTGATATTTTTAGTAATCATTAAGATAATTAATTTAAAAGAAATTTCCATATTACTTACACGCATGAAGCATTTTTATGAGCTTTTGAGTCTAAGAGCAAATACATCCCTATTTTAAGTTCTTTGATTCTTTAATGTTTGTTGTCATATATAATTGGATGATTTTAGAACTTGTTTTTATTATCCATATTAAGAACACATTTTTAAATTAGATGCATGAAAATGATAAATGCATTTAGATTTAACCTTTGTTTTAATGTATTTTCTTCATTGTTATCTTACCATATTTTATCCCTTAGGAGTAACCAATTTTAAGACTTAGCCTTTTCATTGATTATCACCATATTAATAACCTTTACCTTATTTTTCTTGAAAGCCTTTTCATTATTTTTAAGCCCTAAAGGATTTACATTTATTTGATTGTTTGAACTTAGATTATATTGAAGAATTTTAAATAGTTCCAATATTTCTTTGATTGTTAGTACATGATGAATGTTAAAAACAATAAAAAGAGTAGTGTTAAAGTTATTGTACCAATAGAATTATGATGTGAAGGACCTATGTTATGAAAAACTAAGTTTCATGTAATTTTGTTTATGTAAATTTCCTTAATATTATTACCCTGTTTATCCCTATCATACCTTTAACTAAGTCTCATTAAAACCTTCTTTTGATTTTTGTTTCTAGTTTACTTATAAGGGATGAAGACATGATTTAGAATTTAGGACTTTATGAGATTTTGTGTGATTTTATGATTAATTATGGTTTAATAGTTGAAGATTGTCCTTACCCATTGATTTATATATTCAATTTGATGAATTAAATGTGTATTGGATGAAATTTCAACTTGGATTGTGAATGCGTACGATTTTGCTCACTAATTGTTAAATTGTGATATTTTTGCATTGAATTAGAATTAATTAGTTGTTTTTATAGTTGATTGAAGTTCTTTTATTGTTGAAATGCATTTCAATTTTGACTTTTGCATGAATTAGATGCTTAATTTCGTTAATTTTGCGTAATTGTTAAAATAGGCTTTTAATTTCAAATTTAGGGTTAAATTCGTAATTAAACAATTAAGTTAGTTTTATTTGTTAGTTACAATATTTTTAATTTGAATTTTATGATTAATTAGGTTTTTAGTTAATTTGCTAATTATTTTATGTTATTGTTTATTTATTTGTGTTAATTAACTTTTGATTTTTATTTGTTTTAAATTTCGTTTTTAGTTTGTTTTCACGTTTAATAATTTAGTGAGCATAATAAATATTAAGCATGAAAAAAGGGATATTTTCATAATTTATCTGCAAATTTGTCACTCTTATTTAAAGTTTCAGATATAATGATAAGACTATGATGTAAAAAAGAAGTACCAAAAAAGCAACAAGTAGAGGGGTCGCCTAGAGACTTGATAGGAGCTCGCTCAGTTTAACCACCCGAGCAACCTCTAATGATGTTGTTCAATGTTGCGACACGTGAGGAGCATTACCAGAGGCTCAAAGACAAGACATTCATCACAAGTTGCAGCATTGACTGGGAGGCATTAGTGCAGGTCGGTTTGTTCTAACAAGTTAGGGTCCTTATATACGTTGGAGCTTGGGCCGGTTCTTTAAGATCATAGAGCCCTCGTATTAGGAGTTAACACTCAAGGTGCTCTCCACATTCTTTGTGGAGAAAGGAAGACATGTTTGGGTAGGTCGAACACAATTTAGTTCCAACAACGAGGGGAGATGGTCTAAATGAGTCATTCAAAATTCTCCATCACCAAGGGATTATACGACCCTGACTTCATAGGGATGCAAGCTTACCGAGACTTGTGGATAGACTTCTTGTATAGGATGTCTCTTGGTAGTTCTAGAGTACTAATAGCGGTGAAAGGGACTACAATTTGAGCAACTCCACAGCATCATCATTGCGACACCTAGAACTCCGATATATACATGAAGTTCTGAGCCATACATTGAGTAGATGGGGTGATAGCTATGACATCGTCGGCAACTAGGATGTGTTTTATCTCTGAAGGCACGCATTAGCCCAATTCATCAGGTATTAGAGTAAGCAGAGGAAGGTCAACATGATTTGCCTGGGGCCTTATATGATGAGACCTGTATAACAGATGGGGGTTTTTGATAGATTACCACCAATGCAACTGGTAGGCACCATTACATCACTTAACTTAGATGTTATGAAGCATATGCATATAGTGAGTTGACGGAGGGGACCTACGGGTGATATATATAGACTTATTGGGGTTCTTAATGAGCCAGTAGCATTGGGAGGAGCCATAGAGAAGTAACATGTAGTGGAGCAGCCATACAGCCGCATTTATTGCCATCCTAGATAGAGGGAGTAGCATGTAAGGAGAACAGTATAGAGGTACCCAAGGTGAGGACGCCACACCCAAACCAGTTGAAGGTAGCTCGATCGGAGAGATGGTTTGGGTAGTTTATGGGTAATTAACACACTATCTGAGTACAACAGGCGAAGATGATGGAGCGATAGGAAAGCTCAAAACCTCTGTTGGATGGATAAGGGATTTACTGTTGCTGATGTCAAGCCGTTAGGGCATCACTTTCTAGCCTCCATCATCTAGCATATGTACTTCATCATCAGCTCCTCCACATGTTAGGGATTAATGACCCGAGGACCCTCCATCGACGGACAGGCTAGAGCCACAATAGGATGGGGATGCTTAAATTTGATTTTTCTTTTCTCTCTCTCTTTATTTGTGCATTTTTCTTATTTTCTTTCTATTATTATTTTATATTGTCTAAACATTGGTGTTAATGTTATCTCCTTATTTCTTAGATATTTTTATTTTTATTTCCTTTTATTTTTATCCCTTTTCATTTAAATTTTGTAAGGATGATAATACCTAGTATAAGATGGGTCCCTCATTAAAATCAAATTCTGAAATTCTTATTACTTAGGCAGGTACCACATTTCTCCACTTTCTCACTTTTTTTTAGTGTGCACATATTGTGTACATTAAAGACTATTAGCCTCGAAATTTTTTTTAATGATTATGACTAATTAAGCATGATTAACTTAATTAACTAAGATTAAGTAGCATTAATTAGCA